>JAMZAV010000759.1:170000-537649 GCA_024449915.1 Sweltsa coloradensis
CCTGCTTTTATTTTTAGCTTTGAACAAAAATCCTTAATCTTTAACTCCTCACTGAGAAAAAAGTTTAAGAAATTAACGGTTTTTTGAACACAAAAAAATTAGGCAAAGTGTCCTGTGATCGATTATACAATGGAGTCTCAGACAGTAAGCATACAATAGGCGTTTTGCATGAAAAAAAATTAGACTCAATCCGGAACTAACACTGGCTATGGCAACCTGCACTGCATTCACCTGTGCAAAAGCTATTGATATGGATGGGTTCTTTACATACCCTGTTGTCGTATTCGGAAAGGAAATAAAACAACACTTCGTAAAACAATCTCTATGGTCTTGTTAAAAATACGGTACACCCAGCCCTTTGTATAGTTGTCAACGGATAATCCAAAACCCTTGCTGTTCCAAAGATATTTTGTCGTATTTATTCACAGTATAAGGAAGATCTTTGTACAAATAGGGCCTCATTTACTTCGCTTTTTTGACGCGGAGTTGAAACGTTATTTTTGAAAAGAGATTTGTAATTATTTTTTATTAAATGTAGCCCTATTTAGGACTTTCAATTTTTGTTTGAAACTGTTCATGAGCTAGGCTACATGAAAAATGCGTTTAAAAATTCATGTCAAATAGCCTATTGGAGAGAACAAGCAAAACGATGGGTAGACACTAAGGCCGCTAGCAAAACCCTACTAGGGGGAAACAGTTTGGGCCAGAACTCTTCAGCTAACACAAAGCAATGTCCGCTACAATTGTATGAAGGAACTACTGAGTTTGTGTTTCCACTACGTTTCCTACTGTGAAGAAGGTCTATGTGGGTCGAACGGAGACTCTCGAAGCTCTGGAAGGGCGAAGGGCCATTTGGCAAGAACGAAACACCAACTGCGTAAGACGAACGGGTATGAGTGGAGCAGATGGTGGTGTCTTGGTTTCAAACATGCGATGGTTGACCATCAAGGCGAGGGTGAACTGAAAACAAGAAAGAGGGATAATTATTTGCATACAGTCTGTGCAAATACATGTAACGTCATAACTTACACCACATAATAAAAAAACATAGACAATTTTTTACCACTTTGTCATTTAGTCGCCAAGGGCGCTTTTTTACGTTTTTTTTTTCACACAACCCGGCTATGATCTTACTACTTTAGTTTGGAACCATGCTACAATTTATTAATTCAATTTAAAGCAAGAGGGGGGGGGGGGGGGTTCGTGTTAGTATAGAGTGATTTGAAAAGATGATTTTATTAATTTATTTTGTGAATGGAGGATAAGTTAGCATCTGTAAAAGAAAGTCAGAAATATATTAATCTTGTCACCAGTCATCACTATAATCCATCAGTGTACTAAAAATAGCAAGTTCTGAACAGTTTCCAGTCTTTCATTTAACTGTAGACTAGACCTACCTATTGGTGGTGTGGATAGGTGACAGGTTTCCCAAGTTACAGCTGTTGACTGCAAGTAAGATCCGTTTTGTTTGGATCTGTAAACAAAAATTGTTGTCAGTAGAAAATAGCGTGCCTATTGTAACAAGCTATTCTAAAGACGTTTCAGACTTTCATTTGGACTGTATGGATTGTACACCAACCTGTTGCCGTTTGTCGCATGGGGGTTGTAGGTTTCAGTTTCACAAGGAAGCATGAGGAGGGTCCGTTTTGTTTGGATCTGTAAACAAAAGCTGTTATCACTTGAAGGGAATGTACTGAAACTTAGCTGAGTTGAACTAAGTGTCACACAACACAACAACCGCAGCAGCACAATGAACTTATGTCATTACTAATAATTTCGATAATAGTTTCGCGAATTCCTTAGTTCCGTACTCAATGTGTTAAAATTTACACCTAGACCTAGCTAACGCGATTTTTGGGTGGGGCGGAGTGAACGAAAACCCACAACATATGTTGTGTCGTGTTCTCAAATAATATAGAATCGAATAAGATACGACAAAGTCCACTCGACTAATTATTTCCTAGTAATTTGAACCATAACTACAATGGGGGCGAAGGGGGGCAACCGCCGCCCCCAAATTTGGTCCGAAAGGGGCGAGGGGGGCAAAATTTTGTGTCAAGATATTTTTAACTGACAATCGTCCCAATTTTATACATTATTGTTGAAACCAATTCACGTAAAAATCTAGTAAAATACCACCATTTGCAATGTGAAACATCAAAACACCCTCACTAGCTGTGGGGGCCCAATTATGTCAGGATAAATTCTTTTCCCGCAATTGTTTCATGAGCAATACCCCCCCCCCCCCCCCCCACACACACACACAAAACTAGTTACGCCACTGTTCCCACGCTTGCATCCGAGGAAGCTAATGTCCTCTCTCTCTCTCATTCTCATATTCTCTATCTCTCTTCTTGTCTACTCATCAAACTGGTTTGTTTCATTAACAGTAGCACTGTAGCCAATCTGTTATCAGGTGTGATATCCCACCTGCCTTTTAAAAGTGTAGTAGAGGTTCGTTCTAGCCCGCTTCTCGACTGTATGATCGAGAAATAAACCCTCGCTCATACCTGCGTGCGATAGGTAATGACATTATAAAAAATAATGCTTGTTTGGTCAGTTCAAAGGCAACAGATATTCGTTGCAGTACTGTTCCATCCATTCAGATCTATAATGCAACTACAATTCAGAAGTTTAAAAAGTTACCGTCTCGGTGGTCTAGTTGGCTAAGGCGCCTACCTGGAATGTGGGAGATCCGGGTTCGAACCCCGGCCGGGATGGATTTTGTTATTTTCTGAATTGTATTAAATATTAACATTTCCACCTACGGGAGTGTATTGATTGCCTTCTTTAATCAATGTCAATGGGGAGTGTTTCCCGACTAACCAAATCGAGAAGTATGCCTACAGTTTACATCAAAACAAAGTTGGATTCACGTGTAGTGTTAAGCCTATAATGATTAATTTTATGTCTGTGGGAATAGGAATTCAGTCTCATTCTCCAGCAATCAGAGACAGGATGGTTGTACGTAGTATAATATGTATATGTAATATGTAATATGTATATTATAATTATGAGCCTGCTTGAGCGGTTGAGCCCCCCCCCCCCCCCCCCCCCCCCCCTCCCCCCGCCCCGGCAAAACTTTATAGCTTCGATGAGATCGAGCAAAAAGGCAGCTGTACGGCTGCACCCTACCTACCCCACCTGACCTCGCTCGAAGACAAGGGGGTGGGGCTGTATTGTTTCAGTGGTCAGACAGTCTGTGATAGACGACCCACCGAGACGGAGGTCCTAGGTTATTACAGCTCGCGACACCACAGGGAAGTCTGACAAGTTTCTTTTGGAAATGTGGTTCAATGTCAATGTGAAAACAGTTTTGTTGTTCGTGTTGTTTTAATGTGCAACAAGTGGGTGACAAGTGCTAGTAGGTATTATTCAAGATGTCATAGCACAGTGTTCAACAACCGTGAGAGCTTAGGGGAGGGGGTAGTGAATACAGGATACCACAAGAATAACTAAACAACAGAAATGTGTTCATTCACAAAAGTGCAACAAGTGGGTGACAAGTGCTTTAGGTATTATTTAATTTATTTAATATGTGAACGCACAGTGTTCAACAACCGTGCGAGCTTTGGGGGTAGTGAATACAGGATACCGAACATATTTATAAGGATTTCTAGGCCTATACAATTAGGTAAGTGTTCATCAAAATAAAAGAATTATTTTCATTTCTAAATAAAATATACAAGTTGTGTTTGAGTGTTTCTGTTGCAAACTTTAGAAGTGCACCACAGTCAAATATGGCAGGTCAGTGCTTCGATACCCACCGGCAATCCTGACTGAATGTCTCCCCCTTTATTCAGTCAGGCGAATGATAGAAATTTTGTCCTTTTTCCCTTTGCCCTATATCCCTTGGCTTGGCCTAGCATGGTCTAGTTTGTAGCCCAGGTCAT
Source organism: Sweltsa coloradensis (assembly GCA_024449915.1). Classification (NCBI taxonomy): domain Eukaryota; kingdom Metazoa; phylum Arthropoda; class Insecta; order Plecoptera; family Chloroperlidae; genus Sweltsa; species Sweltsa coloradensis. The sequence continues at coordinate 173,894 of JAMZAV010000759.1, forward strand.
AGACATTCCCCTCACAACATTAATTTTATCTTATTTGTCACCGAAAGTACATGAATTACATGAAACTTTTTAATTCTTAGCACTTGTTGTGTAAGACCTCCTACCCGCGACTAGACCTAGCTTGCAGTCGAATCAAGAATTAATAATTCTAACGTAGGCCTATTAGGTAGGGCCTAATTTAACTATCTCATTCACTACGTATACCACAAGCAGTCAATCCGAATTGACTGAATTCGGTTTGAGTTCAATTCGGTTTGACTTGAAGTGTATATCACGGACATTCGAAACGACTTCCTCGATCCTATTTCGATTCGAATTGAAGTTGTTGTTGTGGCAGTTTAAATTGATGCTACAAGATTCTATGAATAACACTTGAAAATACTATGTACTTGTATCTCTACCTACAGCTACGTAAATATAAAGCCTAATGTCTTCATTAAAGCCTCCAAGACGCCATTTTATTGTAAACATGCGTAAACATGTAATAAACACCGCCTGCCTAATAAAGGTATTCACTGAAATCTAAATCTCTAAGGCAGTTTTCAATCCGTATTGAATGCGTATTGAACTGTATATCAAGCAATTTACTCATGTCAGTCCACTTTGGAAAGTGGATTGACTTCAATGCGAATCGAGTGTGTATATCAAGAGACTCAAACCGAATTGAACTCGAACCGACTTGAGTCAATTCGGATTGAGTGCTGTGATATACGTAGTCATTGGCTAGGCAACTGTTAATTCACTAATAAAAATAGTTCACTTAAAACTTTAATTACGCTAGGAAAAACTGTTAATCACTTCCTAAAGGTGAGTCACTAATTAAATATCGATTTAGTGCAAATAAATGGAGTTCCAAGTTATTGACAATGAATTTGACAGCGGTCCAATTTTGAGGTTATTTGAGGTGTAATCGTGAGATTTAAAATGTTCCGTTTGGCGAATTTAAAACAAAGAGCAAACACTCGGAACACGATTACGAAGACAAAACAACTAACGAAATAGAAAAATAGGGTGTTTCACAACTACTGTCAACAAAAAGTAGTCTGGATGCTCTAGGGCCGGAGAATTCGCGGATTATTTGGCAGGTGCGTCCAAAACTTTTTTTTAAATTTTGTTAAAATAATATAATACATTATATCTTAAACAAAAACTAAAAACTGTTGTGCTTTAATACTATTAAAGTTAAAACTAGTATTGTGAAAGGCAAGGGCTTCATAATGACATTTGCTCTAAAAATTGTTCCAATTTACGTACATTTTCTCCTGATGTGAATCGGTGCTCGGAATTGAAGTTAAGAAGTATTACTTCACAATTTAATAAGTTAATAGTTGCTAATTTCCACACAGCAATATTCACTTCAAACACTAAACACTAATTAAAATAATTTTAAACGAGTTTTGGGAGCTGGGGCTCGCTATAAATATGTGTTTTGAACAAAAATATGTAGAGTTGCATATTTGACGAGATTTGACAGCTGTTGAGATTATTACGGTGGTTGGAATGCAAATGGCGGACGGCGATTCGACCTATCGATTTTCAAACCCATCGATTAAACAAACGACTTTTTTATTGAATTTTAAGCCTGAATGCAAATAAAAATACGAAAACCTGAGACGACAACAATAACTAACTTTATTTAGATATCAATGATAGGTCTAAGAAATGTAATTTTCATGAAAAAAAAATTCTGCACTATAAAATTTTGACAATTTAACGTCTAAAAAAAGTTCGAAAAACGGACTTACCTTGGATGTTCCCGGAATCGAACTTGCGAAGTTTTGCTTCACAATTTAATAAGTTTGTTCACTTTATACACTAACACATATTTAAAAAAAATTTAAACGAGTTTTGGGAGCTGGGGCTCGCTATAAATACGTGTTTTGAACAGAAATATGTAGAGCTGCAGATTTGACGAGATCTGGTGGTTGATATTATATCGGTGGCGGAATGAAAATGGCGGACGGCGATTCGACCTATCGACTACCGGTCTATCGATTTTCAAACAGATCGATCGATTAAATACGTCTTTTTAACGAATTCTATGCCATAATTCAAATAAAAATACGAAAAACTGAGACGACAAAAATAACCAACTTTATTTGGATATCAATGATAGGTTTAAGAAATGTGATTTCCACGAAAAGAAAATTAAATGGTTATGTACTATGAAATTTTGACAAATTAACTTCCAAAAAAATAGTTCGAAAAACGGTCCTACGGTCCTACCTTGGATTTTCCCAAATTCCCAATTTGATCTTGTCAATTTTTAAGTTAGTAACTGTTAATTCACTACAAAAAGCATTTTTAGGATCGATGCACAAAATAAATATGTTTTTAAAACAGATAAATCGAGAGCTGTAAATTTGAGAATGTGTGTCTGGCGCGGCGTCCCCGTCCCTGGCTGTGATTGGCTAAAATATATCATGTGATCGATTCGATATCTCGACGCTTCTGCGGGATAATTAATGGAATTAAGGGCGAAATATTTTGTAGCTTTTGTAGCCTTAAAATGACAGCTGATATAGGTGTTCAATATCTATGCAGCTGATCGATTTACCGTGACGTTTGCAGGTCATATTATCAAAGTTGCAAATTAACCGTGTGAAAAATAAATTAAAAGATAACAGGCTTGATAAGAAAATAATTAATATTTTTAGACTAAACGTGTATTCATAAAAAAATAACGCTTTAAATTTATTTTACTGGACAGTGCAATCCAGTCAACTCGTCCCGTCACTTTTTGTTGAGATGTAACCTAAAACTCGAAATTTCTTCCTTGTTTTGGAATTCAGGACATCCGACATTGTGATATTAGAGTTAAGATGCAGTCAAAATTTGGCATTTCTGCAAATTAATTTTGTCCTGAACCAAGTAAGTATCTTATAAAAATATCTTATCTTATCTTATCTTATCTTAAGCATCTGTAGATATTAAACAACATTGTCAATCAAGTATGTACACTTTTGAATTGTACAATATTTAAATCTTATTTAGCAACACAAAATTGTTTTAGACTTGGCAATCAAAAAATATTGGATGCCTTCACTATTATTTTAGCTTGGCCATTGAAAATGGTAGTATGCAAGAAAACATTTCCTTTGTTAATCATCTGTGACTTTAGTCAGCCATGCAAACCATATCAAATGTTCACTGCAGTCTCTTAACCGCGTAGTTATAAGTTTAGTTTATTTATTCGGTCTTTGACTGATATATGGTACAAGTTTGACAGGAATAGAGTGAAATGAATAATTATTATATTAACTTAACTTAGGAACTTATCTAAAGGAAAAGTAAACTAAAATTAAAATTAAATTAACGTGCCCTCAGGCTCAGCAATTGAAACTAAGATCTGTCTAGGAATTAAGCACAGTAATTAATAGAGTTGGCTCGAGCTCATCCAATCGTCTTAATTTAGCTAACCACATATTGCAAAACTTGTGGTAGCGTATTCGCGAAAAAAAGTCTATCGAAGCGCTGCGGCGGCGGCGCGTGTACTACGCATTGCGGTATTGGTTGTAATTGGCGGCGATCATCCCATAAGTAAACAAGGCTCGTTGACTTCGTTATTATGTCTCTATAGCAAATACAAATGTTTGTAATAGCTACTGCTCCGTTCCTAAATGCAACAGTAAGGGGAAAGTTGTGTGTTTCCATCTTTTTCCTAAAGACCTGACGCTTAGAAAGAGATGGGCACACGTATTGAAAATCGGGAAAACTACTAGGGCTAGCCTATGCATAGGGGGTAGGGCCTAGGCCTATTACAAAGTATGTATAGGGCCTATGTGTGTGGCTCATACTTTACAAACCAAGAAAATATTTTAAAATAATAGGTTAATGAAGAAATATAAATCCATTGCTTATGTCTAGGCCCTTGCAGAGATGCCTTTAGGGTAGGCCTAGCCGCGAGCTGTCAAAATGGGCGTAGGGCTGGCCTATAGGCTATAGTCGCCCTAGGCCCTAGATATAAAAAAAAAACACAGTCGTAAGCCTAGGCCCTAGGCCAAGAATGTACACTTAAAACTCTTTTCTTCACCAGGAACGGCCGTTCCTTTAACGTAGCACATATATCCTTCTTTGGTCTTGGAACATACAAAGTTCCTGCAGTCAGTTTTAGCTTGCCCGCCACTTCTTCTCAAGATCGGTGCAGCTGATCTTCAAGTGAGGTGATGTAAATCGTAACTAATCAGGTTCTCTATGTACCTCGTAACAATCATTGAATTGTATTACTGAATAGAATAGACAATAAATAGGTAAAGGAAGGAACTAAGGGCTAGGTAGGCCTAGTCTAGGCAATGTCAAGATGACAGCAAGTAATGGCCAGAAGCAGCTGCCTTGTGCACCTGTTTAGTCAAATCATCACGTACTGTTATACTTAGGCCTACTTCCAATTTGTGAGGCGGCGTAAATTTTTAGGTTTGTAAACAAAGTGTAAAAGTCTCAAAGCAGTCTGTTTCTGCCTTTAATCCCACAGCATAGGACCGTAGGCCTAGGCCCTAGTAGGCTAGGCCCTATGTGATTTGCTTCCTAAACACCTTCCCCCTCCTTAATTATAGGCCTACGGCCGTAGGCCATCACCTATAAACCTTATAACTTCGTCCCACCTAACCTTAGGGTTTTCTGACATTACAGATTATTATTTGTATTGGACAAATTGCACCCGAAAATACATGAGTGGAGATGGAGTGCGATCACTTTATACCGCAATGATCCGCCATGTTGTTTTTGTAGTGCTGCCATCTACCATGACTTTTTTTGGCCAATTATCTCCATTTGATACACAATTCATATCTGCCTACTGCAAACTGACACGGCCACTTGGTAGTTGAACCATGATTTTCACGAAACGAATTTAAATGTTGGATTGACTAAACTGAAGATATTATCAGTGTTTAACTTTTTGTTTATAATACTGTGCTGTGAGGACATTTTTGTTTTGTAAAAAGTTGATTTGTATTTATAACGTTACTACCTGTTAGGGCCTATATAGTTTCATTTTTTATAAGACATTTTTGTTTTTAAACTTCAAATACGTTTTCCCGTTTCCACACCAAAATTTAGAACCTGAATATCTTTAAATATGTTTTATTGGTCTGAAATGGGATGTTCATATTGCATGGGATGTGTTACTATGAGTATGTGTGGTACTAATTTATGTGGTTACGAATGCATTTATTTATGTGTTGCGAGTGATATGTTGTAAATTTATGTGTCTGTGCTATGTATGTAATAAATAAATAAATAGATAAATAAATTTAAATTGTATTTAGAGTCTATCCACTCAGTTATATAACTGATTTTCAGTGGAGGACTTTAAATCAAAGCGTGCCTTGATGTGCAAATTTGTGCCTATTTTTCTGGAATGAATGCTTATTTATGTGAAGTATATGCGCGCACTACATGTTTTCATTGTTTTGTTTGGTATGTGTGAATTTATGTGGTATGGGTATGTGTTAAGTGTTTTTGTGCCAACGTAGTATGTGATATTATGTGCATACCAGTATATGTGTGTATTTATGTGGTATGAGTGTACTGATAGTAGTTACTTTTTGTTTGTAAGCATGTTATAAACTTAAGTGTGAGTACGTCAATGGGCATGCGTGGTGCGGATTGGATAGATATTCAGGTTCAAAGACTCAATTCTCTCACACCTTCACGCCCTTGGTGTATCGACCATGCTAAATACAGCCAGACCCAAAGAACAGAGTAAACTAAAACAGCTTGGTTATATAAACAAACAACATTGTTAAACACGTGCAATAAAGCTGGCTTGCATAATGTGGCTTCAGGAATTAAATCTAAAACTTACCCCAGTTGCTTAACATTCTTATTATAATCATTTTTCAGACACATTTTTTGTGGGACATTACAAACTATCGTTCTTTTTACACCGAAACAGAATGTTGAAAATTTATTTCCTGGTTCAACATATACCTAATTTAGTTTAATTTCAAAATTCATGGTTCAGCTATCGTATCTAAAAAAATATTTACCCTACTTTAAGTTATGTTTACTTGAAGTACAGTCGCACAAATTCCACATTAACTAATGCCCAAAACATACTAACAATTAATATTTATTGATGGCTATATTTTGCCACCTTCTCATAGGTTCTATGTCAGTATGAGCTTGGACAAACCAGGTTTTGATTCAGTATGCAGAGGTTTATTCAGTAATGCTTTGAAGCTTTATAGATTGTCCAATGAAGTTGTTACTGGCGCCCGTGTGTCAAGTTACAATGTGTGCATGTCTCTATCAGAGCACATTTTCAAAATATTGCTTAGATTACTTTTTACTTATACCACAAACATGCACCCAAGAGTTTCTTTGTAGTTAGTTTTAAAGGTTGTGTGGGAGACAAATATTTGAAATGTTCTATGATCGCGACATGCACATATCCCTTCTAAACAACTAATCCTGTCAAATAAGATCTTATATTGACGTTTAGAGGAAAAAATTGCGATGTCGCTGAATTTTTGCAGAGACCTTCCTTATATAATACTTATCAACATACTAAAACTCGCCTACAATCGGACAGGAGCTTCGGCCGCCATATTGGAAAATGGCGGCCAAAAAGTGTTGGTTATCAAATATCTCCAAATTGGTTGGAGATTGACAAAATGTCTCAATGGCAAAAATATTCCCCATTCAATTCCCTAAAAAAAATTGTCTTTTATAGTTTTGGTAGGGACAAAGGTTACGTCACAAAATCGTGGTTTTATATGTTGCTTATTATTACCAGCTAATTTCCTAATTTTCACGCCCGGCATCAAACAATGCCCGGTAAATCCGTAAAAAATCGATTTAAATACAAAAGGACTTTTGTACGGGGTTCATGAAAGCTTCCATTAGTATTTTAAAAAATCAGGTCTGCAAAATCAGATTTTGCATTTACCCGGAATTTGGGTTTTTCTACTGTTGGCATTTCCTCAAAAATGCCATATTTGACTGTCCATTTTTAAGGACAAAATAGTATTGGAGGAAAATTTATTTATTGGATATTGCTTTACGTCTCATATTTATGCAACTTGGCTAATCGAGACGAATGGAGGGACGTAAGGGATGACGCGGGGGGACAAGAGGTGGAAAAATTCTTTCTACGCACATTGAAGTGACTTAAATAACGATGAGAAAACAACCAAAGTTTTATTCCAATATGGCTGATAATTCTTAATATCTACAACATCAAAGTGAAAGATGTAGGTAACAAAAAGAGTGTAAAAACAGCACGAAAACTGTATTCATATTGTGGATATTAGGAATTATCAGCCATATTGGATTAAAACTTTGCTTGTTATCGGATCATTTTTTAAGTCTTTTCAATGTGCATAGAATTTTTTTTCCTCCAATGCTATTTAGTGCTAAATAATGGACAGTCAAATATGGCATTTTTGAGGAAATGCCAACAATAGAAAAACCCAAATTCCGGGTAAATGCAAAATTTGATTTTGCAGACCTGATTTTTTAAAATACTAATGGAAGCTTTCATGAACCCCGTACAAAAGTCCTTTTGAATTTAAATCGATTTCTTACGGATTTACCGGGCATTGTTTGATGCCGGGCGTGAAAATTAGGAAATTAGCTGGTACTCCAATAAGCAGCATATAAACCACGATTTTGTGAAGTAACCTTTGTCCCTACTAAAACTAAAGAAGACACCTTTTTTGTAGGGAATTGAATGGGGAATATTTTTGTCATTGAAACATTTTGTCTATCTCCAACCAATTTGGAGTTATTCGATAACTAACACTTTTTGGCCGCCATTTTCCAAGATGGCGGCCAAAGCTCCAGTCCGATTGTAGGGGAGTTTTAATATTTTGATAAGTATTATATAAGGAAGGTCTCTGCAAAAATTCAGCGACATCGCAATTATTTCCTCCAAAAATTCTTATTTGACAAGATTAAACTATCCAATTCAATATTTACACATACGGTACATTTAGTTAATTAAGATTGGCTATAATTTCTAATAAAAAAATAATGCTAACGTTGGGGACTATTTAAACATTAACCAAGACAATTTGTTAAATTTAAAAAAAAACTTTGAAGTTGATACAGCTTCTTCCTTTGTTCACCATTTATAGTCTTTTCACAGCACTTGGGCAACACCATTAATAACATTGAATTTGTTTGTTTTATTGATAAAAAAAACTTTGTCAATGTTTATTGGATTGACAATTGTTATTATATTCAAATTAAAAAGATACTGCGTCAAATAAATATGGTTTTATGTTGTATCCAATAACTTCTGTATTTGTTTACCTAAGGAATAAACAATTGGACGATACAAAATATATAAACGTATTATAGCTTTTCCCCTCATTTAATGTTCCTGACATTAAATCCTCATAATTTTGATTAGTTTGTTGTTGAAACAGTCATTGGTTATGAAGTCATTAAAATGGTGTATGTATAAAAAGAAAAACAGTTGGCAGTCGAAACTCGGAAATACATTGTTCACTCAATGGGTCTGGTCTCTCCCCCACATCCCTTAGGCTAACCAACAAATAATCGTTTTAGTGACTATTAATAATTAGTTTCAGTTTCACCCTTGACTATTGACAGACATTGTGTTAGGGACACGAGACTTCACTTTTTCACCTTCACATTTGTAACTAATGTACGGTACAAATTGTGGGGAAAAGAAATAATGTAAGTAAAGACATAGGCCTAATATAGGTATGTATTACAATTTCCTTACGCTTATCTGCCTATTATGTTTGTTCAAAGACATTGAAAGCCACCGACTAATTGGTCATTAGCAGGGAGAAGAATCAATACAATATACAATACAATCAATATAGGCTACCTACGAAAATTGCAAACAACAAATTGTACAGTTCGCTGGGCTGTTGGGAAGCTATTGACAAAGTTCATTGACGGAGGCTGTTTAGTTTGTAATTGACGAAACATAATTGCAGGCAAACCAGCAGCTGTGGGCAAGTGTGGAGAGTAGAGTAGCCTACCCACCAGTGATGTGAGTACTACAAATTACATAGCACTTTTTCAAGTCCAGACATTCAAGTATATTGTTTCGATGTTCTCATTGTTCAATTGTTGATTGTAAAAATATGAAAACTACTTCACTGCATCCCTATCATACCTACTTATATACATTTATTTTAAATTCTTTAACTACCCATTGATTCGTATCTGAAAATGTACTACTACTAGTCTACCAGACAACTGGATTGAGATGGAATCCTTTCGCATATAAGATTTGCTTTCTACATCAAATCTTATTTATAAATTATAAATGGTCACATTACAACATAACAATGTGCACCAAGTGCGATTTATATAACAATCACAATACAATACAATATAAAATTAGTTGAAGAAAGATGACTAAAAAAATTTCATAAACATGAATAATTATGTATGGTGTTGTATGTGTATGTATATGTATGTTTAAGATGTATGGTTGTGTCTGGTGTGAGTGAGTGGAAAGTCTAAATTGTGTGTGAAGGCACAAGTGACTGAAGCTTAATACATTATTAAAGTTTATTATCAATTATTTCTTTTCTTGATTTCAAAAGTGATTAATATTAATTATTACTGTTGTTTAAATCATCTAAATGGGGCCTATTCAAAGGCAAAACATTGTTACAAAATTGCAATTTTACTTTGAAATTTCGAATGAAGTTATTCCTGTCAATTTATTGCTACAAATCTGTCACTTGCGTGTGCCAATACAAATGAAGCTATTATTTATTTTATACATTATTTTATTATTAATAACAATATTCTCCTCCACATAGCTAGAAAGATTGTTGGCGACGTTTTCGCCGCGTCCCTGGTTCATGGAGCTTTCTCCCGGTGCCGGTGCTAGTTTCCTCTCGCTCCACTCGACCACTCGACGTACTTGTTTTGCTAATAACGCAGTCCAACACACATTTAACCGATCATTTTGGATTGGAAGTTGCTTTTGGTCTGTTTTTTTTTTTTTTTAAGTTTGTTAACACGATTCCGATACTCCAATTGAGATGAAATTTTCTGGAGGCCTTCGAAATCTCTGAACTTAGAACTGCCACGTTTTTGAGCGCAATCGAAAAATTATTTCTCATGAAAATCGCAATTTTACGATTTTTTTCGATTTAAAAAAAATTCTTCGACTTATAACACCTACATGCTTTATCCGATTGTAATGATTTTTTCACAGAACCTTAATTTTATGAATTAATATATTCGTGTGAAATTTGAGCGCAATCGAAAAAAAAATTATTTCTCATGAAAATTACAATTTTACCCTTTTTTTAGTTAAAAAAAAAATACGCTCATCCAACAACGCACCTAAAAAAGCGTTTGCGAAGCTTCCTAGTAAAAATAGTAGGCCTAACGTACATAATCACAATACAAGGCAAAAGAGTTACCTACATACACAAAAACAGCTGCAAATGGTGAGTCGGGATCCAGCTTATGCGGGCGTGGAACTATTCAATAAGGTCCTACTTGCCGGAAAGACGGAAAGACTTAAAAGAATGGATATCAGCCTTAACCTATTTAAAACTAGGATTAGCCACTGTTTAAAAAACATAGCTTTTATAGCGTTAAGGAGTACAAACTTAGCAAGAGCATGCCCATGTGGGTATTACTTAGAATTCTAAGTGGCTGGTAATGTATTTTTTTATTGCCGTACTTATTCAATGTAGTCCGTTCTTTTTTATACGTACTCCTTTTAATTTGTTATGATTGTACTGATTGCTCACTGTACACTAAGGACGACATAACACTGGTTTGTTTTGATAGATTATAGGCCTAACTGTACTTTCGTACTTCCTCCATGGTACTTCTAACCTAATTTTACTTATGGCATTCTATGACATGGCTATTATCACCGCCGTCTGGATGTATGTAAGATAATTTGTATCTTACATACATCCAGACGGCGGTGGCTATTATTCAATACTCGTAGATATACTCTACATGCGATATTATTATGTAATAAGAATAAACTGCAAATAAATTGAATTGAATTGTTTTTTCTCCATTCCAATGAGTATTTGAATCAACGACATTGGCGCCAATGCCTACGCAACGATTTTTATCTTCCTATAATATCTTTGGTGAGTGCTCCAAGTGAGTGGCTGACTGCGTGATTCTAATTTCGCATTTACGCCATCTTTTTCTTGTTCTTCACGAACGGTGCCCGAAGGTTTCAGGGGTCTGGTGAACTAGTCAGTAAAATAATTTTTTTCTAATTTATTCCAATATTTAAAGCAATAGAGGTAAATATGTTTAGATCAGCGCTCTGTCGTGTGCATTCAGCTGTAAGAAGCGGGGTTCTTCATACTGCTAAACGATCGCCGTCTGCTATTCCCAACCGGTTCATGTCCAAGCACTCTACAGAAACAGACGAAGAATTTGACTGTCGGTATGAAGCCTTTTTCAATAGACCAGATGTGGATGGTTGGGAAATTCGTAAGGCTATGAATGATTTGTGTGGCATGGATCTTGTACCCGAGCCCAAGATTGTCAATGCAGCCCTGAAAGCTTGCCGTCGAGTCAGCGATTATGCACTAGCCGTTAGGTTTGTTGAAGCAATCAAAGATAAGTGTGGCAATAGGGTCAAGGAAATATATCCATATATGCTCGAGGAGATTCGCCCTACCCTGGAGGAGCTGGGTATCAACACCCCAGAAGAACTAGGATATGATAAACCAGAACTAGCACTTAAGAGTGTTTATGATATGTAGGTGCTAGGGATAGGGCCTCTAGCTAGGCCCTAGCCTCGGAACATTCAAGTCGATTTTTAGAAAATTGTTATTCGTAACTTTGTGCAGATAGGCTACGCTACTGTGTCGTACCATGTCTATTTTGATTCCATATTATGAAAGGCTATGGTTTGTAGCTGCAGACCTGCTGGTCAAGGCCTCTGTTGTCTGGCTGAAGGCTGCATCTGCTATGAATGTAAATATAGGCTACAATTCATTTTCAATGTTGAAATAAATACTGCTATTAACATTCAAGCTGTTATTTTGAGCCTCATTGTTTTTTATCACCACTAGCAATTATTGTGACTAACATTAGGCCTAGGCCTATTACAGAGTTCGGAAACGGTTTCAGGCAAATCGGTTCGGGCTGAAACGGTTTGAAGTTGATATTCCTGTCGGTTTTGGCTCAAAACACTTCCGTTTCAAGGGAAATGACACGCCATGACAACGCGATATATTAATCTCGGAATTGAAATATTGACTTTAATTCGACTTCCGATCTGACTTCCGAAGTTAAAAACATAGGCCTACCTTTCAGCCACACCATTATCTATACTTTTTGAAAGATTGAACGCAATCATAATATTATCTAGAAGATAAACAAGAATAAATGTCACTTTTAACCTAGAAAATTGTTTTTGTTGCTGTGTTACAAAATCTCAAACTGTTTCCATCGAATCGGTTCGAAATTTACTTGATATAGGGCCTAGGGTAGGTACACTTCTTGATTTAACCGTTTCAGCCTGAATCGTTTTGACGAAACCGTTTCTGAGCTCTGTGATATAGCCTACGTAGACATGTTTGACCTAGTGTTAACACATTTAAGTGGCAATGATTTCTGAGCAAGTGCTTGAAGTGTCTCGGGGAATGTGTTGGATAATCATACGCCTAGCAGAACAGTGGGCCACATTTTGGGTACCGGTAGGTATTACATTTAGGCCTAGGCCTAACATTGCAAATGGGCTCTTCCGCCCGGTGGCAACCACTTACTCCCCCCAAAATAATCTAAATTCCCTTAAAGACCCACTAGCTGTACAACATCCCCAGACAAGTCATTCCACTCCCTAACAGTCCTTTCCAAGAAACCATGCCTGCTCAAATATATTCTTATTACATTCCACTAGAATAGGGTTGCCACTTGCCACCAAGAAAAAATAAAAATCCTGTTTGAGCACATCAAAAATCCTTAGAAATCCTTAAATGAAACACCCAAATCCTTAAAAATCCTTTTAATACCCAAATGTACCAATTTCGATATGATATCGATAGGCCTATATCATAATCTCACAGGTAATTGTAAAAAAAAATTGAAAATATAATTTTTTTTTAAAAGAGTTGGCCTATTTTTAATGATTTGAGGCTTAATAAGGTTGATAAGGTATCACAATAAATGCATTTTTTACTATTTTTACGATCCCAACCGCGTTTTATGACCCGGCACCTCCACCATATGCACCAGCCAGGTTAATTTAATTTAGACTACCTACCTGACACCTCCACCAAAACTCCAAAATTTTGCATTTTTGGTGTAAATTTTGATTTTTATACATAGCCTAAAAAATATTCCCACTTTTCGATATCGCATTGAAATATAGATTTTTTGACCAGTTTAGTTAAAAACGGCGTAAAACGAAGAATAAAAAAAAAAATTATCCATAAATTGGAATAAAAATTCGTTGATCCGTTTTGCACCCTCAAAATCCGTAAAAACGGCAACCCTGCACTAGAATTTCCATGGATGATCCCCCTACCCCTGTAAAGCTCGTTCTGCCCGAACCACCATATACATATTGCCAGTCATGGGGAGGAACGCGTTTCTTTTCTTACAGCAGGAACTTTTAAAGTGAAGTTAATATTTTGTGGGAAACTTGCAACAAATTAAATGTTCCTTTATAAGTTCCTTTTGCTGTCGTAATCCCATCCAATTCCAGTATGCCTACTTTATATAGGTAGTAAAGTAGGGTACAGCATTATATGCAGTATCTTTGGATTTGCAGTGTTTTCATAAATGTCTCCTCCCCATGTCAGATTCCGAGTGGTGGAAGCAAACGGATTCATTGGTAAAATTTTCGTCAGATTTTTTCTAATTTATCACTTTTAATTCCCATCACATTGTATTATTATTTAAATTAGTTATTTTAAAAGGAACGTGAAAAGAACTAGTTCCTTTTGAGGAACGTCTCGGTTCCCTTTTTGGGGCACTTGCCCAAGACTACATATATTGCACAACCTACCCTCCCTTGTCCATCCCTCCAATTACTTCCAGTGTGGAACTGATGATGCAATTTAAGACACATTGGTTGAAATGTGTGTACTGGGCGTAGGGCTACTACATGTTAACCAGAACCATCACCGAGTCCAACTCCAAATTAAGTGATTTGGACCAGATTGTGTGGACCAGACCTCAACTAAATAAATCTAATTTCATAAATGCAGACACAACAATGAACTAAAAATTAGTAAAGTTTGAAACGGTGATAGTACAACAATAATGTATTATTAAAAACACCAAAATTTTGGTAGGTAACATGAAGCAATGACAAGGTGACCAATTATTGAACATTCCCTTTGCCCGACTAAAAAAATCCCTCCAATGATAACAGATGTTCACCAAAATTGATCTCCCCGTTAGGGTACCAGAACCAATCAGAACTAAGGATGCAACTGCAAGGCTAGGCCTATATTGTTTTGTTGGCAAGGTAACAACTCCGCTAAGGGCATTTTTAACAAGGCCCATTGTTACATCACGCACTTTGCAAGCGCACGCGTACAATAATAGGCAGTCCAATAAATTTCGCCCTTTATCAGGAAATATTTATTTATCCTAGTTGTTGCAGATCAACCTCAATAGCATATACGGGACAAAATTGTCAATCCCAATCAAATTAGCACGAGAATGCCACGATTCTAGCCGAAAATGTGCGTTCGTACTTTTAAAACTACCTTCACATCGTTAAACCAAAATCAAACTAAAAAAAAATTGCGTACTCTGGAAGGTTATCCTAAATCCTAATCCTTGTAATCCAAATCGTTGTATCTACAATACCCAGCCCTTGATTTACTTCTGACGCCGGGTGTAAATGGCTTGTTTTCCCATACAGTCCTCCTGTTTGATCTAAAATACTTCCAAGGACTCGCAAGATAAACAAATGGGTCTTTCCCTTAAAATGGACAAAAGGGCCACATACAAGAAATGTAAATTTAGTTTTCACTTTTCACCCAACAATTTTTTTTTAAATGTTGATTTTCGTGTGTGTTATCCATCAAGTACAAAGGATTGCAGTTGAAACTCTCGGCCTTGTGCTGGACTCTGGAGCCATGCCCCATACTGTAAGTTGTCATTTTGGTTGTTGGGAGTGGTCTCTGGGAATGGAATGGTTACAGGGTAGGTATATTAGTTGCAATTATGAATGCCATGGCCGAGTGATTGCAGCACTGTCGCCCATATAGGTGGATCTACCTTCTGTGACAATATATAAGAAGTTTCAATAAATATTTAAACTAAATCCATGAATCTCTAATGATTTGAAAACAAAATGTGCCCCTAAAAATGTACTTAAAATAAAAAAATAGGTAAGTCTCATTTTAAAAAATACGTTTAAAGTTTAAACTAAATTCTGCCTCTGGCTGTTTTATTTAGTTTTCACTAGGGTTGCCACCTTTGTTTGAAGTCAATCCGGGACAAAAATGCAAAGTTGCGTGGCACAGCTGGCGGAGCCATTTTCGTCGAAGGCGAATTTTTTTTCATTCTTTTAGGTATATTTGATGGCCTAAAAAAACGCATTTTAAGGCGACTTTGTATCTCAAATTACAGTGAAATATAAAGTCGAAATAGACCATTTTTGTTCCCAGGACAAGGAATGGAAAGATAAGATCTCATGAAAGCGAATGATAATAATGATCCAATGCCTGAAGAATTTAAAAAATCAAAGTTAACAGCATCGTAACCAGTGGCATAGACAAATCTACGACAATAATAAAGTAATTTTGTTATTTTCAAGATTTCGTAAAATTTTAGGCCTTTGGACCGTTATTGTGCCTAACATAACATATCGTGATATTTTGAACATTTTATTTTATTAAGGAAGTAATTAAGGAAGTAAGTATGTAGGCTTTTACATAGTAGTTATTGGATTTAATATGTTCAACATAACATAGAAAATAATGTCATTGAACTAGAAAAAGAAATATCTGAGAAAATTTCACGTCTTTCCGCCGTTCTTGTGAATAACATAATATAAATAAGCGAACACGGAAGTCGGAACAGTGACACACGAATTAATTATCACACAACAACGTCAACAAGCCGTCACCTATGAACTCTACTCTTGTCTATACTCTTGTGATGAGTAAAAACACACTGAAAGCTGACCAAAGCTTAGCACCGCACCCTTGAAATAGGCCCGCCGTTCAGCGTTGGCCGCACCGCTGCGCCCCCCCCCCCCCCTCCCCCACCCCGCGCTGCAACAAAATCAACCCACCGACGACCCTACAGAATATAAGCAAGCAATTACGTCGCCACATGTGCGTGGCCTTGGTGCATGGGACGTGAAAAGTGATGTAAAGACCAATCTGTTGAAACGATAGCCTAATGATGTACCTATCAAATTTTATGGCTTTTGTGTAATCCGTATGATGAAATATCGAATTCCGGGACATTTCGTGTCCCGGAAAGTTAAACCCAGAATCCGGCATAAAGGATTGTAATCCCAAACAATCCCGGGACGGGTGGCAACCCTAGTTTTCACCCTTAAGGTCGGTTCTTCATTCCGGCTCACATATAAATACTATTTAATGACAAATGCTTCACACAGGCCTAATGGTCTAATCCCACTTTTTTAATTTAAAATTTAAGATATAGATTAGGCCTAATACCCGCATTAATACAAGTTAGTTATTTGATAAAAGTTTGCTGTTTACTATCTAGAAATCCTCTTAGTGCTAGAATAATTTATTCGTGTCATTTGAAACAGGTTTTTACGTGCATTTCTTTCCATTGATCTCCAAACATTATCGATGGAGACTATTCTGCCATCTTTGCGACTAAAACTTACCAACGCGTCATTATGCATGAGGGGGTAAATCTAGCCCAAATACCATATTATTACTAGTAGTAAGTAGAAAAATTCTATATTTGAGCATTAATTAGCAAAAATAAAATTCATTCTCTCCCAACCTATCAAAAGTTCCTTAAATAAACTCAAAATCCAATTGGGCCATACTTACTTAGCATTTATAGTTTACCTAATTTCATGGGGCTCTAATTAGGCCTATGTTTTTATTAATTTAATACATTCACTTTGTGTATGTGTATGCATGCCTATAACATTTAAATGAGAACTTTATCATTATGTTAAATATTGTTAATACTTCAGCAATTCTATTTAATCCTGTCAAATAAGATCTTATATCAACGTTTAGAGGAAAAAATTGCGATGTCGCTGAATTTTTGCAGAGACCTTTCTTGTATAATACTTATCAGCATACTAAAACTCTCCTACAATCGGACTGGAGCTCTGGCCGCCATATTGGAAAATGGCGGCCAAAAAGTGTTGGTTATTGAATATCTCCAAATTGGTTGGAGATAGACAAAATCTTGCAGTAGCAAAAGTATTCCCCATTCAATTCCCTACAAAAAAGGGTGTCTTGTATAGTTTTGGTAGGGGCAAAGGTTACGACACAAAACCATGCAACAATAAATAACTTATAAAGTTTCGAATTAGTGTAGTACTGTAGACCAACAAATCAAGCAATATTCCGGTGTTTAAGCATAATATGATGCTAATGCTATATTATCAAAATAAAAATAGAGGATTTTGTTTATGAATTTTCTTTTGTCGGAAGTGTTTCCGTCAACCAAATAGCAGACGGAATCGAAAGATTCGTAGAGTCTACCGATTGTTGGAACACAGTGCAGAAATCAACCAAACCACGCGGATTCAGCGCCGAGTCTCACCCACCTGTAGGCCCTGACGCAATTGACGAGTGAGCGATAACCAACCAAAGATCAATATTTTTAATGGGAAATATAGCAATCAGTGGTATGGACAGTGCAAACACCCACAGATCAACGCCAGAATCAAGAAGGCCGATTTAGAACAACTTTGAATTTATTATGTGCCTCGTTGCTAGGACGTCTCCAAAGTCACCGTTTACCAAGAAGGCAAGAACTGATGGACTGAAGTCCAAGCCAGAAGTTAAAAAACTTTTACCTATAGCGGGAATCGAACCCTGGACCTTCTGCATTGGAAGCAGAGACGCTAACCACAAGATCAACGGGCCACACACACAATACAATTAAAGTCGTAGACTAGCCTACTTTATTCCAAACAGAGGCTAGGAATCCTAGATAAGCGTACACTTCCGTAAGCCATGCATGTCGGGATACGAAGTCGGCGTCAACGACGACTCGAACGGTTGACTTGTCCTAAAACCAAATAAACTACAAACCATTCTCTTTGTTGGCATAGACTTAAGTCGTCTTTGATGTTTCATACACTGACGCTGGAGGCTGTATCTAGGCCTATGCTGTGAACACTGGCTGATCCATTTAACCTGGAGTATTATCTGTTCATCACGGGTATGTGGCGACATAACTTGTTTATGCAATGTATATACTAGGAAAACACCAAAGTCGTTGTTAGAGGAGTGTGCTAGTCATGTGTTTAGTACCCAGGAACATTTGCATTTAAGTTGATAGATGTACCGTACTAAGTTTAAATAATAGGGGTTTGAGTTTAGTTGGTATAGCTGTTCCGAAGCAAGTAAGCAGATGCGCGCGGTTTTGGCGGGCCAATGAGCGATACGTATTTTAAATCGGGGGCCGCTGATTGGCTACAATCCACCCGCCACAGCATCTGCTTACTTGCTTTGGAACAACTATATAACAGTGCATCAACCATAAGGCCATAATGCACCACTCTAAAGGGAAGGGGAGGGGTCCGCCCATGACGATTAAATAAGTCCATTTTAGGCCTATAATCATTGCACAATCATTTGTGATCACAGGTCTGTGCTGGACAAAGATAACGACAACCATGATGTGCAATGCAAATGTTCCCGGGTACTCGCAACATGGCTGGCTCACTCATCTAACAGCAACTTTGGCCTTTTCCTGGTTTAGATCTTGATACCTACTTGACACTTGTAAGGCTTGGCTTCTATGCTATGTTATACAAACAGACTACAGATTCCATCAAAGAGGAAATATATTTTATTAATTACACTTTACAACTGAAACATTTTAGTACATTTTTACTACATCTTAGTAAAAAACTTGTCCTTGTTACATACATCATACACAACCACACAATTACAGACAAAACTTTGCATAATTATTTTTATTCCACATACAACACAAAGTTATGATTTTAAGATTGCACATACCTCGATGAAGTAATGAAAATATAGAAAATACAATCATTGTTTACAATCTCATGCACACCACACTTTGATTAAAATCTATTGACTCATTTTGTTAATAAATATAATAAAAACAAGAAGAGAAGAAATCATCAGTGGACCGTATACCTGGTGGTAGAAATTACATCCACATAACGTCATTACTTTCTGTATTGGCAAGGAACAAATGAAGGGGAACTAATTCCAGGGATGAGAGAAGAAATTTACCAACCAAGCATCTACCATACTACAACGTAGGTTACTTGGTACCATACCTAAATCGATTTATAGACAATATGCTGTGTGATAGCAACTGTAAAGTTTGCCCAGAGTGGGAATGACAAAATATAGATTTTTCTGATCACATCTACTCAGGCTATAAAGTTCTAGTTTATTATGTGGTTAGGTTAGGTACCTAGGTAGTTCAAACATGTTCCTGCTTTAAGAGCTCATTTTATCATTTAATTTGTATAACGACTAACAGTAACGAGTCATCCACATGTACTGAAATAAAAGCATTTGCTGTAGCAATGTTGGAATTCAAAATGACACTGTTGCTCAAAGAAAGGGCATTATAATAATCTTGCCAGTCATAAAGTATGTTTGTTGTGGCTGCCTGGAAAAATATGGTTTTCAGTTTCAGTCTGGAAAAGTATCAAAATATGTACACATGTTCTTCTAGAAACAAATTCCATACTAGGAAATCATATTTATGGATAAATAAATGGCAAGTTGCAATTAATTAATACACTACTACATAGATAGAAATAATATGTACTGTACTATGATCTAGGGTAAAAGATAAACCCAGTACTAAAATGAAATGGCAGAGGGCATGAGCTAGGTTATATGAGGACAAATTTCACATTCATGTTGGTAGAAAAAATTACTAGTACAGGCAAAATGAAAACACCAGAAGCAGTCACAACAGTGATGTTATCTTTTCAGGCCGACTAGTATGGTGTTTATGAAAAAGAACCCATTGCACCCATTATTAATAATGAATCCATTAGCTAGGCAGCTATAATATTAGGTACGTAATAATGGTATCAGTAATTAATTATACAGTTTATTTATACTACTATAATAACAACATATTTTTGGTTTTCAAGGAACTTGTCTTGCAACTCAGAAGTAAAACACAGACTTACACAATTGCAAGTAAGTATACTTTACAGTAAAATCTCATGTACACGTTGTTGATAATTGCATTGCAAACATTAAGTACATATCTATGCCACTATACCCAAATGCCTATGAGGCTATAACCACTCAAATTTAAATATAACTGGGGCCTAGATTCCCATGAGTACGGAACATTATGAGAGAATAAAACGGTACATCTAGGTAATTACATTATGCAAAGTAAAACCAATGTGATTGGTATTTGTACCATGCAAGCTGTAAAATGTACTGGACAGTTTCCCCTACAATAAACAGTAGGGCCTACCTTCCCTTCATACTTCTGGTACTGGTAATACATACAGTAACTCCTTACTATTTTTTAATGAATTATTTTATACTTTGGAAAAAATTAATTCTTCATTATAAGTAGGGTTGTGCAAACCTTAAATTTTGATTGTGAACCGAACCTCGAACTGAAACTTAAAAAATCAGTGAAATAAATACTAAATAGAAAAATACCACAGATTGGTGCAAACATATCGTACAAAACTGCTGGCTAGTGCACAGAGTTAGCCTAGGGCTACACCATTTGAATGTTAGTATTTTAACTTGAAAATGGCTATCAATAATCATTTTAGCCAGAAAATCCATAGGACAGATACACATGTTGGGCTGGCACGCACACCCACCTGCCTAACCCATGCAGGTACCGGTGCTTGGTCAGGATAGGTCAAGCCGCCATTGACCCAAACACAATGGAACAAAATAGGTCTAGAATAGGCCTAGGCCTAGACACATCTTTTTTGCGGCTTGTGTGTTTATAGAATTTGGTGAGTGTTGGTTTTTATATTACGGCTATGAAAATATATAGGCCACAAACAAAATAAGCATTATTTTGAGCAACATTTTTGTTATTTTGAACATCAAATGTCACAAATTAGAAATTACTAGGGATGTGCGGGTACCCGAAAAACGGGTAATTTTCGGGTAGGTAAAATTACCCGACCTCGGGTCGGGCCGTCAATTCCTACCCGAAAAAGTCGGGTCGGGTAGAAGTAATAAAGAAACACGCCAATCTGCTCCTTTTAAACCTCCCGCTCACACGCCAAACGAACAGCTGACGTCGGAGCGGACCAATCGCTACGAAGTGGGCGCGGCTATGCTATGATGCTGTGTCCTTGGCTCTTCCGGCGCTGTTCCCGCAGGAGTAATAGGCCCTACTGACCGTCATTACTCGTCTTCTGGTTATTCAACGCTAATAACGGCATAAAGCAAGTTGAATATTACGTACGGGGAGAATGGTGAAAAAGATACAACGCTAATAAACATCGTCGAACAAAGTTGCAATTCATCTAGAAGTCCGATCTAGTGCGCATCGTTGCGCGCAGCAGAGCGTTGGGCGGAGTCAGACCGAAAGGCTGGTGCAAACGCGCGATTTCGTCAGATGCATGGCTGGTACAAACGAATGATTTCGTCAGATGCATGGCTGGTACAAACGCATGATTTCGTCGGCCGGAAGAGAAAAATACGCGATCGCATCGGTTTTTCTTGGGGTTTTCGTATCGGAAATATTAGAAAACGATTGTTACGATATTATTTCCGAGAATAACGAACGATTGATGCAGGAAAACGATAATAGCGGGGTTTCACTGTACTAGGCCTAGGCCTACTCAAGCAAAAGTTCATAAGACGCCGATTTGGAAGTACTTTGTGTCAACACAGCCCAGAGTGGCTACCTGCGACCAATGCAAAACTGTTTTGTAGGAAATTTTTTAAAAAAATGAATTCACAAATAAAAAATAAATTCACTACTTGAGCCCGACCCGAGGGTACTTCAATTACCCGAGCCCGAGGGTACTTTCAATTACCCGACCCGAGTTCAAAAACCACTACCCGCACATCCCTAGAAATTACCAATTTTAGACAATAACAAAGCATGCTACATAGGCCAGGCTGGGAGTTGTTAACATCAACTCCTGTTAACCCATTCAGGTATAACCCCGAACATAATACGTAGTTGGCTTTTTAAGAGTGCAAATTTAAAAACAAAGGTTTTTCAAAATTTAAATACGCGAATCGCATTTCTAAAATGAACTCCATTCATAATTTTTTTTTTAAATTTAAATACATGAATCGCATTTCTAAAATGAATTCTAGTCCTGATCCAAAATCCAAAAGGGTAGAAAAGGACAAAACAAAGAGAATTTGAAAAAACCCAAATTATGTCATAATAGAGGCATACACGCTCAATTTTGAAACCACACAAGATAATTAGTATGTAAATCATTGAAAATAAATGGTCTAAGTTAAATCCAAAATTTGCCAAATATTCATAAATATGTCAACTATCCCTAAAAATTAAATACCTTTAATATAACAAAAAATTAAATGTTACCTGAATGGGTTGAGCGAAATGTTTGAAAATTGCTGAACCTCATTTTATTTTCATTCCAAACCTTTTAAAAAGGTTGGGTTCGATCAATTTTTTAACATATTTGCACAACCCTACTTATTGGTAGTTAACATTGTTACACCACAATGTAAAACGTTACAATGTAAGTTTGTATTTTATGTAAACAAGAAAAATAACAGTTGTGTAATTGAGATTTTACTGTAAGGTATGCAACTATTCAATTATAACTAGGTATTCTACTAATGCATGACCACGACAATGAACACATGAGTGTGATATGATAAGACCGGATGCCAGATGATTGAATTAGATTTTGAAGATGCAGTACTATTTAATTTGGCAATTACAATAACACACGTGTAACTGTAGTTTGTCCAAACTTATGAATAATATGCACTTCCATAGTCAATGTGACCATCCAGTTTTGTTAAGCTTCTTGTTCCTGCCACATGGCATAAAAGATATCAAATGAAACTAAATGGACATTTATAAATTATCATCTCTTAAACAAAATAAAACTACAAATTATCCAAATAAAATCAACTATCTATAATACATACGATCTCTCGCACACAGTAACAACTTAGATGTAAACTTAATAAAATATTTGTTATACGTATATATATACATAACAAGAAATTAATTAAACGAGGTACTGAAGTGTTGCATAAACCTGCCATGTTTATGAAGCATGTTGCATATAAAATATGATATAAATAATTCTGTTTGCATAGCAAATGTAAACTCAAGCGGAATGCAACATCTTATTATTTATTACCACTTCTGCATCGAATTGAAACAATGAATACAACACTGGTATTTTATATACATTATCTTCATTCTTCTAAGCTTTACAAACAAACACCCAATCTTCTAGCTTAGGCATATCAAATTGCCTTCAACTTCAACACAATTCACATTTTGCAACACATGCAGAATTAGAACTAGTGCTGTGCGAGTCAAACATTTTTCGGCGAGTCTATCTAGGTACTATAATAGACTTATAGAAGATTAAAAGAGAACTCAAAACATGTTGAGTCAAAATTACCAGCAATTTCACAGATACATGCATGAAATACCATCAAAAGAACTTTGTTTCTTTGATATTCACATCTGTGTATTGTTAATACAGTACTTAACTAATGTCGGCACTTGCAGAAAAACAGTTCAATTACTATAATACGTATTGTATCTCGATTTGGTTCGTTAGTTAGTTTAGTTAGTAGTTAGCGGGAGACCCGTGGTTCGAATCCCAGTTGGGGCGGACTTTTTTAATTTCTGAATTGTAGTAAATAGTAATATTGTACTCAAATGCAGTTTGCAGCACATTTCCATATCTCTTAATGACGAGACCCTGTACAGTTGGCTGCAAACAGAATGGAAAGCGCGAGGATAGGCCACAACAAACCTAAAAGGCTCAAAAGGTATTTGAACAATAAATTATCAAAACAAATTGAACATTTTTAGTGTTATTAACTCATTATCTTATTTTTCTTTCTTAAGAAGCCCTTCAACATTTCACAAAACTAACACTAGAAAAAGTTTGAACTTTCACAGCACTGCTACTACTTGTAGGTGTACTCTTATTACTAGTGGTAATAATTTATTACTGGACAAAGTTAAATAAATGTCAACAAGCTAAAAAATGTGGACACAACAATGATTGACGTAAATACCATTTAAACTTTGAAATACATATTATTTGTGAAAAATACCTGTGTAGGCCTATACAAATATGAATAGTAGACCATGTAGTCTCTCCTAACAAGGAAATGTAATTTAGTAAATACAAAAATAACAATCTCAAGTGTTCTCGTGATGGGATGGCGTGAGGGTATGACGGTATCGTTTTTAGTGGTATAGTTAATGACTATTTTATTCTTATTTCACGCAATTTATCATGTTGTGGTGTAAGCACAGATGCAGTGGGTTGGCCAAAATCCTAATCCCACACACATTTTACTTGTAAAAAATAAGTATTAATAATAATTATTATTAGTTACTACCTATTATAATACTAATTACTATATGAAAAATATTGAATAACAAGAAATGATTTTTAGCACTACAGAAGCTGAACTTGGGAAATAATAATTACTAATAACGTGGCAAGTGAATGCACTCATTCTGCCATACAGTCTCCGATAGTGGCTTAAGTAAGATGGAATGGAAACAAATAACAATAAATGCATACTGTACACAACATAATATTAGCTTAGTAATAGTAATTGATGAATGATGCATGAAAATCAACTTATTGCCAGATTAGCACTTCTTTTATGGCTTGGTGCAAGACGAGTTGTGGCTAGATATTAAGTTATTAACACTTCCTTCCCTCCCATTTACTTTGAAATACTTAAGATTTTCTGTGTACAAATGACAACAGCCTGCTCGTAAGTAGTGTATCTTTCTACGGAGAGAAAACGTAATTGGCAAACTGCATATTACTTGTTGTTTGGCAGATGAAGTTGAGTAGGCCTATTCTAATAATTTAGCACCTGTTCAAAATTTATAAAACGTACTCTAGTCTACTCTATAATAACATACCGGTACGATGATAATTAGTAACGTACTGCAGACTGGTACATATCAAATATAAGGATTGCCCACCTGAATCAGCTCAAACACTGTTAATAAAAATCAGGTAAGTTAACAATAATATTTATAACATTAAAATTTAAAATCAATAGGCCTTTAATGAAAAGTAATACTATAAAAGTAATACAATAAAGTAATACAATAAATTATAAAAGGGACACTGAACCAGACGGTTATACAAATCGAGCCAGCAGGTATATGTCCTACAGTTAGCAATTTATGTACTACTTTATCTTTAGGGTTAAAAACTCCAAAATTGTTATGCAACAGGGAAAAATATATGAAATGGAGGTTGTATTTTAGTCTTTTCCTAATCATTTATAAATTGAACGATGAACGATATTTAATAAGTTGAGCTACGATATTACTGTAAATTGTTTGATTTGAATAAATTTAAGAAATTGGTATGGTAAATTGGCATAAATAATTTATATGATTAAAATTAAACATTAATAATAACCACAAATGAATCCTAGCTAATCTAGTCAAAATCAATTTGTATATTGCTAGAGGTGGCAGCTTGACTCGCCCGGGAGATCACAACGCGATCATTCCGAAGCGAACTACACGCCCTGCAACTTTGTAATCATCTTGACGCGCCAGTCACGACTTTATTCATTTCAACAAACAATTTCCGTTTCAATGTTAATTTAGTACTACTTAGTGAAGTTGTAAGAAAAAAGTACAAACATAAAAAAAGTACAAACTAATAACTCTTGCAAAATCATATATTTCCGTGAAAAATACGTAGATGTAATAACTCCGTGATTTTTCATAAAACAAAAGAACGTGTCACGCACAATCCTCCGCGTCACGATTCACACGCGAGTTAAATATCTTGCACAACCATTCACGATTAATTCACTTCAGTCAACACTCACAAACACTCACGATAAAAGTCGTGAGTCACGCCCGATTAACGACACCCGCTCAGTTGCAATATGTGCATTGAATGTATTTCCAAGCCTCGAAAAAAGTGTTTCCCCAATTTCTGGAAACTTTGTACTACCTCCTTACTATTCTTATAAATAGTTAAGCCTACAACTCCAACAAAATCAAAATATTAACGTAAGTGTTACACAACTGACAGTATTCCATATGTTATTATAATTTACATCTTCATCTATAAACTCAAAATTGTAATTGTTTAGCAATAGGTCTACTAGCCCAAATTGCAAGAAATTAAATTTTGAAATTTAAGCAAGAAATAATAACAAACCATACCTTTCAAAGCTTTGGTTTACATTTAAGAGGGGACGTTGAGCTTGGCCAAACTCAAATGCGTAAGCTCAGGTGTTGATGATTTCTGCTGAACGGTTGGTAATTTATCATTACTACCAAATTTTGCATGAATGTTAATAAAGTACTTTTATATTGATATCTGGCTGCACTTGGTTGCAAAAAAAAGCCTTAAAGAGCCATTGGCAAAACAAGAGTCCAAAATGTGGAAAATTCAAAACATGGAACATGGATTTCGATTCTGGAAATTCTCACCAAACCGTTCTTACGGTAAAACCGAATTAACTTAGTGTTCACATTGATTTAAGAGTTGTATCCAGTATGCAAATTTGCGTTGAAAAATTCTATACACTTGGAATATATTCCCAGAGATGACCAAAATGGAGTACTGGTAAATTACGGTGTGTTTACACTATTTTTAAATTCAAAATCAATTAATTAATTTAGGAATACGCATACTGGATAACATAGATTTATTCTTTATGAACGTTAGTGTCAAATTTGATAACAGTGTTACAACCGTTTACCTGAAAAACTCCAGAAAGCTGAGAGCCTAAACTCGTCTCCGCGCCAGCCTCAGCGACTCCTTTTAAGTCAGAGGTTCCCAAATTATATAATTTAGGCATTCAGAATTCAGGTAACCCGATTACCAGAAGGTCTGAAAGCAGGCCCGATTTTTGCTACTGTTACTACTGTATGACATCCTTAATTCAGTATCTTTGCCGCAAAAGAGCGAGATAGCATTGGGTTCATATTGACAAAATTAAATCAATCTTTGACAAAGCTAACTTACGAAGTACTATGTATGCATATAATGTATGGATCACATTTCCATTAGTACCTACTTCATTTAGAGAAGGTGTCACAGGTTGCCTAATTGAACATAGCCAATTGCCAGAGGCAAACCAACACTAGGTATCATCACAACCACTCCAAACTAGTTGATTCCCAATACACTTATGTTATAAACATGTATATTCCTGCAAAATGTTTATAATTTAGTAAATCTACTAACGAATCCATGTACCACGTGTTTTGGCACATACATTCAAACATTTCTAACTTATGCAGATTGGCCTACTTATAAATTGCGGTTTTAGCTAGATGGTCATTATTTTATATTTATATACATAAGTACAAAGAGTAAATGGCAAATAAATGTACAATACCGTTACTTAGCTTTTCCTATGGCACACATCAATCACATGAGGCAACACAATTTGTGGAGAACACTAAGATGAGAAAGATATTTAGTAGGCCTACATATTTTAATGTAGGTAGTAAACCCATTCACACTGTTGTTCATTAACCCTACAGTATTTTAAACGCAAAACAAATTGTGTGTAGTTGGAAAGAGCCTATCCTATATTAATCTATTATTTACGTTTAACCTAATAACACAGAGCACATAAAAAGACTTAAATAGTATGACATTCAAGAATATTTATTTGATACTTCCATATGGTTGGAAAATGCAAGCCCAAGTTTCTGGTTTTCATTATTCACTTATGAAACGATTGCATATTTAGGACGACCTTTTTAAAGGTAACTCCAAGAACTAGAAAACAACTTGGTTATACAATTTGTATTTTGTTAATAGTAAGTAGGTAGGGGTATCTAATCAGAGATATTTATGGGAAGTATTAGTGATCAAAATTTTGTTCCTTTAATTAATCCAAGAAGTGTTACCAGTTTGCCAGCTCCCAATGCATGTAACAACACATATAGGATGTATGGTAACACATGATAAGGACTTACAGGAATGTTGTTTTATAAAAGTGCATCAATTATCACAGCACACTGAAGCCATTGAAAAAATATCATTCATTAAAAATCAGCATTTTGAATCGAGTGGTCTAAATATTGAATTGCACCCTCGTCATTTTTGTTATGCTACTAGAATTACATAGTTTGCAACTCCTAGGCCTACCATTATTATTAATAAATAAACTTACACAAAAAATGTTAAGTTTTTGCCACACTCAGCTCATGCAAATTAGGCCATCAGCCTAGAGCCTGTCCCCTGGCACATTTGCACGGCGTCTGTCTGAACTGCTTTAATTATGTGAACACAAAAATAGCTTTGTGCAGGCTTGCAAAAAATCACCTAAAGATGTTATAATAATTATTATTATATTGGTCTATTAAATTGATCATAGGCCCTCAATGATATTTAAAGACAGGTCAGAAAATACATAATATTAAAATACACACAATGCTTTTAGGATGACATGAACTCTTTAACAGAATAAAATGAATACCTATGCAATTAAAAACTTCTTGAGTTTGGTCTAAAATGATCGAGTTCTAGGTAATTTATTAAAAAGTCTGGTGCCTGAAATGTCTGGCTGCATACATGATCGGTTAAGATGATGCTCTTTTAATTCTAAAATACATTTCTGTTACTTGTAAAAAAAATGATCATGCCAATCGGCAATCACTATTATACTTGCTCCAACAAAAGAATGCAGATGCTTTGTAGTGGTGGGGGTAGTTTGAATGCTCTAATATCTTTTACTTACGCAAGCAAAAATTATCTGTGCAAGATCACAGGGTTCCTCCGTGTGCTAGATCCACGCTGAGCTAGCGTGAATAGAGTTGACAAAGTTGTTATGTTGGGAAAACAATTTCGAGCTATCTGCATTCTTTCGTTGGGACCACTATAGTCGTTATAGTGGTCCCAACGAAAGAATGCAGATGGCTCAAAATTGTTTTCCCAACATAACAACTTTGTCAAATCTATTCACGCAAGCTCAGCGTGGATCTAGCACACGGAAGAACTCTGTGATCTAGCACAGATAAATTTTGCTTGCGTTGGTAAAAGATATTTCTCTTTCATACACAAAGGCGACATTCCATTTACCACGCATTCATTCTACCCCCACCACTACCAAGCATCTGCATTCTTCCGTTGGAGCAAGTATAACTGTTCATTATTCAAAACATATAAAATTGAATTATAAATGAAAAGAACAGGTCAGCACCTTGGGGGTGTGCGAGCCTAAGATTTTAAAGCCGAGCCGAGTATTAAAAAGAAAGTTTGATTTTCGAACCAAGCTTTTCAACTTTACACTGGGCTCAAGGTTTCAGGGACTTTATAAATACTAAGTGAAAGAGGACCACAAGTATTGCAATGTCAATCATTCTTTTGATTAAAGTGACAGAACAACATTATTTAATCGATGGATGTAAATCCCTTTAATACATTTTGTGATCACCGAGGCCTGCATAAGATGATGAGATTATTATGCATGTCATGATTAGTTGTAACTAGTACTGTATCTCACGTGTAGGGTCCTAGATAAAGAAAAAAGAAGACAAGCCTCTACATACTCCCGGGAGCAACTTGCTTGTTTTGTTTATGATACAAGATATAAAGGGGCAATCAGTAAGCACGGTTGGTAGCTTAATAGAATCTTTAAGTGATCTACACACAATGAAAGGAAAATAATGCATCTTAGGTTTAACTATGCAGTATAGCACAATAAAATTACAGCAATGGCATGACTAGGAGTTTACAGTCTAGTCACTGACGGATTCTTGACCAATCTTCCCACATATACGTAGAATTTTTTTTGTTCAATTTGCAATAGTACTTGTAACTTGTAAGTGATCAATCTTATGCTGTAGATTTAACAACCCTGGATTAATACCGGTACTCTAATAAATACCGGTATTGACAGTACATTTGGTTACTTGGCAGTTACAATAACTAGTAAGTTCTAACTTTCTACATTTGTAAACAAGTTAATTAGTTCTTGGTTAGATACAAAAAGTGGACTTTCATGACATTTTTGTGCAAGTATAAAATCAACATAAATCATAGGTTTAAAATCGTTACTTATTACTATCAAATCAATTATATCATGGAGACCAAATCAATGCAAAGCATAACATAATAACTTTTAGGAGTCAATGTCATTTCTATCTCTGCAACTCGTAATGTCTGCTGATTGATGAAAATTATGCCAAAGTGGACTTTTGGGAGGAAGATAGGAACTCTAGCTTATAAGTTATTATATGGGACTATTTTAGCTTTAGAGACTACAGTACAATACTCCACCTCGAATACTACTGTTAGTGTTCTTTGATATTTCTTCCATGCTGTCAATGCTCCCTATCAAACAAATTTATAAAGACTCTGGCATAATTTGTAAAGATGAAGTTTAACTTAATTGAATGAAAATTGAAAACATGGTTCACATACCCCTACCAACAATCACATTGAAAATTGCATACATTCCTGACTTTCCTAACCTGTCTGTAACCTAATTATTAACTTCAGTCAGTGATGAGGTAAAAACAAGTTACCTTATAAACGTAGAGTGGTAACGGCTTGAAGGGAACGTCTACTGGTCGTTGGCCGTGGACTCTTCCTTGATACTTGCGATGGACTTGGTGAGCATGTTCGAAGAGTCCTTCAAGGAGATTACTTGCAGCACTTGCGGTGACTCGTTGCCCATGGAAACCACCTGGTGGGTGCCCATCATCTGCTGGGGTGTCATGGTGATGGTCTCGACGCCCTCGCTGCCGTTGGCGGGTTCGACCTTCGGCACTTGCACCATGGGTGTGACCACTTGGAACAGGCCGTCTTCCCCCTGCTCAAGAACCACACGACGCACGGTTAAGTAGGTCCTACAGCTCATGCGCGTGTTTATTAACAGGATTGGTGAAGAGTTCACAGGTTGAATAAATACGTACACAAAACATGCGGCAAGGGCTGGGTTTCACAAGAAATTTTTACATTTTCACAACCCCCTAATAAAACTTATTACTAACGTATTACCACCATATCGTGATAGTAATTTTAATTTTATATACAGTCACTTCAATAGGACATTAATTCTGAAGGGGTAGTTAGTTTAGTTTTTTCTGCAATTGAGTTTTCACTCTGTGGCAGAATCTCTCTTTTCTCAAACCAACCCAGTTGACACTCCCCCGGCTCATTTAAAATCTATATAAATAAATCTTTCTCTCTCATTACTTTCCCTTGCAGTTGCAACCAGGGGCGGCTTGTGTATAGGTGCACAGGTGCACGTGCACCCCCAAATATTTGCGCAAACTAAATTCCAAATTTAAGGTTCGAAGCCAATCTCGTAATATTCCCAATAAATCGTTGGATTGTTTGTATGGATATTTTGGCTGGCCCAGAGCAAGGCATATTCAGCAAAAGTCATTCTGCAGTAAGTGCTGCCGCTGGGGGATGACACTCTTGAGTGTGCACACATTTTTACGTGGTTTTAACACGGAAAGGCCGGCAGAACAAGCCTCAGGTTGTCTTTTGTTATACAACGTCTGGTATAGCTGGGTTTTGTGCACGTGCACAAGGGTCGAAACCGTTACTTCCATTCAAACGCCTTGGTATTGTGCTCGCGCCATTCATTCACCCTCACACTCCGGTCACTGTCAGTAGCCAGTGAAAGTTGTTTGCGACAGGGTTGGTGAAGTGAGATCAACAGCAGTTTTCAAGTGAGCGAAAAGTGTTAAAATTGTTATCGTGCCGTGAAGTGAAAATTACTATAATATGACTTCGTTAATTACCGATCTAAAAATAAACAGTTTTTTAAAACGATACGATGTGATGTTTGAGGCGCGTGTGGGAGGAGATGGAGAGACATTATTCGGGTATGTAATATTTTAATCAAGCATATAATATATAATAATAAATTGTTGGATGGTTTTCTATAATTAACAATTACATATAGGGGAGTTTTTTCCGACCAATAAATTCGAAAAATATACTCTAAAGTCGTTTTCCGGGTACTTCAGTCCATAAATGTCTGAAAAAAATTTCGCCTCCGGCGGCTGGGGGCTGAGCCCCAGACCCCTTTGTTTCCCGCAGAATGACTTCAAAATTATGTGCACCCCCACAGTAATAACTCACGAGCCGCCCCTGGTTGCAACCCATTCTAATCTATACGTCAAATTGAATAGTATTGAATATTTCAAATCAACAGTTAGAATCTACAATATTTTGTCTCACGAATATATTGAATATTGAAGTTGAAACTTGAAAGTGTTGACGGTAAGGACAAAGTCAGTTTTGACATAAGGATGTGATTTTGATCTTTTTCTTTTTATATTGGGCATGAAATAAAATACAACGTTATCAACAAAAATGTAAAAAGAAAAAGAAAAACAATCGGTGCTGGTGTTCAATTTCAATTTATAAATTTATATTGTTTTTGGCTCTACATAGTTAAAAAATATTTGTGAATATTATTCCAATTTCTAATATAGATTATTTGCACAAGTCAAGGGGAAAATCATGTCAAAATCGATATTAAAGGGGCTATTACCCCGAAAAATTATTTTTTACCACATAATCTATAGCAGGGCTGCCGTTTTAACGGATTTTATCCGTTTTTACGGATATTAAGGGTGCAAAACGGATAAACGGATTTTTAGTCTTATTTACGGATATTTTGTTAGTTATGTTTTCTATGCTTATTTTCGTATATTTGAATCTGCGCGGGCTAATTTTGATTGTAAACATTGAAGGCGGGGCGATAATCGATTCGACTTTCGATAGGGGGCGGAGCATGGGCGGAGCCATGCCATGTCCCAGGTGTAGTAGGAACTGTTTCCATTGAGAAAAAGCAAGGAAACAGCCAAGCAGTTGCTTTTGGGGAGAATGCAAGTTAAATTGAACAGCCAAGAGCCTACAAAATTGTTTTCTTTTGTGTTTGTTTATAAAGTTTGGATTATGTGATATTAAAAGTGAAAAATAGAATTAGTATGATTAAAATGTTATTATCAAGTTCTGCAATGTTATTATAGAACACAACACATGGGCCAAGGCTAGGCCTAGGTCAAAATTGTGAAGCAACATTCATAGGGCCTAGCTAGGCCTAGGGCCTAGACTAGAATTTTTTAACCAGGTCAGATAATATTATTTTAATGTTTAAAATGGAGTTTCTGTAAATAAATAGCATTTTAAATTTGTATGCAATCTTAATTAAAGCAACCACGGGCGTTTCTGGCTCCTTTCTTCTCATCTGTGCATGGGCCTAGGCCCTTGGCAACTTTTAGGTTAAGATGGTAACAAATATAAACATCACATTTATCCATTTTCATAGTTTGATCAATGAAATCAACGTTTTTAGACTTTTCACGGATATTTGCGGATATTTAACGTCCTCATACAGGATTTGAAAAAAATATCAGTGGCAGCCCTGATCTATAGAGCATAACACTAGTACACTAAAATTACATTAAAAAAAATTATATCTTGTAACTGTGATTTTATACAAATTTTTATACTTTTTTATCGTGAAATTTGCTTAAATTGACGTATTTATTTTTTGTCCCACATAGACACTACAGCATCGTACCAATCTAAGCGGACCTTTACAACATCGTGTCTTGAAAGTTGAAACTGTGCACCAATATATTTTACTGAAACACACAAAAATATGCATTCCAAAATCACACCCCTTAATGGTAATCAGCATATTTTGACCGAACTACTTAACCAAATTACAAAACAAACCATATCAAATTTACAGAAAAGGCTGTCAAGTAGGCCCAACGTCAATAATGGCCAACATTTCTATGGATCAAAATACTCCCAAGGTCACGGGGCATAAAGATCATCCCAATGTTATTTCTTATGGGAGACATTTGCTGATGGAAGGCCTAGCTCGAAAGATACCAAGTTTGACAATAATAATATAATAATAATAATAATAATAATAATAATAATAATAATAATAATAATAATAATAATAATAATAATGAATATAAGATTTTTAAGCATAAGCCCGCTTTAAGGACATAGTTTTTGATTCATAGCAGTTATCGAAAAAGTTTGCCCCGACTGGGGTTAGCCGGAGGTTCTGGGTTCGAACCCCAGTCGGGGCAAACTTTTTCGACAACTGCTATGAATCAAAAAAAAAAAATAATAATAATAATAATAATAATGATGATAATAATAATAATAGTAATAATAATAAACACAATTTATTGGTCTGGACATTTCGCCGTGTCGAATATGCTTTAATTGCTTTTGACGTTTTAGCCCAACTGTGTGGGCTATCCTCAGAAAAACAAGATATTAATTCTAAAAACTTACAAAAATAAAAGCCCAGACAAGGCGTTACATAGAAAACAAAATCACAAAACAAACAGTTTTTCAATTTCAATTTCAATTTATTTGGACAACAACAAATAACAATAGTTACAGGTTTCAACAGTTTTCACCGTGTAGTCCATTTTAGTTGTACACAATTATTAAACTTAATGAAGTTTACACAATAGTATATGTATAAATACTATACATACAGTACATCTACTAATAACAAAATACACTACTAATAATACAAAATACACTACACTAACAAATAATCATCTTTCATTACATTGTCTCTCATATTAGGTAATATAAAGGCTAACTACCAAAAGCCAATGATACAGTGCAAGTTTACAATATTACATTGTTAATTAACTTGGATAAAGAGAAATGAATAAGAACATTAATTTCCAAATTTCAAATATTGTAACATTTAACAACCAACTGATTGAAAATTATGGTATGTCAGTTGATGTGATAAAGTCATTTACACTGTAGTAAGCTTTTGTAATAAAAATTTTGTCAGCTCATTTTTAAATTTAATATATTGAGGTATATCTTTGATTTCTTTTGGAACAAGGTTGTAGAGAATTTTATTTATATAATCAGAGTTTTTCTGGCCAAGGTTTGTAGAACATTGGCTAAGATGGAGATCATGTTTTTGCCTTGTGTTGTGAGTATGTACATTCGCATTAACTGCAAGGATTTGGATGTTTTTTAATGCTTAAGACTGATTTAAGAATGTAAAGACATGGAACTGTAAGAATGTTCAGAGCAATAAAGTAAGGTTTACAATGCTCCATTTGCCCAAGGGAATATAATGCTCTAATTGCTCGTTTTTGTACAATGAAAACTTTATCAATGTGAGTTGACATTCCCCAAAAATTCTATCCCATATCTTAGATGTGATTCAAATAGAGAAAAGTAGCATACTTTAGCAGTTGATACATTGCTTATATGTTTGATGCTTTTAATTGCAAAACAAGCAGAGCTGAGTTTTTTTATCAGTATCTTAATGTGAGCATGCCATGTTAAGTTTTTATCTATTGTTAGACCTAGAAAGTTTGTTTGTTCAACTGAGTTTACAACTGATTTGTCATTTGAATTTGCTAGGCAATGTATGAATTGTGATTTCTTTTTTTGAATTGAATGGAACTGGATAAAGTTAGTTTTTAGAGAATTAAGCAATAGTTTGTTCATTGTAAACCATTCAATAGACTCAGTAAGTCTTTTTTCTCCCTTTTCTTTGAGTAAAACTGTATTCGCAGCCGTTACGCTAGTAGTAAAGTCATCAGCAAACAACTCGGCATCATCAATATTGTCAGGTAGGTCGTTAATAGAGATAATGAAGAATAGGGGCCCAAGGATCGATCCTTGTGGAACTCCACAAATAACCTTTTCAAATTCTGATTTAATGTTTGTAAATTTGTTGTTCTTAAGATCAGTCAGTACTACGCATTGTAGTCGGTCGGTCAGGTAAGATGTTAAGAGTTTCAATGCATTCCCACGTATACCATAGTACTCTAACTTGTCCAGCAGTATTTTGTGATCAACACAATCAAACGCTTTTGTTAGATCACAAAATATGCCCAATGTTGGTATGTTTGAGTCGACTGCTTCAACAATAGTTTTTAGAAATCTACTAATTGTGTCACTTGTTGATTTGCCTCGTCTAAAGCCATTTTGTCTCTCTGTTATGATATTATTTTCATCGAAGAATGCGATCATTCGATTGAATATCAAAGTTTCTAATATTTTTGAGGCAGCTGGAAGGATGGATATAGGTCTATAGTTACTTGCAATGAGTTTTACTTCCTTTTTAAATATGGTATAATTTTGGATATTTTTAATGCCTTGGGAAAGACACCATCTTCAAAGCAAGTATTGAAAATGTCGGATAAAGGTTCAGCTAGTTCATTTATACATTTTTTTATAACTATAATCGACAAATCATCAATACCTGCAGAGTGCTTTGGCTTTAATTTAAGTACAATATCTTTTATTTCTTTAGGGTTTGTTTCATACAAATATAGGGAGTTAATTGGGCTTTTGTTTGACTTTGATAAGTAAGTTTGGAAATTATGATTTGGATTATTTGGATAATTTCTGGTACTTATATTATTTGTCAGGTAAGATGCTTCACTCGTAAAATATTTATTCAATGTTGTGGCTACTACGTTGGGATCTTTAATTAATGTATTATTGTTGAGAAGAGTTATATTATCATTAGGCTTTTTTGGCTTACGATTTATTTCTTCATTTATTATTTTCCAAATTGATTTTGACTTATTGTCTGAAGTTGATATGGGTTCTCTTATTTGGTTACGTTTTGCATTTTTAAGAACTCTTTTTTAAATTTTTAAATATGATTTTATATATGTTTTTAGGAATGGCACATTTGGGAACTGTGAGTTAATGTATAAAAGGGCTCCTTTTATTAGCACTTGAGACTTTAATACCGTTAGTTATCCAATTTTGCAATTTGTAGGATGGTTTATTTTGTATTTGTTTTAGTGGGCAATTTTTATTAAAATAGTAAAGTAATTTATTTGAAAATGCATCATATTTATCATCTGCTGTCTCTGAAACTGTTACACATTCCCAATTTTCTCCTTCTAAGCTTTCAGCTAGATTATTTAAAGAGTTCTCATTTACAACACGTATAATTTTGGTTGGTATAGGTAGCTGATAATAATTATACTGTATTGCAATTTCTTGGGCATAGTGGTCAGCAATTCCAAAGTCAATTACTCGGGAGTTGAATGGTAATGTAGTGTCAGTTACTATAAAAAAATGATCGTTGAAGTTTGCCACCGTGGATCAATTCTAGTTGTATCTTTTATGGTGAGCATCATGTTATAAGAGTCAAGAAGATTAGCTAGCATTTCTTTATTAGGGTCTTTACTATCAGCTGAGACATTCACATTGAAGTCTCCTAGTACTACTAATTGTTTATTTGTTTTTTGTAATTTAGTTAAAATACGTTCAGTTTTATCTAAAAAGTGTTGAATTTGTCCAGTTGGGGATCTGTAGATGGCTACTACCATAATATTACATGTTTTGCATTTATTTAATTGAATTTTAGTTCAATACAAGCACATTCAAAATCAAGTTCAGTACTGTGTTGAGTGATACTTGATTAGATACAGCATATTGAATCCATTTATGGCTAACAAAGATTGCTACTCCCCGTGCTTATGAGTTTTTCTACAGTAACAAGAAACCAAGGTATAATTTTCAATTGTAATACTAGTTATTTCATCATTTGTTTTCCAGTGTTCTGATATACATATTATGTCAATAGGTTCATTCTTTTTATGTTGAGTATCTAGAATTATATTTAACTCTCTAATTTTTGATTGTGTAAGACCTTGGATATTTTGGTGTACTATTCGCATAATGTTTTCTTTATGTTTAATTTTACTTTCATATTTTGTCTTTACCATCTCCTCTAATTCTAAGTGTTTTTAATGGTTGCTGGACTAACCGAAAAGGATCTTCATAAACTCTATCTTCCTCTAACTCTACTATCTCTGCATTCCACCTGTCTATGACCTCTTTTAATCCTTTTTGAGCCAGTTTACTATCACTACAAACGGGGTTCTCATCAAACCCTAAAAACATACTACTATCACCTTCCAAATACTCATTTGACCAGGCCCCGCCTTCTATAAACATGCGTTACATTCTTATGAAGACCAAAATATCACATTCTTTTATTTTTGTAAGTTTTTAGAATTAATATCTTGTTTTTCTGAGGATAGCCCACACAGTTGGGCTGAAACGTCAAAAGCAATTAAAGCAGATTCGACGCGGCGAAATGTCCCGACCAATAAATTGTGTTAATTATTTACCGGGCCGCGAAAGCCTTAAATTTGAAATAGTAATAATAATAATAAAAATAATGGACGAACTCAATAATTTTTCTGTTACTTTCTAAATTCATAACTAGTTAGCCTCAATGAAATACCTATACGTTTTTAGTTAAGCGAATGAATACCCCTTTAGAAAAACATCATTGACGTTACTAAATAAAATATAGGGCTACATTAGGATTACTTACTGCACATTTATAGTGCAAAGACCGAAATGGAAATTGTAATCCATTAAGTTTTAAGTTTTAACATCAACCGGTGGGCCCAACCACGTTAGTCGCACACCAGTACCTACTTACCTCAATCCGTACTTGCATGGTGCCATCTCCCTGTGTATGTATCTGCTGGAGATTGGCTACCACGGTTTGGTACATGGAAGCCGACACAGGTACTGTGATCATTCCTGACACTGATACTGGGAAAGCTGCAATCAATACATTCACACATATTTTAACAAAATGTTCATAGCGTACTCCAGATGGTCGTACACCAGTTGCTATTGTGGTGTTGCACAATAGCTGGATGAGAGTGGCAAGCGTAGTGAACGTTCAATTTGACAACCCTGGAAAAAAGCTACATAGAATACTTTTGTGTGTTTGTTAGCTCTATTCTGGACAAACGGCTATTTTTTATCTTAATGAAATTTTCATTTTTCAGACAACCTTTGAAATCCCTAAACTTAGGGTACTATCAGAGTAGGCATAATGTGTCTTATGTAAATTGCACCTTTATTATTTTTACTATCTACATACGATTTTTCTGTGTCGCTAAGCCCCTCACCGGAGAAACGACTACTCCAATGTTGATATAAGTTTCACAGAATCTTCATAATCAACCAGTACATAGGTTAACGTATTGCACTGTTATCCCAATAAATAAATTTGCATAAGTATGAATACAGCCATTTCCAACATATTATACTGTAGGCCTACCACTTGAACAAGCTGTCGCACACAAAATAAAATAAAATGCAAAACAAACATGCATTATTACAAGAAAATATAGTAGCCCTAAATTATTAATCATCATCATCAATTATTATTTGTTACTATTCCTAATGGAAACATGCATAACTATTAATTTTAGGTCCGTTCGCTGGCCATACTCTACTTACTGGGAGTTACTCAGCTCACGAAATAGCCGTTCATCTCAAGAGATCAGTTACTCTAATTCCATTTCTTTGGAATCGAGTAACAGATCTAGAGCAGAAAGATCATGCGTTGAAAATAATTTGTCAATTAATGTCTACAAAATTGATATTTTTTTTACATTGTTTTTTCTGGTTTATAGTAGATTAGAGTAGATCATTGTCCCACCCAACAAACATTTTTCTGAAAACACGAAGAGTAATGTGATCTAACTCACTCGATATACTGTATTTATATTTTTAGCCTACTTTTATATCATCCGAGAGACGATTCAAGTAAGTCAAGTTATGGTCAGCAAACAGACCTTTGGAGTCTGTACATCAATGCAATTCAGTTTTAGAACATATTATTTACTGGGTAAATGAGAGACAACAAATATCACTAAATAATACTCATTGAGTCACATATCAATTGGATAAGCAACAACACAATAACGGTACCTTAATACCTACAAAGACAAGTACATAGCCAAGGCTTACTTTAAATAAATTAAACATTAAACAACTTATTATGAAGAAACAGTACTGTAAACTTAACAGTCAGCAGGCCTACCTAATACATCCTAATGGTTGAAAATATCATTAAAATACTGTGAAAACTGAGTCTGAACCTGCACTGAATATAGTAGTACATATAGGGTAGCCACTTAATATAGGATAGTCATAAATGTACATTTTCAAAACCAATAGGGAACCAATATCCCAATTTTCTCCCGTGCATGCTACTTAGGTTCCCTATACGGTAATGTTAAATCACATCAAAACTACATACGTACTTAAAAACAGTTGCTATAACAAGTAAATATCAGAATTCCCAGGCCCATACGTGTCCAAGAAACAGGCAAGTTTTTCTCCACTAATAGTCACCAAAGATTTTTTAAAAGTTTTTTTTTTAATTTTCCCTACAAAGTACGATTCACTAATGCAACAAATTATACATATTATTATTATTTAATATTTATTATCTATTTAAGACACAACTTGCCAATGACTTAATATGACACTGTTTGGGGTCTAGTTTTGCCTATGTTTCAAGATAACAAGTAAGCCTTGGTCATTAGGCCGTTGGTTATAGTAAAGTTAAAATAAAAAAATTGGCCTACCTCTACTTGTTATGTTATTTATTAAGCTTACATTTGCATCAAAATCTCGGCATATTTATTTCTCAAATTATGTTAAAATTATAAATTATTTTTGTTAACAAATTGGCAAGTCACTTAGAGGAGAAAGCCACCTACCGGTAGCGGGGAGCTTACTTCTATAATGGTCCACGAGGTAGCAGTAAAGTCGGGTAAGACATATTTTATATTTTAAATGCACACTAGGTAGTACCAAATACTAATAAATAAAATAATAGGAATAGGTTCGCTATTAAAACGAACTACTCCCCAAATTCAACACAGGCGGCGGTGGTGACAAAAACCCTATGGTCTTGGACTCGGAACTATTGCCATCGCTTTGTTGCCATTAGATCAAGAAATTGAACTTCTTTGTCGATTAGGATGATGTTAGTAGCGCCAGTGGTGCGGCGGTGATTTGGCCTGGAACTTCATTAATGGTTCGTCATTTATTTGTCACCAATATTTCCCTTCAGTAGTTTGTATTTATAGCAAAGCTTACGGTATTTGGTAGTACCATTGTTTGTTTGTTTACAAACATTGTTGTGGGTAAGAAATCTCTCATGTCAGTGATAAAAATAATTTGACACCAATCAATCTCAGGATAGAAATCTCTTCATGTTTCAAATACTATTGAGTAGGCCTACACATAAAATTATGAATTCTAAATTTAATAACAATACTAGCCTACATAGGTACATATTGTTTGATTAACTTACAATAAGTAACAACATAAAATTCTGTAGAAAATTTGCAAAATAAAACATGCAGTAGCACAACAATAACAGACTTTATAACTAGCCTAGATGAAGTAAATAAATCAGGGTGTACTATATCACCGAGATGGAAGACAATTTATAATTACATTTAGGGCAGAGTTAAAGATATTTCAATACAATATCAATGTGGAAATAATTTCAATGTCAATATATGAACTCCATAGGTTGATACATGGATATAAACTAGGGATGACGACGATTATTCGTTAACCGGGTAATTTTTCTAACGGGTTACGTGGGCAATGACCGATTATTTAAACTGCGATCTCGCCCCTCGGGGCGCGCGCTAACCCCGTCCGGCGACGATCTAACCGGATACTCTTCCGACCCGTCTTGAAACACGGACCAAGGAGTCTAACATGTACGCGAGTCATTGGGACCGCACTAAACCTAAAGGCGAAATGAAAGTAAAGGCTATTGTAGTCATTTATATTTGCAGTGCTACGATTCGCCGCTACTGGTTGCTACATTGGACGAGAATGGAGGGAGGTATGGCGGCAGTGTGCCACACCTGTTTCTGAGCCAGTAACCCCGTGACCACTCAGTCGCCACTCGTCCAAACGGCAGCAGAGCCTCTGTGCGCTTCGCATCATGCGCTCTTGCTCTGCTGGAATGTTTTTGATGGAATGTTTACAATTGGCCTATTTATGAGATATTTATAACTAGGAAGCTTCACAAACGCTTTTTCAGGCGTGTTGGAGAAGCGTAATTTTTTTTAAACGAAAAAAGTGTAAAATTACGATTTTCATGAGAAATTATTTTTCGATTGCACTTAAATTTCACAACAATATATTAATTCATAAAATTAAGGTTCTGTGAAAAAATCATTACAATCGGATAAAGCATGTAGGTGTTGTTTGTCGAAGAAATGTAAAAAAAAAAAAAAAAAA
This sequence comes from Sweltsa coloradensis, assembly GCA_024449915.1. Lineage (NCBI taxonomy): Eukaryota > Metazoa > Arthropoda > Insecta > Plecoptera > Chloroperlidae > Sweltsa > Sweltsa coloradensis. The sequence goes on from JAMZAV010000759.1 coordinate 216,261, forward strand.
AAAAAAAACGTAAAATTGAGAATTTCATGAAAAATTATTTTTCGATTGCGCTCAAATTTCACACCAATATATTAATTCATAAAATTAAGGTTCTGTGAAAAAATCATTACAATCGAATAAAGCATGTAGGTGTTATAAATCGAAGAAATGTTTTAAAAATAAAAAAAATCGTAAAATTGCGATTTTTATAAGAAATAATTTTTCGATTGCGCTCAAATTTCACACAAATATATTAATTAATAAAATTTAGGTTCTGTGAAAATTCATTACAATGGGATAAAGCATGTCAGTGTTACAAGTCGAAGAAAATTTTAAAAATCAAAAAAGTTGTAAAATTGCGATTTTCATGAGAAATAATTTTTCGATCGAGCTAAAAAAAGTGGCAGTTCTAAGTTCAGAGATTTTGAGTCTCCCTGACATTTTAAGCCAACAACATGCTTCACCCATCCAGTCTTCACTGAACACAAAGTGACTCAGGCATTAGGTTATTATTCATTTTGTGTTGTTCTCCTCTCGATGAAAACATTAGGAGGAAACTTCACATAAGTAGGCCTTACGCGTAATAACTTATCGTGTCTGGTGGATATCTTCAATTGTCAATATGATGCATTTTTGTAGACCATTCTGCACTATATAAGTAACTAGTAAAACAGGTAACTTGATTGTTAAAAGGAAATTATTTGGACTATAAACACTGTTTACATAGGGGTTTGAGTACCAACAAAAGTAAGATCGTTAAAGTGTTCGCCTTAGCTTAGCATCCAAAGCATGACTGAACCAGAAACACGGCGATCACTGCCGCCTTATGCCACTGTGGTCTGCGAGTGAGATGAGCCAAACACGTTGCAGATACGTTGCCAGGCGGCTTGGGTGGCAAAAAGAGAACAGACGATGTGCCGTACGGTTGCGCAATGAATACACAGGAGCTGTTGATTTTCAGGCTCAGTGGGAGTACGAGAGTTGTTTTTTGAATGATATTTGCGGAAAAAACATTGCACTATCTTCACACAACAATACATTGTGGTGTGAGGCTATACACATTATTACAGGGTACCGACTGCTAAATGTTTAGTACAGGACTAAAGAGTTAAGTCTCGGTAGTTCCATGCTTTTCATTGGTCACCTGCATGGAGATAACAAGATAGTCTCAGATTAAATATTAAACGGTTAGTCACACATAATAATGGACCTTAGAATGCTAATTCTGTGTTCATCTGTGGTGTATGGTGTAGAGAATTGACAGGTTATTTTGTCCCGGTACAGAAAACACCACCCTGTTGTCACTATCAACTGTTTCTGGTCTAGAAGTGTATAATAGTGTCCTTGCCTGCATGTTTGTGACGTCCACTTTTCCTTGGTCCTTCAAAAACGTTGTAACAAAGTTTTACTGTATTTCACTTCAATTATTAGAATGCGTCATGCCACCAAAGAAATTATTTGAGGCTTAGGAGCAGCATATTGATGCCAAAACCAAGAATAGCATTAAAATTAAGCAAACAATTCTAGAATATTGCCTGTACACCAATAAATTACACCTTTAGCATAGAGTTCAACTTAAAAACAAATTGACATGCTCATTGCTCCTGCTATTAGTATATTTAATAAATGACAAGACAAGCCAATTGCTGATGGGATGGCACATCTCCCCTCTTTCAGAAAAACCAAAACCATAGAGTATGGGAGAATACCTTTACATTCCATTGTTTTAACCCATATACTTCCCGCAAAGTCCAAGTCACCTATGTACGTTGCAAAGACTAGAATCTTCCATCCCAAGTGAATCAGTACATTATGCGCATGCGTGAGCGTGGTGTGTTACCGTGCACGTGTATGTGTTACCATGTCCGTCCTCGCCGGTGAGGATGATGTGACCGTCCTGGTTGAGAGTGGCCTCGGTTACGTTGTTGAGATCCACCGAGACGGCGCCGTCTTGCCCCTGGCCGACCTCAGACAACGTCTGCACGGTGTGCACTGTGGGCGTTCCGTCGCCCTGAGATGCATGGATCTGAAACACCTCACTCCAGTCACGCTGGACGCACCATTTAAAGAAGGTGTCAATAGTTGCTGCCAGTGGCACAAGTAATATATGTTGCACAGTGTAAAATGTTACTAAATGTCTGATTGACAAGCTTTAGATTAAACATCAATACAGAACCATTATGTAAAACATTAAACCAAACATTAATTAATTAATAAATTATGTTTAATTAAATAGTTGTATTATTGAACTGTCTTTAAATAGCAATTACAGTACAATACATCATGGAAAACTACCTTTCAATGAGTCTCCAATACACAGATATGTGGTAGGAAGACTACTTTTAAGTTGTATTCAACATTTTAACAATTAACTGATATGTAGATTATTTTTTTTAAGATGATAAGGGTTGATAGAACTCTAGTAGTCCAATTTCTTAAATACTATGAATTAATGGAGCAATTACCTGCATTTTTTGTTTTACCATGTAGATAACTAATAATTAGTAAATAGAGCAAGCATGATTGTGAATATTAAATAATTAAATACACAAAACAAAAGAAGTAAATGTAATGTAATAATAGGCATAAAACATGGTCCCAAGTTAGAAATTTAAATTAGCAGAGGGCTATCTAATTGTAATACAATATTATTATGGTTTTACTTGTCTGCGTACTAAGCTCATACTTACTTTCTTGCTGACAAAATTACCAAATTATGTTAAGAAGCAGCATGCAATATTACCAACTTAACTTTTATAAGAAATCAAAGTGTGCATCGTATCGTTTAGGAGATTACGTCACAATTGAGGAATAGCCGCGCTAATTTTTAAAAGGGGCATGCTTACTCTACAGTTACTTGCACCCCAAAATTATGTTACGTTTTCAATACTTACTTGGCTTAGAAAATAGAAACATTGACATTCTCGTGAAAGAAGGTTTTGCGGAAGCATGACAGAAAATGTGACAAGTTTGCTAGAGTGGGGATTAGAGTAATGGACAATAGAAAACTATTATGTAATAGCTCGGAATGTCCAAGGGAGGAGAGAAAGATTATGTGCCCCGTTTTATTTCATTGTGCAATACAGACAATACTGCATAATTATTTAGCTGATTATGATCCAAGTCAATAAACAGACTTGTAGTTGAAACCTCTGCCCGAGTTTTATGAGTTTTATGACCCTAAAACAAAATGTACAATGATGCACATTTAATTTCAATATTTTTGCTAGCAGCAACAAATATTTGTCTTGTTAACTCCTGATGCCACAGATTGCTCGACACTGGTCACTGGTTGGCATTTCGACGACACAGATAGAGAGCAGATAGTGTAAGAGGGCAAGGGACAACAAACGAAGTGGGTGCAAGTGATATAAGATTACTAGCCTGACCGCAACTACCCGAGACTCGGAATGTTCATGGCGGACATTACAAGTTACTTTGCCGTACAAACATTTGACTTTACATGTGGAACATAAGGAGTGGTGTACTACTTTTCTTGCTTATGTTACAAAAAATCTTAACATGTTATTGCTACAGTATAATATGTTAATCAAGTAGTGCACTACCGGTTTTACTACAGATTAAAAAGTATCATGCTTGTTCCAAAGACTGCTGGACACCTGTTCTACAACTGACCGAATTGGATTTGTACGTTTACGACAGTAATCGATTCGGTTGTGGTTGGTCGAGGTCGAAAGGTATGATTCACATGGCAGTGAAGTTGAATAAATGTGAACAAATGAATTGTAGTCAATTGTCACATCTTCAAAAGGATAGAATGAAATAGATGTGCGTATTATTTCCAATTGGGGGGGGAATGGGTTTTAAATGGCATTAATTTCATGAAAAAAGGGAATGCACAGAACTTACAGGGGTAAGGTCTTTCTAAAGGTAGGTTTGCTTTGAGCATACTATTGTTATTCGTCTGAGAAAGTTAATACCTGGTTGTGTTTACGTGTAAGCTAGGGCTTATGTCCCCCCATTTTTTCTAATTAAACAACATTCCTTTCGACCTCGACCAACCACAACCGAATCAATTACCGTCAAAAACTTACGAATCCAATTCGGTCAAAGTTATAGAATAGAGGCCCTGGTACTGAAAATCACTCTATAGTAAGTAGTAAGTACTAATATTGTGATACAATATCATCCTGTAACCTGAAGGCGAAATCGATGTATCAACGATGGAAAGACACACAGGCAAGTATGCATATTGCTAGAACTACTTCCGCCACTAAAGCTACACCACAACTGCAACTAGTGCTGTATGCATGTACAAATCTCTTTTCATATGAAGTGCTTCTGCTTCAAGTTTAATTTAAAATTATTAAGACAGTGGCATCGTCTAAAGCACTAAATTGTAACTTGGTATTTACTTTTTAGATGAAAATTGGTACTTTTGCTTCCAAGATGGCATCTCTAATGAACATTTCTATTGCCTTTATAGGACGAAACGCGTGGTGGATTAAGGTAACAAACAACTTTAAATTAGCTGCAGTTGGCATCAGCAGGTGAAAAGTTTTGTCGCCCCCAGCCCTACAGGCTGGGCTTTATGTTCTCTATGCTTTCCAAACCTGTCAACCCTTCTCCAACCTAAACTATATAGTATAATGTATGTATAGGCAGAGTTCACCTTAAAAGTTAAAACTTTGAGCTGAGTTTCTTAAAAGTTAATACAATAAGTACAAAATAAAATTTAATTTTCAATAGGCTTTACAGCTACAATTATTTATTTTCCCTCTAACTAACAATTTACAATATTCACTTAACACACAGCCATAGAGAAAATACCTTAATTCATGTTAGTACTAATAATTAATACACAATAAAATAGATCTACTATTACCTATATAGTACGTAAATAAAACTACTAAATAAAACCAGTTGTATTGCAAATTACTTTCATTTTATAGTACTAGTAACTGAATAATACACAAAACAAATAAAATATTGTTGGGGACAACAACACAATGTGACATGACTTTCATTGTAAAATTACACTTCCAAAAGTTTCCCAAAAGAGCATTCTTACCGTAACTCCTTGTACTTGTGCAGTGGTACCATCGGGTAGTGTGATGATGGGGTTGTTGGGGTCAACCTGGATGATCGAGACCGTACCATCTGGATTGCTGATAGTCTGCAAGACGGTCGGCGCGTACTGCGATACCTGGAAGTCACGCAGAAAGTTCTACGTCTGCTACAGATTACTGTTCAACTTTGGTTGAAAAGGGAGACCAAACAGTTTTAAACAGTCACTTTCGATGGGGAAGGAGCATTTTAATAATGTATGTAGGCCGAAGCAGTTATATAAATAACTGAACTAGGAACACAAATAACATGTTCCAGTGGGGGATAGGTACAGAAGAGTGACAGCTTACGTTAAAAATGTATGGTAGGTCGTACAGACACAAAAGATTAGAAAACAACAGCAAATCATCGACTCATCTATAAGATCCAGCTTACCTTCGAAAAATGATGGTGGCTGTCAAATTTGTAGATAAATAGAAACATAAAAGTACATACAAAACACAAAAGAACATGGGACGTCTCGGCGATGTCCTGATCACTCAGGAGGAGAAGGAAGATGGCCACTGACTACATTAGTCAAAATGGCACTGACTAGTAAAAACAACAAACTAGGTCCGAGATTTTGTACATATACTCTGACCTAGTTTGTTATTTTTAGTAAGTGTAATTTTGACTACAAATGCAGTCAGTAACCATCTTCCTTCTTCTCTTGAAAGATCAAGACATCGTGTCGAAACATCTTGTGTTTTTCCCGTGTGTTGTTTCTACTTTCTATTTATCTACAAATTCGGCAGCAACCATAACTTCTCGAAGGTAAGCTGTTGGACCGTATCCCAAACCCAATAATACTACTCCAGCCAATTGGTATTTTGTCAACATAACCTTCTCATCTATATATTTATGTTTGTGCAACCTATGAAACGAGTTTAAGTTAAACTGTCTTTTTCTGCTCCTTTCCCCCGATTGGAACAAGTTTTTTTTTATAAACATTAAATATTTAAATGTGTGTAGTAGTGTATGCCTAGTGTTTAACGTGATATTGTATTAGTAATTAATTAGTTACTGTAATCAACTAGTAGTAATTATTAAGCATTAGTAGACAAATACACTTGATTTCTAATAGTCAAGTAGTACACGACAGCACATTAATTGTCTAATTTAATAGGCTAGCCAACTTCCGGCAATTGTTAAACCAATTTTAGAAATTTTCCTTGCCCAAACGTAGGTGATGTGAGAGAGAGTACTAACAGCTTACCTGTAGTGGGGTACGCATGCAACAATAGTAAACACAAACTACATTTAAAAACAAATTTGGTCGAAGAGTGAACCTCTCTTTACTCACCGAGGTGTGATTACTATTGCAGCATGCCTAGGCCTACTCCACTCCTGGTTAGCCATACTTCTCTCACCACTCGATCATGATCTAGACTTTGGGCATTTTTGCTACATATACTTCCTTGCCAAATATTTAACTTAAACTGAGAGAGTAGGTAATCAAATGACTTTCAAATAGGCCAAGAACAAGCACTACATACCACTCTGAATTCACTCAAGGTATCCTTTGTGACCATGGAAGGCAAGTTTTTTTAAAAATAGTATGTAGTATGTACATTTATAGACAAAGCCCACAAGCAAACTATTAAAACAAAAAACTATTAGTAATCATAAAATTTAATTTTGTAAACTATCAAGTAAATTCATGTATTTTTTCTTGAAAATAAACATTTTTCTGAATCTGAATCTATATAGGCCTTCAATATCCAAATTTGGTAAAAAATAAGAATACTAATGCAAGTCTTGAAAACAAACCGAACATTATGGGAAGCTGCTTTAGCTCAGGTAGGCCTACTCAGGATTGTTCCGATTTCCAAGTCTATTGAATGGAGCTAATGTGAAAGTTAAACATACCATATCATATCTTCATCAGGGATCCGTATATTTATATTTATTTTTAATCAGTAACCGAAACTAAAAAATGTGTATAAAGGTATTTCTTATTGAAATGGAATGTTATATTACGGAAGACATGTTTGGTTATACCGTACTAACACCTAACACGTTTTATTTTGTGAGTAAGACTATGCCTAATAAAGAAGTATTCTAACCAACAAAATAATTATTGAGATATTGTGTGTTGATATTGTGTCGACTTGTAGACGAGCTCAGGATGATCCTTGGATGACCTGTTGTGTCATTGACGCGACGCAACAGTCCAAGTATCATCAAGAAGACAAGAACTTTTGAAATTATTATTAAATTTATATAAGCAGGCAGATGCTAGTTTAAAATGGTATGTAGACTAGTTTTCAATCTTTCTTTTTAAGCTTATAGGACAATGGTACTATTTTTATTGTCCGTTGGTAGACCTGATGTTTTCACAGCCTTTCTTGAAAACCTGTAGTTATGTTGTTTTCTAATCTTTGTTGTGTTTTTTTAAATGTCATTGCTCGATAAAGAAAACTGAATACAGTAGTTTTTTAAATATTACGGTTTTAATAAATAAGATAGGCCTAATAGATGTAAATATCCCCCCCCCCCCCCCCAATATATTACCTGTTATATAGTACATTTTTCTTAGTATTCCAACTATTACGGTTACTGGCATTGCTAATTGTTTTGAAGCTTTATTTTAAATTTGAATTTGTTCCAATTTGAACACATGGCATGTGCGGATGTGTCACATAATGATTTTACAAGATAGGTAGCATGAATAAACTGAAACTGATTTTGCATGAACTTGTTTGTCTAAGCTTAAACAAACATGATGACAATTGCAAGATGAATTTTATGTTTTGAACATGCAAAAGCTATGTATATGCATAGTTTTGTAATTTGGGCAACATGATTAAACTTAAAAGAAAATAGTTAAATAGTGACCGTTAAGACATTGGACATGCAAAGAAATGCATGCATCTGACTACTGAGTTCAATCAACTGTTGAAAATGAAACAAAAAGACATAGTATGCTGCATTAACGATACAAAATCATAACTATGTACAAAATAAAAATATAAACAATCAATCCATCATGATGGTTAAAGCTACCTATACATACCGAACGCAATACACTGCATGCTAAAGCTATGGTCATTGTTTCAAGTAGTGATGTGCAACAATATTTTTCTTTTTCTTTGACAACATCAGAACTTCTTTACCTATATCGATTGTCTGATCGCAAAAATGACGAACTTGGCTACGGTTGACAAAGGGTTAACCATTTTGACAACACGCCGTAGTTAAATGTTGCAGATAAAATACAGTTTTATACCCAAACTGTACGATCATTATCAACGTATAAGATTAGGCCTACAATGTTTTATTGTGTGGGTAAGGCTGGGTAAGTAACACTTTGCAAGCAGATGGACCAGTCATCGAAAGACTCGATTATTTGAGTAGGTCTATTTGTTAATTTTAGCACACAATAAAACATGCTTCAGTTCAGTACTACAGTCAAAAGTCATTAGAACGAACGCCATTACTACGAAATAATCATTATACAGAAAAATTTCATTGGTCCGCCCTAATTCCTAGCTATGTTTGTAATGTTAAACAAGAGTCATTACAAGTTACAACGTAAGTCGTTTTAACGAAAAGATCATTTTAACGAACTAATGTTTTCGCCCATGACTATAATCAAACGATTTTACAACAAAATTTGTCTCCCGAATTCTTCATTTTACGGAATTTCTAGTCTCTCAAAACGGGTTTTCCCGCTCGGGATCTATTTCACGCGACAAACAATACACACTACGCAGCGTCAACAATGCAGGCTACACTCGTATTTAGCAGCATTTTTGTGAAGGTCGTTCTCGGAAGTCTTGGTTCTTCGAAGTTCGATTTCAGCAGATGTTTTGATAGTTCAACTGACGGTTTATTTTATTTACATCGTTATTCAAGTGTCCGATATTTATTACTATTTTGAGATAAGATAACAAGTAGTGGGCGCGAGCACCAATGAATGGACTATTTCGTAAGTTCGGCACGTGTGTGTGGGGAGGGGGGGGCATCAGGATAGCGGAGAGGCAATTGACCTTGAGCTGCCTATGATCTGATGTCGGTTACACAACGCAAGTGCGCCACGTCAACAATTTCATGATCAGTGTTCATCTTCACTTCATGTTACTCCCGCACGATACATTGTAAGCCGACATACACAAACATGCACAAAGCGAATGTTCTTCCCTGCAATACACGCGTGCAATCCAAGTTGCCTGCACTCCAGGCGCGAAACTTCGCACTCGTATCTCGCGTCTTACACATGTTGTAGGTCTCGCAGCAGACTTTTTGAACAATAGGAAGACTGACGATCGATATGTAACGAAAAAATATGACTGATCATTTTAACGAAAGAAAAGCGAGGTCCCTTAGTGTTTGTTGTAATGACGTTTGACGTATTATGAAAGACCACTTTAATGCAGATATATAAACCACTAACCAGCTACATGATTCATTACATTACATTGTGGTTCTTTTGTTTTACGGCTAATGAACATTTTTTAGCAAGTGCTATATCTCGCAAGACAATAGACATCTGAAGCTGTAATATCATTCCTGCTACCATACGTACGTAATGTGATTTGCAGCAACGAGTTATGTCTCGTTGCCCCAAGGTTATCTAATCTTCTCGTGAGCGAACCACCAGACTCGTTAAAGCCGGCCCCCTCCCCAACATCGCACGTAATGCGACACTCGAATGATAAGATAATGGATACCAATCGCTAACCAATACATGCGATTGGTGAGTTCGCCTCCCCGCCAATCCATTGGTAATAATGTCTCCGTTTATAAGGATGTTATTGTCTAACGCAGTTAGCTTTTCGCTTTTCGATAATTTATTTTATTTGATGTAAATTTCTTGCAACAACGTGTACTGCAGAACACCATAGAAGCATATTTTTGTTGGAAACGATAATTTTAGAAAATCGTGATTTTTCCTATATGAAGCCAGACAGTCATATTAATTATTGATGTCTAAATTATCCCCAATTGTCCTGTAATATGAATATTGAATTGAATAATCGATACCATTGCGCATCACTAGTTCCAAGTACTAAGATCAGCAAGCACCGAGCAGTGAAAGCCCCATGGGAGCAACAGAAACTAAGCATGTAATGAACAAACATAAGTGTCTAGTTACAAAGAAGCCAATATCATGTGCCTAGAGCAAACAAATAATAGTCTATTGTGGTTGTGGGGACAAGGAAGTTAAATAGTGTATGTTGACTATGTGACATATACTGGAATCACAATTAAAAAATGATAAAAAAAGGTTCATTTACTGGCTAAGGACAGCAGGGGGTTCAAATTGAACACGAAGTATGAACTGAATGTATTGCTCTCGAAAACTCTAATCCAAAACTTTTTTAATTTCCGAGTAGAAAATTATTGTTTGCGAGCATACATAACAAATAGCAACAGTCCACTTGCAGATAGTAATTTTGAAGCAACCTCAGCAATGCTGCCGGCACCGGTAGGTGAATCTTGGCCAATCCGTAATTACTTTTTTAATTGGGGTCAGCTCATTTGCCAAGATTCACTCATCATGACATCAGCAACGGCAAGGTTGCTTTAGAAAAACTATTACTGACAATTCTGAGGAAAAACACCCATGAACCATCTTTGAGTAGGTCCTACTATAAGATGGATAAAGGTAGCACATTGCACTTCAAAAATTGATGAGGGTAAGAAAAATAAATTATTAAATTAGTCTTATGCACGTTTCTACAGGCGCAGTAAATAAAATTTTTGTAGGTACCAGTGCATCATAAAGATTGTGATAATGTCCATAATTAATTAGACATAATACACCTTTAATCAAAACACTCTGACCATTATGTTGAAGCATTAAATACTATGTATACCTTTGGTCTTTCATAACACCAAATGGGCGGAATTATAAATGGGGCATTAAATAACAAAATATAATGAGAGGTTTTTAATGAAACAAATTGGGGAGAGAAGTTAAAGTGTCAGGATGGAAAGCGCAAGGTTATCCATACAAAATGGTAGAAATGGAAGTACTGTAGAAGATAGGAAAGCAAGGGCCAGACCTCGACAACGATGGCAGGACAATGTGATGAAATGTAGGCAAGTAGGGAACTAGAACATGGTGGGAATTGTAAGTGGTGGCATGGCAGGGCAGTATGATGATGAGGAATGAAGAAGCAGCAAGGAGAAGACTGGAAGATGGTGGGAATTGAAAGTGGTGGCATGGCAGGGCAGTATGATGATGAGGAATGAAGAAGCAGCAAGGAGAAGACTGGAAGATGGTGGGAAGTGTAAGTGGTGGCATGGCAGGGCAGTATGATGATGAGGAATGAAGAAGCAGCAAGGAGAAGACTGGAAGATGGTGGGAATTGAAAGTGGTGTCAGGACAGTGAGAGAGAAGATGTAGGAGCAGAAAGGGAAGAGTGGAGGTAGGAAGCAGAAGACGAAAATCTTTAATGTCAACCCAATATGAGTTGACAGAAAGATGTTTACAATGTATACTTGATCTATTCCATGTTTCAGTTGGCTTAAGTTTGCTGACAAAAGATGGCATAGGCCTCAAGATGAAACTTATCACAAAAGTTGATATTTATTTCCCGGTAGTAAGATATGGTAATTTTTATGCATTCAGTTGCATAGGCCTACATTCACCTGTAGTCTTTTTATTTATTTACTTTAGGGTTATTATATCATATCTTTTTCTTTCAACGGTCGAGTGATCAAGGCTACGCGGGCCGGAACGTTTCACACAGCCACCTACGATTTTCAGGTAAGCTATTGCCTTGGACTCCTTTCTTCTTTCCCCACTCATTCACTAAGACCCTATTTTATATTATTGCAATTGATTGTATCAGACATAATTTTGTATTAGGCAGAGGATTGTGGCATGCCTACGTCACCTCAACAGTGTCCAATGCAGAATTAAACATAATTTTATCCTACAAGAAACAAAAAACTACAAAATCTGTATAGGGCAAATTGACAGACGACGCCTTTTGTCATTCGAATAAAATATTAGACTAATGTTTACTAGGATGGGCATGGTGTACTGAACTTTACGAGCAATGTGTTTTATTATGGCCTAACTAACGGTTGACGTGCCCTAACTAAAAAGTAAAAACCCTATAGTTAAAAATAAAAGTTAAAATAGATCAATCAAGTCAAATGTAGATGTTACCGGGAACGCATTCTCAACACATGACTCACTTTCTAGAATAACAACTTAGCACTTTCCTAGTTATTGCTTGGACAAAATTTTAATCATAACAATTAACAACCAAATGGATCTGGTATACAATGTATTTCAGTCTCACAGAATACATCAAGCATCAAAGTAAGGGCAAGGGCTTTGAAGGATCGTGTGGTACATGGAAGACCAATAAAACTAAACAGCGTACGGGTTGCAAACAGTGCACAACAGACACAGCTAGGTGAGCTACACGACCACAAGACAACACCACACTGGCCAGGAGCGAACCTGTGCCGACGTGGCAATGGGCGAAGCATTGCTCAGATGGGCCGAACTGTGTGTGGTGGCTGCTTGCAACTTTGACGAGTGTAACTTAATCATGGCAGCGCCCACCGTAGTTCCACTGGGCGTAGTAATGCCCGATGCTGCAGAGGCTGCCGCATTCGCTTTCTCGTCTTCCTCGCAGAAAGCGGGCAATAGGTCCTCTCGGCCATGGTACTTGTAGCAGTTGATTACGATTTGCCGCAGGGCGTGCGTCCATGAGATCTGCAAGTTACGGCACTGAATTTCACGTAATATACTTGTTACAATACTCATTGAAAGCATTCATTGCCACAGGCTGAACAGTCTTACTATATTTTATGGGCAACATAATTACGTAATATATTTTATTAGTAAAGAATGCATAAGCAAGTACAAGTGCACAAACATGTACGGTATTAAGTATTAACCATGCAATTCAGTTAAATACAGTAAGTAAGTCACAAATAAAAAATCATGTTTCATGCAATTATTCATTATAATATAATATACCATTAGGCTAAACTAAGGATGGGCAAGAACATTGATATTTAAATACAATATCAATGTATTTATATTAGGGGTGTGCGAGTACACGAAATGTCGAGCTTTTCTTTTTGACCAAACTTTAGGCCTAGGCCTACAGTAGGCATATGATTAAAAATAATTTCAATTACAATTCATGTTTTATCAATTGGCAGGTGGGCCTAGGCCCACCTTAATAGGCCTACCACTAGCCTATTGAGAATGTGTGTTAATAAGATCTAATCACAAAATTTGTGACCATAAAATTAATGATTTAAGCCTAGGGTAATACTACTGCAATTTTGGAATGCACGCTCAAATCTTGCTTGAAATTCAAGAATATTTTCAAAATCTCGCTCGACTTGAAAAATCCCTGCTCGCACAGCCCATGGAAACATACTGTACCATAAATTGTTGTCACCAATTGAATGGCCCAATTGATTTCATTTCAAATTATACCCTGAAATAATTGGCTGCATTTTTAGAATCAGACCAAAATTGTTTAGGCCTAATATTCACTTATCAGTCAGTATCAGTCATTTACCTAACTAGAATCTAATCTGGCAAGCATAATAAAAGTATCTTATGCTGGATGCATACCTAACGCCTATTGCAGTGCACGTTACAAGACATGCGACATCCGCCAGAATTCTTACCTTCTGTTTCTCTTCCTCAGTCCTTGCGTCCATGCGCACATTGGCCCAGGGTAGTTCCTTGGGCCACCAGGGTGGTCGAGTGGACTCACGTCCCCACCCTGGTTTTCCTCGACCTGTTGAATACTTCAACATGAGGGGGATGAAGGCTCGCAGCTGGGCTTGTGTCATCTTCTCGACAGGCGTTGGAATACCGTCGATGATCAGAGGAGGTAGCTCATACAGAGAGGGGTCATCTTGAATTGGAGGCGGTGCTTGCTGCGCCAGGGCTTGTTCCAACTCTTCCATTATCACGGAACGTATATTTTTCATCTAGAGCAAGACAATTTTTTTTGTTAATTTAGAAATAAAGCAACAAGCAGGCCTACTATTACTAGACCTAAAGCTAGCTAGCTAGTCTCACATAAATTAATTAAATAGGTAATATGAAGAAATTATTTTAACTTTTACATAGTAAAAGTAGCCTAGAGCAGCGTTACCCAAACTACGGGTCGCGACCCGGTCCCCGGGTCGCCATGTGTTCGATGCCGGGTCGCGGTATAATACTGCCATGTGCATGGGGTTTATCTTTTAGTACAAAACAGCAAGTCCCACCAAAGATTGATTCCACATCTAAATTGTAGAAAGAAATACTATTGTGTCAGTCACGTACAGACAGGCTCAATAAATACCAAGGATTAAATCTACAGTGGTCGAACGAACAACCAAGATGAAGGAGGCTTGGATTCGTCAATAATCAAAAGATTATTTAAAATTTGGTTTTACAGACTGACAATTGACATGAAAAAAAAACATGAAAATTCAAAACCGCAATGTGTTATCTGCTTTGAAGTTCTTTTGTCAGAAAGTTTAAAGATCTCCTCTCACAAGCACCTGCACACGGAAGTAAGGTGGCTCTCGAGGGGGAAAATTCTCTCGCGAGTTTTCGAGCTCAAAGAAGAAATTAAACAATTTTGTAATAACAAGAAGCCAGAATATGCAGCATTTTTTAAATCGACGAGTGGGTTTTGAAATTCGCATATTTAGCAGATATGTTTACACATTTGAATGAACTCAATTTAAAATTGCAAGGCAAAAACAACAATGTGTTTATTCTTACAGAGAAGATAGGAACTTTTATAAAAACAGTTTCGCTGTGGCTAATGCGCGTGGACACCTAAATTCAGTATGTTCCCAATTTTCAACGAAAGAATGGTTGAAATAGAAGAATCCAATAGATTGGATTTGGATATGCAGGAAATAGTTCTGCAAACAATTAAAAATCATCTGCAAAACTTGAAAACAAACCTAGAACAATATTTTACTGTGGAGCACTTCCAAACCATTGAGAGTAATAGCTGGTTTGAGTGATAAGGAAGAGGAAGAGATGATAGGTTTGCAAAACAATTTGTCACTGAAAAGAGAGTTCGATAGTTTGTCCTCATGGGCATTTTGGCTTAAATGTGCGGTCGAGTTTCCGAACATTAGTGCTAGGGCAGTTTTGTTTTTACTACCGTTTTCCACGACCTACCTGTGCGAATTGGGGTTTTCAACTCTCACAAAACTCAAGACAAAAGATAGGAACCGTCTCCAAACTAGTTCCAGTATTAGGAGAGTTGCACTGTCGACTGCAGATCCTAATTGGAACGAGCTGACTGAGAATCATTAAGCCCACCCATCCCACTAAACCTGGCTGATTGACTGTCATGGTAAGCTTGTTTTGTTTATTTACCATAACATATAAACGAATTAAAATCTGTATAATTTTCTCATTACACAAACTATAATAATAATAATTATACATTGTTGTAGCACGCATTTCAATTATTCTATTCTTTCTAAAAAAGACAATTAAAACATGCGTTAATTAAGCCGGGTCGTTAATAGTAGGAGCATGATTAAACCGGGTCGCCATATTTTAAGTTTGGGAAACGCTGGCCTAGAGCAGCCTCGGTCTTGCCATAAACTCTCACCCATAATAGCAGTGATGTAATTATAAACATCATTTTCAATTTTATTGTACAACACTTTGTAACATTTTCTACAATGTACCATTTTGTACCCACCTTCAAAAACTTGAGCAGCCTACTAGGTTTCCTTATACTAGGTCGCGAACGCTTTTTTTTGTCGCGTTGATGGATGAGCTTTTTTAAGTTTTTAGTGGATTCTGGCTAAATTTGTAACTTTTCCTTTCAAAAGGTACTACATACATCACCATTATCTTTATGTCCATGTAAAATATGAATGTAGTAGCCCCACCCGTTTTGTCAGAATCAGCCCAAATATCACGAAAATATCGCATTGAAAATCAAAAAGAATCGTAAAATACGATTTCTATGAGAAATATTTCTTCAAATGTCTCTAAAATCATAACATCATATAATGTTTCAGTGATTTTCAACATTCCCATGAAGTTTCATTAAGATCGGAGCAGCCGTTTGCCAAATATCACCAAAATATCTCATTAAAAATTTAAAAAATTGTAAAAGTACAATAATTGGATGAGCGAAGCGAAGACTTCAATTTCACTGACCCCCCAAAAAATTTAGCTCCAATGTTTTTTTGTTTGTTTTGTTTTGTTTTTGTTTTTTTTTGTATTTTTGTCTGTTTGTTAGCAGGATTCCGGGCAAACGACACAAGCGATCTTGATGAAAATTTGAGGGGACCTTCGAAATCTCTGAACTTAGAGGTGTATTGTTTTTCGGTACAATCGAAGAAATATTTCTCATGAATATCGTACTTTTACGATTTTTTTCAATTTTTAGTGCGATATTTTCGTGACATTTGGGCCGATTCTGACCAAACGGGTGGGGCTACAATGTTCATACTAGGAAAACGCTAAAGTCCCGCCGCGTTGATGGATGAGCTTTTTTTAAGTTTTTAGTTTGCGTGGGATATCTTTACTTTTACAAGTGTTTTGCTTTACTGCCTATGCATTGTAGGTGATTGTTGCCAAGTTTCTATTGTTAGGCCCTAGGCCTACTTGTCAAATGTTATTATTTACCGTAAAAAACTTACATTAAAATCTTTATTTCTATGGATTCTGGCTAACTTTTTCAACTTTTTCTTTCAAAAGGTACTACATCACCATAACCTTAATGTCCATGTATAATATGAACGTTGTAGCCCCACCCATTTGGTCATAATCGGCCCAAATGGCACGAAAATATCGCACTAAACCGTAAAAAACTTATATTAAAAGCTTTATTTTATGGATTCTGGGTAACTTTTCCAACTTTTTCTTTCAAAAGGTACAACATCACCATTACCTTAATGTCCATGTATAATAATATGAACATTGTAGCCCCACCCGTTTGGTCAGAATCGGCCCAAATGTCACGAAAATATCGCACTAAAAATTGAAAAAAATCGTAAAAGTACGATATTCATGAGAAATATTTCTTCGATTGTACCGAAAAACAATACACCTCTAAGTTCAGAGATTTCGAAGGTCCCCTCAAATTTTCATCAAGATCGCTTGTGTCGTTTGCCCGGAATCCTGCTAACAAACAGACAAAAATACAAACAAAAAAAAAAAAAAAAAAAAAAAAAAAAAAAAAAAAAAAAAACATTGGAGCTAAATTTTTTGGGGGGTCAGTGAAATTGAAGTCTTCGCTTCGCTCATCCAATTATACATGGACATTGAGGTAATGGTGATGTACCTTTTGAAAGAAAAAGTTGGAAAAGTTACCCAGAATCCATAAAATAAAGCTTTTAATATAAGTTTTTTACGGTTTAGTGCGATATTTTCGTGCCATTTGGGCCGATTATGACCAAATGGGTGGGGCTACAACGTTCATATTATACATGGACATTAAGGTTATGGTGATGTAGTACCTTTTGAAAGAAAAAGTTGAAAAAGTTAGCCAGAATCCATAGAAATAAAGATTTTAATGTAAGTTTTTTACGGTAAATAATAACATTTGACAAGTAGGCCTAGGGCCTAACAATAGAAACTTGGCAACAATCACCTACAATGCATAGGCAGTAAAGCAAAACACTTGTAAAAGTAAAGATATCCCACGCAAACTAAAAACTTAAAAAAAGCTCATCCATCAACGCGGCGGGACTTTAGCGTTTTCCTAGTCATAAGAAATATTTGATCGATTGTACCCAAAAACGTGGCAAGTCAAAGTTCAGAGATTTCGAAGGTCTCCTCCAATTTTCATCAAGATCGCATCTGCCGATTGCCCAGTAGAGAGCGAACTAACAGACAAAAAAACTAACAAAAAACAAAACACCCGAGCTTTTTTTCTTGGGGTAACTTAAGCGAAAAAAAAAACATAGGTGAAATTGAAGTCTTTGCTTTGCTCATCCAATAAATTTATTTTAAAGGTAGATAATATGCCATAGCAGTTAAGAGGAGTCTCAGAACTTGGTGCAACTAAACGCGGTAGACCTCCGCCAATATTAGAAAAGTTAAAACCGCACAAAATTAGAGAATTTATCACGTGATATCTTGAGAACGCTGCAAAATCAAAATATTATATAAAAAGTAAAAACTGATTGCAGATTGTAAGGTGGTTTAAATAATGCTACATAGACCTAACGCAAGAAAAATAATGATCAGTACAGTTTGTTTTTCGAACACTAATTTAATCAATTAAATATCAAATTAAAAACTTACGTACCATAGGCCTCCGCCCAACATCTTTAGCCATGCAGGGCAGGCTATAGTTCTTACAAACCACATTTAACGGTCTGCTATAAGTTTTTAGATATATATTTCAGCGTGTTTGTGATCTAACTAAAAAAACTGTAATATTGATATCTACACTTGGTTACACAGAATTAGCCTTAAAAATCATTGCGAGACATATCTAAGCCCAGAAAGTAAAAAATTGAAAATCCAAATCACAAATCACGGATTTCAATATTCATCAAATTCCCATTAAAATGTTTATCTTATGACTAATAATAATTTAACCTGCATGTTTACATTCATTTAAATGTTGAGATGAAGCATGAAAATATGCCTAAACCAAATCTAGACGGATGGAATAGTTTCCCGAAGTTAACAAAACTTTAGTAGGCCCTAAAATACGGATTCACTAATCTTTAATTCAAAATTGAGGAATTAATTGAAGAATACGAGTATTGACTCATAGATTGATTCTTTATCAACGTTTACATGAAATATGATAACGATGTTATTAGCCGTTACCCGGAAAAGCAGAAAGCCGAGCGCTTAAACTAGTCTCCACGCTAGTCTCAGCAACTGCTCTTAAATTAAAAATAAAATCAATTAGTACTAGGTAATTGAAATTTTGATATAAAAAGTACAAAGAGGCCTATTATGTAGGTACGTGTACTATGTAAAATAAAATAGGTCTAATAAGGCCACAAATGGTCATCTCAAGCCCTCCTGTGGGTTTACTTTGCAGACACACCCCAGCCAGAAAGAAATAGAAGCTGCACAAACTAATTGACTCATATCCCTGTGCTAAGACTCTACTGCAAAAAGTGCACTATTTACTCCTGAACTTCATTGAAGCTTTACTGCTCAAGCCACCAGAAACTTAACACCTGCACCAGTATCAACCTGATTTACAGAGTACATAGCAAACTATGTCCGGTCAAGAAAATGAGCCTAATCACAGCACCGGGATCAGTAGTATTTCGATGACATGGTACGGAAAATATACCGAATACTAATATTTTTTAACTTCTGAATTGAATTCTGAATTCTATACCTAATACTAATATTTAATATAATTTTTGTTTTAAGTTTAAAAAAAGTAAAGTTAACAAAATCTATCCCGATCGGGATAGATATAGGATTTGCACACAATGCTACATAAAGTTAACATTTTGACAAGTTAAAAAAAATATAGTTTGCTGATAGGTATATTTGTTCATCTACTAGGACTAGCACACAATGCTACTTTCACCAAGCATTTAACACTAATAGCAATAGAACAGTAATACCAAATTAAATAATAGTATCTCATTCAATATTATTATTTTATTTCCAACATGTAAGGTGTATTTTATTTTTACAACATAGGCCCTACACATTGAAGCCATCCAGATATTAACAAAAATCATCTATTCTTACCACATCTTCCAAAGGTTTTGCGCCAAATACTTTAAAACTATTTTGTGGCTTTCCTGGAGTTGCCACAACAACTACAGCTTGCTGCCCGACTCGTGTTGCAAATTCATCAATTGTTTGCTGCAATAAAACATTTCAAGTAATCAGTCACAAGTCATACTCATAGGCCCTAAGGAACTATATAGGTATACTACTTATCATAAGTACACCAATGAAGAAATTATAGCAATTTTAATCAATAGAAAAAAGCCTGGAACAACTAAACATAAAATTCTAGATACACTGGATGGAACTAGGCCTACTATATTTTGTCAAAAAGTTAATTGTGAAATGAAATTATAACATTATCAACATCTTGTGGGTAGCACTTTTTGATGTTCTTATACACTGACCTCTGGATCATACCTGGCATTTTACATGTAGGTGCTGCTGTATTTAGTGTTACAAACAGTTGTTCATTATTACCACTACCAGGAATATCAGCAAATCAACAAAAGTCCCACCAGTACAAAGATTCAAATTAATGCTTTAATCAAAATTGCAAGCCGTCAATGTTACGAAGTAACGTCTCGAGTATAAGCGTCCATTTAAAAACTTAAACCCCAACGTTTGCCCGATTTCTCCAAAAGTGATAGCATTAATACTTAGAAGGAGCCCATTGACAGAGTTGTACACAATTGTCTTTGGGAATACTTTTGATAGCTTTTTAGTTTTTACTTCTAGTGCTCAGTATAAAAGTATGATCACTTCCTTGATATTGGAACACTTACCCTGAGTTTCCTGAGTAGCCTATTTTGTTGACGTTTCCTAATAGAAGGGTTGGTCTCAAACGAGTGCGGCCGCTTCCTCTTCTTGGCGGAGACTATGGCTGCAGCTGCTGCTACTCCCACTGGCCCTGCATCATCAAACAACTCCTAGACCTACATCTAGCTAACAACTAGGTATTACCGGTACCTCTGAAGAAAGACCCTAGACCAACAAGCACCCAACTGTAGCCTACTACAGTGCTTCTCAAAGTAATACAGTACTTCGGTAAGGAATCAGCCCCCGAGCCACCAGAGGCACGTCTGCAAGAAGCTGACAAGATTAAGAACTTACTAAAAATAAAGAATTTTAACCCCAAATAGGTACTACCTAATGAACAAATTCCTTTTTTAAGTATTAGTATACAATTAAATGCCACCTGAAATATTGATTAAATTTAAACGGTGAAAAGGTTATTATTAATAAATGCCAATGTTTTAAAAGCTGTGCAGCATGTTTTTTGAATACTAGGTACCTAGTACTGACACGTAAGCAGTCACCACCTTAACAATAACATTAATTATCTACTAAGTTTCCTTGCGTTTTATGTATTTATTAGCATCCGTTTGATCTATGCAATACATTGATATAAGATGTGTTGCTTAAACCATAAAAATGCAAATAATAATACAGCAAAAATACATTCACTTAAAGCAGATACCACTTAGATTGGTAGGGCCTACTATGTAAAAAGGTAAGTACGCATATAAATACAATACTCTATAGAACGTAATGAGGTCACTGTTATTATCATGATAAAATAAGCCATTTAATAGAACCGAACGGTTTAATACAGCGTTTCCCAAACTGAGGATCCCGAGACAGTTATTGGTGGGTTGCCAAAAGTTTTGAAAATCCGAAAATGTAAAGTAAACCACCAAAAAATTAAAACATGAGAACAATAAGGCGGATAATAAACTAGCTGTGTTCAACAAACATATCAAATGAACTATTTCTCTGTAGTTTTGAAGGTGCATAATGAACCATTCACATGTTTGTACAACTGTGAAGTTACATTTTTGGCTATGGTAGGAATAAAAATAAAATTTTGAAACAAGCTGCAATTGTCGAACTCCTTGCGTCTATTAACCATAGCATCAACTTTCCATATTATTTGTGTCCCCATTGCTGTATTATCAGGATATGTGTGCTGTATGTTATATTGGTACTGAAATGCTACATTCAAACTGGTCAAAATCCTCGGTTTCGTCACCAAGTATAAAGAAACATAAAATATGCAAACTCAATCCAGGTTTACCTGTTTTACAAACTCGTCGACCAAAGACAACAAAACGCGAAAACAAGTGCACCCTTTGCACAATTCTTATCATTATTATTATTATTATTATTATTACAGTAAGAAAAGAACTCTCTTATCCGAGTTGGATGAGACCGGGGGCACCTCGGATTTGCGAAAAACTCGGATGGCGCGGTTCATTGGTTTATTTGCTCTCGTAGCATAGCCTGATATGGTAAAATGATATATGACACATGTAATGGATAAAGGAACATAAAATACACACGATACACTTCATACAGGGTATTCTAAATGATTTAATAGCTTGTAAATCAAGCTCACAAACACACGTACACAATTAGGCCTACATGTCGTAATAAAAACGTATGTCTAGGCCTAAACTCGACGCAGTAGGCCTAGGCCTAGAATGCAAACATAGGCCTAGGCCTACCTCTCTTTCTCATGTGGGAAAACCTCTCACTACCATGCCCGCGCTGAAGCTCTCGACGCAAGATAAGTCTGGGAAAGAAATAAGATAAGCCCAGGAATAACAATTCAATGCGTCGTGATTACGAATTTCGTGAATCGGTTGAAACATGATTGCATCTAGTTCCACAACGACCATCTTTGAACAGCTGTGTCAGTGTGTGAGATGGTTAGACCCACATTGGGTATATTCTGCGACCTCACAAAAGCGTTTGATTGTGTTGACCATACAATACTACTAGCCAAACTAGAGTACTATGGCATACGTGGGAATGGTCTAAAGCTTATAACTTCTTACCTGACTGACCGACTGCAATGCGTCGAAATGACTGAACTAAAAGACAACAAACTTACAAAGACTAGATCTGACTATGAAAAAGTAATTTGTGGCGGTTCACAAGGAGCAAGACTTGGCCCACTGATTTTTTATCATCTTTGTTAATGATATACCTGATAACATCGAGGATGCAGAGCTTTTTGCAGATGACTTCACTACAAGTATTACCGCTAATGAGACAATACAACTTCAAGAGAAGGCAGATAAAAGAATTACCGAATCCACCGAATGGTTTACGGTGAACAAACAACTGCTAAACTCATCAAAAACCAAATTTATTCAATTCCATTCATTCCAAAAAAACAAATCACTCAACCAAATACCTTGCATTACAAATTCACATGATAAATCCACAGTAGAATCATCTACACAAGCAAAATTATTGGGAATAACAATAGATAACAACTTAACCTGGCATGCCCACATCAACACCCTAATACCAAAACTCAGCTCAGCTTGTTTTGCAATTAAGAGCATCAAACAATAAGCAACATATCAACTGCTAAAATATGTTACTTTTCTCTATTTGAATCGCACTTGAGATATGGAATCGAATTTTGGGGAATATCGACTCATATCGACAAGGTATTCATCACGCAAAAACGAGCAATCAGGGCATTATGTACCCTTAAGCCGAGGAGCATTGCAAACCCTACTTTATTACACTAAACATTCTTACAGTTACATGCCTTTACATTCTCAAGTCAATTTTAGTCATAAGAAAAAACATCCACACTCTCACAGTCAACAGTGGCATACACACCCACAACACAAGGAACAAAAATAACCTCCATCTTAACCAATATCGTACAAACCTAGGTCAAAAAACTCTGATTATTTGAATAAAACTCTATTCAATAAACTCCCCCAATCAATAAAAAACATAACAGAACACATCAAATTCAAAAATGAACTAACTAAATTCCTAATACAAAAGGCATACTACAGCATAAAAGACTTTATGACAGACAGAACTACCTAATAATTGCTATATTTTATTATTAGTAGGAGGTACCATATAATAGGCTATAGGCCTATACTATTTTGTAAAATACCTATATTATATTATATTAATACTTATGTAACAACTAGTCTATGTTTAGCAAAAATGGACTACACGGTGAAAACTGTTATAAACTTTAACTGTACTTTGTATTGTTATTTGTTGTCCAAATAAATAAATAAGTATGCGCACGCGCAGGCGCGCGACGCACACTGACCTCTATATGCTCAGTGACACTGACGCTTACCGGCGATGCGCCCGACGCACACTGACCACTGAACTCTATATGCTCAGTGACACTAATGCACACTGCTCGAAAGTCGAGATATATTGCCGATCTATCTTCTTTGCACTCACTCGTAAGGCATGCCTACAAATGTATGCAAGTACATTTAAAAAAGTGCGGCGCGGCGTCTGTAATTATTTTTATGTTTTATTTACGTATTTATTTTTTTTTTTTATTTTTTTTTTTTTTGGCGGCTCGGTTAACACGGTACATCGGATAAGCGGAGATCGGATAAGAGAGTTCTTACTGTATTATTATTATTATTATTAGTAATGGCCCGTTTACACTTCGGCGAGATGCGAGACGCGAAGTTGCGAATGACCAATCAGAGGCAGAGTTTCATGCGAACCCGCGAGACCTTCGCCCTTAATTAAATCTGGTTTAATAATGTTCGCTTCTCGCAAAGGAAATAGTTGGCTCCTCCCCTTACAGACCTTTGGAGCATACTTTCTGGTAGAGTAGTTGGACAAATTGCAGTGGATTTACTCAAAGAAACATGGATGATTATCTAGAGTCTGAGTTTGATTTCCAGCTTATTTTTTCTGTGTTTTGTATATATTTATGTTACTATTCTTCAAGAAATTCAGCAGCCACCATCACTTTTCGAAGGTAAGCTGTTGGATTCTATCTCACACAAATATCCTCCAGACGATTGGCATTCTTTCTACATAACCTATTGAAGCTATAGAAAATGAGGCCAGCTTCTGGAAAGCTGCTGATCCCTTTTGCAAAAATAGGGATGCATAAAAATGCTTCAAAAGCATTAAGACAATTAGCTAATTATGGTGCATGGGCATTCATAACCTAACTTACGGAACAAATTGTCAGACCTACCCCCACGTCGCCAAGCAACGTTGAAGTGGGTGGTGCAATGGGTTAATAATAAGGTGCAGTGAATAAAGTCTTATCTTATCTCATGCTGTTTACTGCGGAGTTGTTACTTCAAACGACAAATATATATTTTAAATTAATTGTACATAAATTTACAGTTATTTTAGGAATGATAGTTTCCACAACACTAAATCATGCGGATGGAATTTCAGTCAGGCAAGTATTATGATCAGGATCTAGCAATGACTTTATATTTAGTCTATTCTACAAATTAACCATACACTCCAGTTCCCAGCTCAACCAAGTCGCAAGGTGAAAGTCATCTTACCAGCTAACTTTTACCAGAAAAACTATTATTAGTTTAAATTAACTACTAGGTTCACAACTAAGATTGTATACATTATATTATAGTAGGGATGTGAGAACGTTCAAAACTCGAAATCGAACTTCAAAAAAAGTTTGAACCAAGTTCAAGTAAAAAAAGGTTGAAGTTTGGGAAAAAAATACTTTTTACTAATTTTGTAGAGGTGTGTGGGCACCCATTACTTGAAATGTCAAAGAATGGTTATCAATTTACAGATACAAAAAAATGGATGGTTGAGGCATAGAGACTAATACCTCTGTGGTGGGGGGGCCAGTCCAGAAGTTGCATACTTTCTTGGTGGAGGTGGCGGTCCAAACTTATCATTATTTTACCTAGTACTACCACTGTTTGATAAGTTCGATTCGATATTTTCGATGGACAACCCCTCTGAAAGTTCGAGTACGGTTTGAAATAAAAAATCCAGGTTTGCACAACCCTAAGATATAGGTAGGCCTAAGCCAGATTAAAACAGTTATGCAAGTGAACACAAAATTTATTAAGGCCTACGCATGCTATGTAGGTCTATTACTCTATACAGTTCTAAATCATGTAATAGCAATACAAACTAGATACAAACAAAACAGAAAACGAGCAAAGCATAAAAATGAATCCATGGGGTAATATACAAACTTTTATGTTTATTGTAATGTCTAAAAAGTAAGAAGGCTTTTGTAGCATACCCTGCTAAAAAATCTTGTCAAGATCTTGCCAAGATCTTGTATTGAAAATAAGATCTTGTTTATTTCTTTCCAAGAGTTTGTTTGAAGAAAAACAAGATACAAACAAGATCTTGATAACATCTTACCAAGATCTTGGATTCAAAACTAGACCTGGTAAGATTGCAAACTTAACTCACTCCCACCTGGTGTTAGAATCTTGAACCTCATCAACAGTTATATGGCAGCAAAAAAGCCAAGCCTACATAATTATTTTGTGCTATATTGTGTCATTGTTTCAGTTTATTTTGAATTAGAGTAGACAGTTATCAATAGACCTAGTCTACATGGTAGGCACAGGCCACATACACATAGCTACAGATAGCTGCCATTGTCTTGTACACAGTGTTGTGCCGTTATCTAGATAATGTTATCTAGATAATCATCTAGATAATATTGTGTTATCTATTATCTTATCTAGATAACATGATTTCAAAGTATCTATTATCTTATCTCAGATAATATTTCTGGTTATCTATTATCTGAATCTTCACATTAGATAACAGATACAAAAAATCAGAATCACTATCAATAAATGCTAACACGTCGTCAAAAATAGTGTGTTTTTTTATCATGATTTTCAATGGGAAGATTTAGATTGGCCAAAACCTAATGAATACTAGGTCGCTTCGCGAACGCTTTTTTTTAGTCGCATTGATGGATGAGCTTTTTGTAAGTTTTTATATGCGTGGGATAACAATAAAATGCATAATATCTCGAGGCCCAAAGACTTGCTTCTGTAAGCATGGTAGGTGATTATTGTCAAGTTTCTATATACTTGATAATACTTGTTAATTATAGACCTATAAAAGGCTTTTGTTAAAACCTTTATTTCTATGAATTTTGGCAAATTTTTCAACTTTTTCTTTCAAAAGGCAGTACATCACTATAATATTAATGAACATGTAAAATATGAACGTTGTAGCCCCATCCGTTTGGTCAGAATCGTCCCAAACATCACGAAAATATCGGCACTAAAAATGGAAAAAAAATCGTAGAACAATTCATGAGAAATAATTTCTTCGATTGCGCTCAAAAACGTGGCAAGTCTAAGTTCAGAGAAAACGAAGGTCGTGTCAAATTTTCATCAAGATCGCATATGC
This sequence comes from Sweltsa coloradensis, assembly GCA_024449915.1. Classification (NCBI taxonomy): domain Eukaryota; kingdom Metazoa; phylum Arthropoda; class Insecta; order Plecoptera; family Chloroperlidae; genus Sweltsa; species Sweltsa coloradensis. The sequence continues at coordinate 243,124 of JAMZAV010000759.1, forward strand.
CGTTTGCCCGGTAGAGAGCGAACGAACAGACAGGAAAACAAACAAAAAAACACCCGAGCTAATTTTTTGGGGAGTCAGTGAAAATATTGAAGTCTTCGCTTCGCTCATCCAAAAAGTTTGTCTTCCCCTTTGCAATATCTTCGTTTAACTTGACCAGGGAAAAATTTATTTTTTATTTGAACTTAAGCTTAGATCGTATTATTTTGAACTTTTCAAAATTTCGCCTACAAGCTAACCAACATGAACTTTCTGAAAGATCAATTTCGTTAATATTTGAATAGCAAACTTAGCTTTAAAAAGGCCCATTTAAAAATAATATCCCAAACATTTAAGTCAAACTATCCTTCCCTGTTCCATATATAGGCCTCAAAATAATGCAACTGATAAAATATATTTGTTAGCATTGTAATTTCTTATTGTGTGTATACTTATGTAGGGTAAAACATTTTTTCATATTGTTATTGCATGCCTTTTCAGCCAGGTAAGTGGGCTACCCTTTTCTAATAAAGTGGGTTGTTATGTTCCAAACCAAACTTTACGAGTTTAACCTTTACTACTGGACTTGAAGGTAAATATATAAATACTATATAGGCCTATTATAGAAAATAGACCTAGACTAGAACCCTGAAACGTATTACTGAAAATTGAATTGGGTCTTTAAGCCGATTTTTTTTGTAAAAGTATCTATTATCTATTATCTAGATACAATTCATGTCCATTATCTATTATCTGTATCTAGATACTTTTTTAGGAAGAGTATCTTATCTTTATCTAGATAATATTTTTGGTTATCTGGCACAACACTGCTTGTACAGGCCTCAGGCTATGTGAGTATTTACAACCACTAATTGTAGTAGGCCTAGGTGACAGTTGACAAAAAATCTTATGTCTTGTCTTGTACTATAGGTCTAGGCCTGTGTTTGCCCTAGCCTGCAGGCATGTCTACTTGCTTATGTTCACAGGGCCTAGATTAACAAGCCACGGATAAACATCTAATAAGGCGGCATAATGTGTATCAAAATTGCATCAAGTACTGCATAAATAGATCAACCACAATCGTGCCAAGAGCTTGACGTTTGCAAGATCTTGGCAAGATAGTCGCAAGATCTTAGGCTACATTACAATCTTGCCAAGTTCTTACCAAGATCTTGCCAAAATTTTTCAGCAGGGTATGCTCATATTACAACATGAAACTTCAACGTTCACAGCAGGTATTATTAGATATTTTGCAGTGATGACTTGATTTTTCATGGAGATATGAGGATGGAGAGATGAGGTGATAAATATCAAGCTCTGAGGGTACTTTTATGGCTATAGCAAGGCCCAACAAACTTGGTAGCTTGCTATCGCTTCATTATGTTGTTCTAAATAAAGTAGCTAAGTAGGGGACGAGTGGTTGCCAGGGGGAGGATAGGCTCATGTGTTGATGTTAAAGATTGAACAAAAGTTGGCTACTACAGGTTAGGTGTGTTACTTCCCAACACTGATAATTCTGTTACTCAAACTTACTCATGTATGTTTGAACAAATTGTTCTATTTACAGAGGGTTTAGATGTAATTAGGCATTTAGGCTTGATAAAGATAACAAAATAAATTTTAATCCAATTTTAATGTATGCCCAAGGGATACAGGCCCAGGCTTCTAGTTAGTGTGGCCTATTTGTTTAAAATGTGACAGTATAAGGTATAAACGTAGAAATAGCTAACATTCACGTATCACTGGTTTAGGTGGAAGAGCAATGAGACTGGATTGAACCTTGCCCATTTGTTGTTTTTATTGGTAGGGCGTAACTTTATCAAACAACAAAGACACTATAGGCCCTCTTGTACTGGTATATAAATAATTGAAAAGCATTCTTGTAGCCAAAATTGATATAGGCCTATAAAAAAATAGATAAGATAGAATCAAAAACTTTCAAAAACCTCATTTGCTAATTTCCTGTTAAGTCAACCAATTTCTGCACAATTTGGAAAACTATAAACTTATTTGAGCACTAGCAGCCATTTTTTCGTTTTGATTCTCTACTAGGATACGTGTATGCCTAGAGAATTAGGATTTAAAGTTATCTTATAGGGCCTAACTATAATTTTAATTAATCAAATAGGCCTTCTTATGGGCTATTGAAACTTATTAAATTATATCAACTTATGAAAATGACCTCGCCTATTCAAATAGGTTCGAGCAAAATTTTGTAATTGTGGATCTGTAAAATCAGAAATAGGAGAATTTAAAAAAAAATAGTAAAGGCCCTACGTAATTATTACCAGACCAATAATAGTGATGTAAGAATGGGCCCCTAGGTATATAATCCCATGGAAAAAATAAAAATAAATAAAATCATAAAAAGCAAAAAATCACCATGTCCTTTTTCCCAACCTGCAGCGGCGAGCTGGGCGGTGACCTCATCGTGCATTGCGGCGGCCATAAGATCCGAGCTCTCGTCATATTGTCCGGAACCAGTGGAGGAGGCGCCACAGTCGTCATCATCGGATATCATGTGGTTCAGTGAGGAGCTGCTGGCGCTGACTGTGAGAGTCAGTGGGTCTCCACCAGATACGTTCATGATGGTCACCATCAGAACTAGGAGCTGGAGACCACGGAAATAAATAAATACAAAATTTGTATTTCACAGTCTACCCACTCAGTCGTGCAACTGATTTTCAGTGAAGGAAATAAAATTTAAAGCAGACCAAGCCAACCAAGTTGGGGCAAACGCAAACAATGACCATCTAGAGATCACCATTTTAAATTTAGGAAACACAAGCCAAACAAGCCGGACACGATTCCTAGCAACAGAATTTAATATGTTGCTAGGACGGCTCCGAAGTTACCGTTTTCACAATTCTAAGCCAAGAATTGATGTATTGAAATCCAAATCAGAAATTACAAATCTTCAGACTAAAGCGGAGTTTGAACCCTGAACCTTCTGCATTTGAAGCCGTAATTCCGTTGAATTCCAGTACCTACCTGATATCGTAAACTATCAGGATAAAAATATTTTGGGACTTCCCATGTTTTCGAAAAGACTCTGTATAGTCCGGATGTTAAGAGACTTGACCTTGCATTTTTTGATACAAGCAAGGCACTTGGCACACGTGTTCTAGGGACCATACCCTACTAATTTTCACTTGGAGCCATCGTGATATCCCGTGCAGGCACCCGTTATTGCATGTTGCTTACCCCTGCTGGTTTGAAGGGTTGATTAGCAAAACAATTTGGTGTTTGGTGATAGAAACTTGAAATTTTTACCAAATAGGGGTAACATTAGGCTTAACATTCTGGCAACGGGGAATTGCGGATTTCTTCATAGTTAAGGGATGATTGAGGTTATAATTTTGGGGGTTGAACATTTTGATTTAAATTTTTATTGATGACACCCTTGGTTTAATGTTGGATTTCTACGTTAAAGTACTTCCCAAAATCTCCAAACAAAATGATGGTGTTAAAAATATGACTATAGCGACCCTTAATTTGGTCATAATGACCTGTTGACATAATTACCTGAGTAAGGACCTATTTGAAAAATTATTAAAACATAGTCGTGTGACTACTCTATTTAAAGCTTAGATGAAGTAGAATAATAAGAAATAATTTTAAACATGCCACGTTGACCTGTGACCTTTATCGTCCTTTATTTGACCTTGATAACTGTTTCAGCAGGGATGCATAATGTATACTTATAGAGCACATCCAAATTTATGTGATATGTTAACAAGTTGACTTAATAAATGTACTCAACATGTTAGAAGGGCCTATATCAATATGATATTAGGCTGCATTGCGAACGTTTTTTACTGTCGCGTTGATGGATGAGCAGTTTTGTACCATTGAACCCTCTTTTACTATACTTTTACTTCGTTGTTTTTCAACGTGTTTACATAGAATATACCATTTTAAAAGGAGTACCAAGTTTCTGTTAGATCCTTATGGTAATAAACCATAAAAATAAATAATAGTAATTGCGTTGTTGATGTTGTCCTATTCCAATGGTAAATCGTGGCCAATCAGTGGCTAACTGATCACTAGTTGCTCATCAATGAAGTAAAATTTATCAAGGAATTTGTTCAGGTCCGCTTTTATTGGGGTGAAATGAACGTTCTTTCTTATGATTGAACCAAAATGTGACTAGCTAGAAGTGTACTGTAGTATGACGTTAATAAAAACAAAACATAAATAATACAAATCAACAAAAAACAGATGTTTAAAATCGCGCACTTTTTGGGACCACTTTCCGTGAGCGCGCACTTTCTCGCTCTCTGGTGGCGCGGCAGTGAGAACATTTGCTAAATATTGTATGGACCACATAAAAAACAAATTTCTGCTCTTTAGCACAGCCAGTCGACCTCTTGTTTATAAATATAAGGCCAAAATGACCAGCCTCAAGAGCGATTCTCTTCAGTAAATTATGCATAGCTACATGCTGGCATCGATCTGGTGATCTGGCTGCATTCTTGTTCATGAAAATCAACCAACCTCATCGTCCTTGACTGTATTGGGGGCGTTGAGATCTTGTACCAAATTGGATCTAGTGAAATGCCTTTTGAATACCAGTCAAAAAAGTTCTGTATTAAATGCACCACCTGTAGATGCAAAAATACGTGATGGGTTAAGCCCCCCTCCCTTCCCCCCCCCCCCCCCCCCCAAACACCCGGGCCACTCAATTACATTCGAAGATTATGTAGACAGAGTCATTCCTCCCTTCCTCAAGAACGAACTAGCGTCTGTGCTACGCTTAGACATCATCTGGAATAAGTACTACCCAATAAGTCTTTAAATATGTCACGGGACAAACACTTAGGAGACGCGTAACGGCGTAACTCCAACTACAAAAATTCCCAAAGGATGGCCAAATTTTCTACGTATTTCAGGCAAAGTTGTTTAGGCTGTTAATCACAAGCAGGGAGACACGCGCATAATGGTGCCCTCGCTGCTGTTACTCAGGGCTTCACGCGTGTCTTGCTACTGATGTGCACGTCCTTGCAATCAGCTGTGTTCCGGAAATGACTCAAAATTATTTGTTAAAATATAATAATTATATCAAAGTCGATTTAATTGCTATGAAATTAACAATTAACAATGGAATGTAAAATATCTAGTGGCCCAAAGACATTCTTTTTGTAAACAATGTGGGCGATCATTGTCAAGTAACTATAGATACTTGATGATTGTATGCCTGTATAAGGCTTATATTAAAACCTTTATCAGGAAGCCTTCCAGCAAACTTTTTCAACTTTTTCTTTCAAAAGGATCTACATCACTATTACCTTAATGTTCATGTAAAATATGAAAGTTGTAGCTTCACCCGTTTGGTCAGAATCGCTGGGCAATTGAAACTGACGAATTAGACAGAAGTAGCCAGTAGCATGTAGTAGTAGTAAGTAGTAACTAACATCCTTAAGTGATTTTTATGTTTCAAGTCATTTTTTCACCAAGAAGGAATGCTCGTACCCCAAACAAATTTGGCATGTGTTGTCGGGTACCTAAATCCCCTCGATTTTGATAGTTTTCAAATTCACATCACGTTTCATGACGGCTGGGTAGCACCTCGAAATCACCCCAACTTTGCTTGCTGTATAAGGTGCCTGAGTGTGTAGCACACCGCGGCTTGGCTGCGGCCCCTAACGGGCACCTTGATAATCTACAATGGGTAAATCGTTACTTTCCTCTTAATGAATGTTAATCTAAAAAGTGTATTACCAAAGCGATCAACCAGGAACTTGGTACTCCTTTTAAAATGATATATTCTTTGTATAAACACGTTGAAAAACAACGAAGTAAAAGTATAGTAAAAGAGGGTTCAATGGTACAAAACTGCTCATCCATCAACGCGACAGTAAAAAGCGTTCGCAATGCAGCCTTATATCATATTGATATAGGCCCTACTAACATGTTGAGTACATTTATTAAGTCAACTTGTTAATATATCACATAAATTTGGATGTGCTCTATAAGTATACATTATGCATCCCTGCTGAAACAGTTATCAAGGTCAAATAAAGGACGATAAAGGTCACAGGTCAACGTGGCATGTTTAAAATTATTTCTTATTATTCTGCTTCATCTAAGCTTTAAATAGAGTAGTCACACGACTATGTTTAACCATTATTCAAAAAGGTCTTTACTCAGGTCATTATGACATCAGGTAACTATGACCAAATTAGGGGTTGCTAGTCATATTTTTAGCACCATTATTTTGTTTGGAGATTTTGGGAAGTACTTTAACGTATAAATCCAACATTAAACCAAGGGCGTCATCAATAAAAATTTAAATCGAAATATTCAACCCCCAAAATTATAACCCCAATTATCCCTTAACTATGAAGAAATCCGCAATTCCCCGTTGCCAGAATGTTAAGCCTAATGTTACCCCTATTTGGTAAAAATTTCAAGTTTCTATCACCAAACACCAAATTGTTTTGCTAATCAACCCTTCAAACCAGCAGGGGTAGGCAACATGCAATAACGGGTGCCTGCACGGGATATCACGATGGCTCCAAGTGAAAATTAGTAGGGTATGGTCCCTAGAACACGTGTGCCAAGTGCCTTGCTTGTATAAAAAAATGCAAGGTATGCCCCAAATATATCCCTTAACATCCGGACTAGTACCCCTTATCAGATTCTGAATGGTGGAACTGGAAGCAGGCAGATTCCTTAGGAAAATTTTAAGCACATTTTCTCCATTTCACTTAAAAGTCTAAATTAACTCCCATCACATTTATTATTATTATTTCGGTCTATCAGTTATTTTAAAAGGATTGTGAAAGTAACAATTCGTGGAACGAACGACTCAGTTCCTTTTTTTGAAAAAAAAAAAAAAGGGAACTTTAATCAGTTCGTTCTAGTAGCCTAGGCCCTACCTAACTAGTAACTTAACTTTTCAAAGTTCCTTTTTTAGGGGAACTGGTTCCACTGCGATTTTTAGTGCTCAGGCCACTGCCTTCTAGAAATGTCATCTAGTTTCCTCTGTCCCTGCCAGTCATGCACACAAAGTTTATTAATGTCCTGTCAGTTTCCATAATTGGCCACTAGAGCGCTTTAGCGCTACCTAGTGCACTCCCCGAGATCTGTTGGTATTTCTACTGCATTACGTTTTTCCGGCATTTGAGATTTAAGTTATAATCAAGGCTAATCTGGTTTACTGATTTATGTAAAAGTAAATGGGTCCTAACTTTGATAGATTTTTTTTTGTTATATATATATTTTTTATATATGTGTGTGCTACCATTGTCCATAGCCTGTTTTCAATTTTTAGACCGATATATAAAAATAAAAAAATTAGAACACAATCTAGCCAACTCATCTCAAACAATTTTGAGTCAATTTAGCCCTCTAGTATTAGCTTGGAACATGATAAACATGCCTATCCTGAAGTTGTTGGCCAGTGGCGCAGTCGTGCCCTCAAAAAAGTTGCTTGCTTTTCGGAGAAAGAGGAGGTGTACTAGAAAGGGTTGATAAAACTAAAATAAATAAATCTGTATTCAAATATAATATTTAGACGCCAAATTAAAATGTAGGTATTGTTACTAATTTTCTGAATCTGAATCATTAACGCACTGGACGATGAGTGACACATTCACACTTTCTCTGGGATCAGTATTATTTCTGCAATAGTTTAGCGGTTAGCCATCAGCCATCACTGATATGGTTTGAATCAGGCCTTCCCAACAGGCGGCCCGCGGGCCACATCCGTCCCATGGCATTCTCTGGTCTGGGGGGTGAGACTCGACGCAAAATCCACGTGGTTTGGTTGATTTCCGTGCTGTATTCCGACAATCGGTAGACTCAACGAATCTTTCGATTCCGTCTGCTATTTGGTTGACGGAAACACTTCCGACAGTCGTAAATTTGTAAACAACAAAATCCTCCATTTTTATTTCGATAACATAGCATTATATTTTGCTTAAATACCGGAATATTTCGTGATTTGTTGGTCCACAGTACACTTGTTTGACTCTTTATAAGTTGTTTATTGTTGCACAATACTTTGTTTCCATTATTGTTTATTATGAACATAGTAATTAACAAACATACCTTAAATTTGACGTTGTTTGTGTACACAAGATAAAAAACCAAAACACGGCTGCACAAAAACTCACTGCCTTATAAATATGTGGCTGGCTAGTTTTCTTCTTACATAATCATGGCGGTGGATTTTATAACGAAGCTTCCGATTGGCTAAACAATGGTTAAATCCTTGCCACAGACGCAAGTCACGGAATGCTTTCGAAAATCGGAAACGAAACTCGAGTCTACCGAATGTCGGAATTGTTTCTTCATGGACGGAATCAGATTATTCAAAACCACGTGGAAGTTGAGGCCCGTCGAGTCTCACCCCCCTGGCCTGAGTTATTGTTTATACTAATAATAATAGGCCTAATAATAATAATAATAATAATAATAATAATAATCTTTATTGTAATTCTAGTATACAAATTACAAAAGGTGATATTCATTTGTTTACATGTAGGGATGAGAGCTCCTCCCTACAAAATGTTCTTCCATATTACCTGCTACATATATTTCACTATTACTAATTTACTAGGTACATATACTATAAGAAAAAAAGAGAAGAGAAGAAACAACCAACATTACTATTAGGCATAGGCTTACATTAATAACTAGACTAGGCCTGTGACTACTAATATTTAACAAAGCATTAAAAAAAATGTTTGATAGGTTATGATATTAGAAGAATGAAGTACCTATAATGCAATGAAGAATGAAGAATTATTGATGAGGGGTCATATATAGGCTAATGTAGTGGAAGTTTACAGCACATATTTATTATTTCAGATATTCATCGATAGAGTAGTAGGCTTTATCTGTGAGGTGCAATTTGAGCATGTGGCGGAATTTATTTAAATTGTCAACGGCGCCTTAGTCAACTAGACTAGGGAAACACCAAAGTCGTTGTTAGATGAGTTAGCGAGTCATGTGTTGAGTACCGGGGAACATTTGCATTTAGGTTTGATAATTTTATATTGGTATAAATAATAAGGTTTTTAAGTTTAGTTGGTATAAGGGCACGTCAACTATAAAGGCCATAAAGCGCCACTCTAGCCTATGATAGGCTAGGGAGGCCTTAGGTATGGGAAAGAAAGGGAATGTTACCGGGTACTCAACACATGGCTCACTCACTCGTCTAACAACTTTGCCGTTTCTCTAGTGTTTATTATCAACCTTGTAAAAAAGAAAGTGGAAAAATTGGGAAGGGGGGATACATTTAACTTTTCTTATCAAATTTTATCAACGGTGGGAATAGGCCTATGGGGTAATTAGGAATGCACAAAGGAATCAATCTTATGGGAATCTTGTGAATATAATGCACTGAGGTGATATTTTCCATTGTGTCAGAAGAAATTGAGGAAAAAACAGAAAAATGGCCTAAATGGCAATTTTCACAACACCAGGTCAACCAGAATGGTGAAATAGAGAAGGCTGTGAAGATCAAGAAATGTTCCAATTTACCCCATAGGTAACTGTGTTGTTCCTTTGTACCCCACTTGTTCCTAATCACCCCGAACCTGTGTTCCTTATTACCGGTATACCCCAAATTGGAAGTGGTATGGGGTAAATGGCAACAAGGGCTTAACAGCATTGAAGAACTAAGATAAGCAAAAGCAAATACAAACAAACTGTAAAACCATGTTCATAGTTCTGGGGAACTTTTTAGGCCTACATGTCAAAATATATTTTTAGTGTAGGCCCTACTATTTGGACATCAAATTTTTTTCTAAAGATTTTTTGACCTGAAACTTACATCAACTTTTTAGTGTAGGGTAGTTTTAAAAAACAATAGAAAACTATTATATTAACATCCAAATAAGCTGATTTTTTTTATATTATGTTGTTGAGAAAATAAAAAGGTTAGGGCCTACACGGATATATAATTTTTTTTAAACAGGTCATATGGGGTAGATTTTAGGGGTGTTCCTATTTACCCCACTTACCCCTAAAGAAATTAACATTATCAATGTTAGAAAAAACAAAAAATTGGACATTTAGGCCTACAACTGTTAAAGGGGTGGTATTCACCCACTTAAACTCAAAAAATATATTTCATTCAGGCTACCTAGCTAGATCTAGGCCCTATGAATTTAGAAAGTGTTCAAAAAAAAAATTGGGCTTACCATGACCTGAAAAGATTGTCACTTAGTAGGCATAATTTTCAATAAGAAATAACATTGGAACGATCTTTATGCCCCGTGACCTTGGAGGATTTTGATCCAAAAAAATATTGACCATTATTGACGTAGGCCTACTCAGCAACCTTTTCTGTAAATCCGCTATATTTTGTTTAAAATTTGGGCAAGTGGTTCTCTCAAAATATGCTGATTACCAAGAAACGGTGTGATTTCGGCAGGCATATTTTTGCATGTTTGAGTGCATATTTGTGCACTGTTTTCCTAGCATAATTATTAGTATAACATAAGTGTGGCTCGTTGGTCTTGTGGTTAACGTATCTGCTTCCAATGCAGAAGGTCCAGGGTTCGATTCCCGTCAAAGTCAGAATTTTTTAACTTCTGATTTGGACTTAAGTCCATCAGTTCTAGTCTTAGGAGTTTGTAAACAGTGACTTTGGAGCCGTCCTAGCAACAAAGCACATAATAAATTCAGAGTTGTTCAGAATCGGCCTTGTTGATTCTGGCGTTGATTCGCGGGTGTTCGCACTGTCCATTAGGGTGGGCCGAAAAACAACATTTTTTTTTTTTAAAGTCGTAATACCGCGGAAAAGTTGCGAATTGTGGAGACTAAAAAATTAAAAAAAAAAAAAAAAATCGGTTCATATCTTCCGGTCGCGCATGTGCTCTAAAGTTTTCCAAAATTTTGGAAAATTCACATTTTTACGATAATTTTTAACATTTTTAAATTAGCCTCTTCCCGAATGTAAAAGCTCGAATTTTTCATATTTTAAATTTTCTTCTTTGTTAAAAATATTAAAAATTATCGTAAAAATGTGAATTTTTCAAAATTTTGGAAAAGTTTAGAGCACATGCGCGACCGGAAGATATGAACCGATTTTTAAATTTTTTTTAAAAATCTTTTAGTCTCCACAATTCGCAACTTTTCCGCGGTATTACGACTTTAAAAAAAAAAAATGTTGTTTTTCGGCCCACCCTACTGTCCATACCACTGATTGCTATATTTCCTATTAAAAATATCGATCTTTGGTTGGTTATCGCTCACTCGTCGATTGCGTCGGGGCCTACAGGGTTGGCTTGGTCGCTTTGATTTACTGTCCCCATGAAAATCAGTTATATAATAACTGAGTGGGTAGACTCTAAATACAATTTATTTATTTATAATATCTTTGTATTGCCATAAAATACTCTTTAAAATCAAAATTATGGCAGAAAAAAATTCTAAATATTCTTCCCCTTACGGAAATTGACATTTTAGCGCCCACCGCATTTTTCACTTCCCCCATCACCCATTATTTCGTGAAATGTTTGTTGGTTTGTTTGTTTATTTATTTATTTATTTATTTATCCATAACAGAACAAAGTTCCAGAGATACATGGATTTGATAAAGAGTAATGTACACTGGCGATAAACAATGATGAGATAGTATACTGAAATACAGGACACCTTATCAATGAAATCTTGTAGGACATAAAATGTTAAAATTTAACAGTTCAAATAATTAAGATCAAACTAAATCTATCATAATTATCAGGGCCGTAGCTAGGGTATAAAAATTACCCGGGTATGATTGGATAAAATACAATGGGGGTCTGGGGGGATGCCCCCAGCTAATGCGGGTCCGGGGCGCACAGCCCCGGAAATTTTTTCGATTCTTAGAGTGTGATTGGAGTGTTTTAACGAGTTTTAGGCATGTTTTTTTATAACATTTCGTTGCTGGTGACCAGTGAGATTGTTGTGAATTGTGATTGTAAACTTTTTAATTTTTATTATAATAGGGTATTCTATGATTTTACATTGGATTTCTTTATTTGTACTAAGACATTTTAAACTTTCATTATTTATGAGTAATGACTCTAGAAATTAGTCCAATGAAGGCATATTAACGTATCGTCAAATTATTTTTTCTATGACAATTGACACAATCATTCAATCAAATCATGTAGGCTAGAGGATTCATTCTTCTAGAGTATACTCACTTCTATATAAATAATTGTTCAATTACAGTTACGTGCATGTCAATTAGCTTTCTGAAATGCTAGGGCTATCCGCCTGTGTCCTGTTGGGTCCCAACGTTGCAGAACGTTCAAGAAATCAGAAGTAAAATGTTGTAAAACTATAAAGTCGTCATTCTATCACAAAGCTCGAAAACAACGCCAAACACAACACACATTAGTAAACCAATCACTCGATCACTCACTGCACTGCTCTCACTCTTCTACGATCAGATTCAGAACCACACTGAACTAGCATGAACGGAAAAACAGGGTAATGGGTTGTATTGTACTCGTAGATCACAAAAATGTTGCCATCTCGTCACCAAATGGATTGACTATTTCTTGGAATTTGAGATGAAATTGTGTTTGGTGGCCACAAATCATTTCATTCATTTCATTTCATTTTTATTAGCATCATAAGACTTTAGTTCGTTTAGGCATGGATAATTGCATTGGTCAAACAGAGAGGGGTCTATTACACGTGTCGAGACAGATCTGGAAACCCACCCACCCTTCGCCTTTGATATTATTGTACACATTCGTCGGCGTGCGTAGCGAAAACAAATAAAATTCTTAGTGCATTTAATTTGTGGTTAATAACATGAACAGTAGTATTATCAATTCAAAATGGTCTACTCCAGATTTTCTACCCGGGTATTTACCCGGGGTACCAACCCCTGGCTACGGCGGTGATAATTATACATAATACCGTGATGACATCTTATCTTATTCCAGGTACGAAAGAGGGATAACTTAATTTTAGCAGTATTTACAGTGCATTATATTGTATCAGTAATGTTTGTTGTTATAGTGTGTGGGTGAGCTGTAGGCCTATTCTAAAAATTAGGCCAACATTTTTAATTTATTTTCTATCCTTAAATGGTAATTTTATCAGAAAGGCCTATAACAAAGAAAGGATTTAGGTACTGTCATGAGAAACATAAGGGGAGCTAGTAGGGAACTTTAAGGGCATGCCTTGCCTATAAAACCTTGGTTAGACCTGTGGTGGAGTAGGCCTATGCTGGGTCAGCATGGGACCCCTACAGAAGGGGAGAGATAGTAGGACTAGAAGCAGTGCAGAGGAGAGCTGCAAGGAGGATTATGCAAAAAGGGAAAGGCTGGTCAGAGGAGATGGTCAACGGCATGCTAGTAAGGACATACGAGAGCGTAACAGGAATGGTTAAGGACTTGGGATGGGAAAACTTGGAGGATAGGAGAAAAAAATAATAGATTAGGTAAAATGTTCCAAGTTATCAGGAATCAGGAAGGATGGGGAGAACTAAATAGTTATGCAAAGGGAGCAAGCTACTTGGCAAGGAGAGATCATGATTGGAAATTGGAAAGGGGAAACTGGAAAACTGATGTGGGGAAGTAGGGTACACATTCATGGGCAGGACTACGGTCGAGTGGAATGAGTTGCCTGGAGCAAAAAACCTAAAGGGATTCATAGGGCCTATACATTCACAATGTATAGGCTAATGTAAATTACCATCAATCATCCAAATCTCATCAATTATAATAAGCGCATCCATCACTGTAGAATATCATTCATAGTTATTTAGTTGTATCATTTATGTATCATAATAGACGTATATATAAGTAAATGGTAGTGAGACACATATTATTACCGGTATGTGATATATGGGGCATGCTCTAACTCTCACTACCATCAATTGTTTGACTGGTATATATTGTTTTGTGTAATGTGTATTATGTCATGACAATTGAAAATAAATAATAATAATAAATAATAATGAACAAATTAAAGGCTATGGAAAACCCTGAAATGGGAGATATTACAGAGGTGGATCAAGATGGGCTACAAGTTAGGGTCAATGGGGGTAAGTGTGGCATGAAAAAAAAGTTTGACTTTGATGGTTAGTTTTCCTTGGTTAATGTTGACCTAATACTTTCAAATTTGAAATCTAAGAACTTTGTAATGTTTTCAACTAAAGTGTTGAATATAACAAAGGGAAAATAAAAAAAAGTTACATAAAAAGTGCGCCGCCACACTTGCCCCGCAGTTTGGGGCAAGTGTGGCGGCTTATGAGGCAAGTGTGGCATCACTTTGTTTTATGAAGTAAATCATGCAGGATTTTGCTGGGGTAAATGTGGCATACAGGTTATACCTAGAGCTACTAAAAATAAAAATAAAACTAGACTTGTATGATGGTTTTACTGGTTATTATAAACAAATACAGTCTTAATTACAACTACGCACATGTCAATTAAAGGTTTTTACCAACATAAAAAGTGTTATAGGCCTAATATAAGTTACACATGAGTAGGGCCTATGACATAAGCTAACAAGAACAATGCATTTTTAGTATTATTACATGAAATTATGCATTGTGTTGTGCTTTTTTTCTCTTACATTGGCTCATTTGTATCCACTGGGCCATGGAAAGAGTAGCGTACTCTTGAACCTACACAAGTGATATCTGGTGCGGGTAAAATGCCCAACACCTGGGCAAGATTGATATGATAAATCCTTCTCTACTGGTGCAAAAGTTATTTTGGTGTGGTCTGTAGCACGTCGACCCATTACTTTAAGCTCATCTTCATTATCAAGTCCCGATTGTACAATGCATACATACCGATATTTTGATTCTTTTCGCTTGCCTCCCAGGTATTCGACTAGCACAAATGCCCCATTCACTAACAAATTTGGAACTGGGGAAATAAGAACAACCGGATCACCTAGACCTATATCGAAACAACTGTTGTCCGATGAAATACTCATTGGAGTGTCTTCATCGTCACTTTCTGATACCTGGACTAGGCATGTCCTACGTCCTATGTCTTTCCTACGCTCAGTTTGTTTACCTGCGGGCTTACTTTTATTCTTGCTTTTGGAAGCCTTAGGCTTATCTTTGCCCTTCTTCATGACAAGTTCTTTTTTTATTTTCAGATTAGCTAAATAGTCATCTTTTGTAATAACTTCTGCTAAGTCAATGTGACATTTACACTTTTTATCAACTTTTTTTTTTTTTTTTGCTTGCAAGCATGGGATGAGTTGATACCACTCTTCTTATTCTTCTGTGGCCATCAAGTAATGTCAATACAGCCAACTAATGTGCAGCTATGTCCACCACCATCTAAATACAATGTTGCCACACTTGCCCCGGTAAAAATACTGAGGTAAGTGTGGCACCTAAATTTGCACCAAGCAAATTTGAAATTTATGGATTTTTTTCCCCCCCATT
Organism: Sweltsa coloradensis; assembly: GCA_024449915.1. Lineage (NCBI taxonomy): Eukaryota > Metazoa > Arthropoda > Insecta > Plecoptera > Chloroperlidae > Sweltsa > Sweltsa coloradensis. The sequence goes on from JAMZAV010000759.1 coordinate 258,470, forward strand.
ATTACATAGGCACATTAACCAATAAGCACAACATGTGGACATAAATTTTAAAAAAATATTTGCAGAATATAACTAAATATTGCAAGGTCTGCGTAGAATTGCACTTAGTTAATCCAGCGAAGGTGCTTTTTCCTTAAAATTTAAAATTTAGGATTAGTTCTTGTGGGAGGCCCCCAATTTTTTTTTTAGTATAAAAAAGTCTAGTTACTACTTTAATAAAATAAAAATTTACCAAAACTGCAACCCTGAACACTTATAAGCAGATGCCACACTTACCCCCAAACCACACTTACCCCCATTGACGCCTACAAGAAATTAAGATAAAACTGAAGGAAGGGAAATCTACAAACCAAGAAGGATAAAAGGGAACGGAATGAAGGAAGGAGGGAACGGAAGGATGGATGAAGGATGAAAACCTGCCACCGGCTTCAGTCATTAGCATGATAAGAGACCAATACCAATATCAGTGCTATGTTGCCTACTTGATCAAAGTGAAATAAATGTTTACCTATTACAAAAATTGGTTCCCAAGACAAAAAAGGTTACTGACCCTTGCCTAGGGGCTAGGCCTGGGCTAAAAACCTAAAATAGATTTAGGCCTTGCCTACCCTAAACTTGTAGGAACTCTTGTACTTGGCGGGTCCCAACTTTTTACACGTTTTTTTATTTAGTCAATTGTTGTTGTAGGTGCGGCTGCCCACTTAAATGTAAGACTAGCTGGGGTCCAGAGCTAAGCCCCGGTGGGGGTTAAGGGGCAAAGCTCCCCATTAAAGACAAGAAAATAATAAATTATTCCTCTAACTTTGCTAGGCCTAGGCCTATTTTAAACTAAACACCTTTTGCGCTGAAACTCCTTTATATTTAAAATAGCGACGTTAAAAGTGTTTGTGCAGTATCTATTTAAACCTTTATTTATAAGTTAAACTTCATTTGAAGGTGTTTTTCAGTGTTTTTTATCGGACAAAAACGTGTTAAAAAGTTGGGACCCGCCAAGTACAAGAGTACCAACTTGGAGCCTAGACCTATAATAATATTTAGCTTTAAGTTACCTACGTTATTTGATTATATTGATCGCAAATTCTTAGAGCCTACTGACTTTTAATGAGCACCTCGAAATCCCTTTCCCTGAAATAGGAGGCTTAGTAGGATTCCCCCCAAAGGCTTGATATTATTTTTTATTAGAACATTTAAAAAAATTTTTAAAACCCTCCCCGGCCTGCAGTGTGCAGTGTTATTTTGGGCCCAATACATTTTATTTGTTTTTTAGGGCATGGGGATTTAAAATTTTGAACCATTGTTTCTAGTATTTAAAACCCCTTCTTTTTGTGGAGGGGTAAAAAGCTTACAGGGTCTAGGCCTAGCCGACCATCTAAAGAAAATCAATAATTTGTAAACCCCCCAGCAAGCAGGGAACTATGGGACTGGAAGGAACAAATTCAGCAAGCCATGATGACCCAAAGTAAATGAATACCCTTTTGAAAAATTCCCAGGGAAAATTTTTAAGGGGCCGGAGGGGCGGGCTGGGCCCTACATATTTCAATACCCTACTTTCAAAATGTCAACAAAAAACCGGTCCCATGGGATGGGCTTTTGGCACGATCGAGGAGACGGGTCAAAATGTTCTCGAATCTCAAGGATGGGGTGGGTAAAACGAATAGGCTAATGGCTACCCTGTTGAAGGCTGCAGTAAATAAACTGGGCTGGTCAAACTCCGAAATAATACAGTTTTCAAACGTGTATGCATTGTAATAACGAGCAACCTGATGCATAGACATAAATGCAGTGGAAAGAAAATAATGATAGGTAACTCAGCAGAGCAAGAAAAGCGCGGTACAACACTGAGCAGGCCCAGTTAAATTTCAGAGACTACGGCTGCGTACGCACCTGCGTGAAGGGAGGGCCATTTCAACACGAAAACATGTCTCTGGTTGTTGTTCCTCAAGTATCGTGATTTACAGACGCACCTTGGAGATCTACAACACCTTACGAACGGTTTATAACATCACCAGGTTGGAAAAACACTTATACCTAAAAAATCCTGCCGACATCTATGAATATCGATCGATTCCTTACATTCCAAGGAAATGCACAACAAAGTTTTTGCGGTCGCCATTTCCCCCCCAGTCTGCGGGGGAAGGGGGACGCCTTTGGGCAGACGATAGGTACAAAATTTCCCTTTAAACCCTTTCCCCAAAAATTTGATGCAAATTTCATTTAAAAACGTAAATCCCAGGGACCTTTCCCCATATTCTCTAAAATTTTTTTTTTTTTTCCTTTGGGCCGAAAATTTACCTTAAAAAAAAGGGCAAAACCGCTTTTGATGGGGCCGTAGGTAATCTCCCGAAAAAAAAAAAATTTTTTCCAAAGTGTGAGGAAGGTTTGGAAATAAAAATTTGAAAAGTGAACGCCCCTCCCAATTTAGAAAGAAAACTTTTAAAAAAACCCTACTTTTACAAAAACTAAAAGCCCCCTTTTCTAAGTCAAAAAACCACATGTTTGGTTTTTAGTGAAGGCGACTCGATCATGAAATGAAGTCCGAGCGACAATTCTTGGTTTATTTGTGACTGTGATAAAATATCTGATCTCTTCTTACAGTATGTAAACATTTAATTTGATAGTAACATTTTAATTCGTTTACACCGGGACGGTCCCTTTGAGGTAATTGGTAAACAAAAAAGGGCCTGGGCCCTTTGGGCTACCTTAGGCCAGCCTACCTCCAGGGGGTATTTTATTCGGCAGGGGGGCCCAAAATTTTATTTTCCCACTGTAACGAAAAGGTTTTTGGGGGTGCGCTCTTATCGATTGTATCCAAAAACTAGCGGGGGCGCACTTTAGGGGAAAGTTGGGCCCAAACCCTAACGAAAGAAAACCTTTTAAACCCAATAGAAAACAAGGCAACATAGCAGTGTTAAAAAAAGGTGTATAAAATTTGGACCCCCTACCCCGGAATAAGGGGCCCTAGGGCCAAAGGTAGGCCTACCCCTTTCAGTTGGGGGGGCCAAATGCTTTTTGCGATGTTTTTTCGTCAAGCGGTTGGGGGTTTTAAAAGAAAAATAATCCCAAAATTGGCCTACATATTGTAAAAATAGCGCTTCGCCCCCCCCCCCCTAAATTACCTTCCCCAAAAAAACATCGTAAAAAAACCCTTTGGGCCCCCCAAACCAAAAAGGGGGTTTCAAATTTTCTTTTGGGGTTTTTAAAAATGTCGGAAAAAAGGGAGTTTGAGGGGACGTGGGTATTATAGCGGCTTTAATTTCTTTCCCCCTACAAAACCCCTTTTTGGTTTCCCGTTTTTAAACTTTAAAAACCCTTTTAAACCTTTAACGTCGCTTTTTTAAACGGGAAAATAATTTTTCCCTTTTAAAATCCTTTATAATTAAAAAAAGCGAAAGTTTAAAAGGTTTTTTTAGGTGGAGTATTTGCCATACCCCCGTTTTCCCCTCTTTAAAAAGGTTTACCCGAATGTTTTTTACCCAAAGAGTAGGCCTAGGGGGCCTAGGCTTGTATTTTCCGGTGATTCCAAACGATCGGTGGCAAGATATCTCCACTCTGTTCCAGGAAGTTTGAAGGTTCCAATATGACCGTTGCCAGATATTTTCCATAGCCTAACCCCCCAAACCCCCCTGTGGTGAGAAGCATAATATATAACACAACAATTCTTAACGGTTACAATAGGCCCTTCCGCCTAGTGGCAATTCCGCTCACTCCCCCCAGACCTCGAACTACTGCCCTCCCCCAAACACAATCTAAATTCCCTCAAAGATCCACTAGCTACAACATCCCCGGCAAGTCATTCCACTCCCTAACAGTCCTTTCCAAGAAACCTTACCGACCCACATCCGTTCTTACTAGGCCTACTTTCCGCTGGAACTTCCATGAATGATCCCCCTACCCCTGTAAATTGCCCCTCCTGCAGCCGGATTGCGGATATTCTCCCACCCCCTATTTCCCTTAACCGCCCTGTACATATTGCACGACCTAACCTCCCTTCTTAATCCCTATGACTCCCAACCTAACTCCACTAACATTGCAGTGACGCTGTCATACCCTCTCTACATTCCCCTTATCATTCTCCCACCGCCACCGCCTAACCTTCCCCGCAACCCTTCTTGCCGCCTTACGTTGAACCTTCTCTACCTCCAAAACCTCCCCCAGCCTATACGGATCCCATGCCACCGCCCCATACTCCAGGACAGGTCTAACCACCACCTTATACGACCGATCTTTTACTCCCCGGCTGGCCCCGCTTAGATTGGCTGTTGGCTCCTAGCCTCTATCAATCTTTCCTCACCCTACTCTGAACCAGCCTCTAGGCCCTATCAACCCAAGTAATAATAACAATAATAGGGCCTACATTTTAGATTTGGCGGATTTAGGTGTAACTTGTTGATCTCATTCTCATCAGTCGTCAGACTGTCCCAATCTTCTTGTTGGTGTTTTTCTACTTTTAACTGTGCAAAAACTACAGTATTTAAGTATTGCATTCAGCCTGCTATGTTTTTTTCTAAAACGTACCAAACGCCCTCTTAAAACCTGATTTTTAACAATTTTCGCCTACGGCGCTGTTAGGAGCAGCCCCCAACCCTCCCCCCCCCCCTCCGTGCCTGGCCCCGCCACATTATGACATGAATAATGTCAAGTGTGGGGCATAAAAGAAGACAAGGAAAACTACGGTCCACCAAGCCCAAAAAACTAAAAACTGTTCCAAGGAGTATACAATAATCCCAAAGGCCCTTAAAATGCTCGGCTTTGTGAAAAGGAATTGCACAAAGGACTTTTCCATTGGCACTTTCAGGAAGCTTTTTGTGGCTTTAATAAGACCTCAAATTGACTACGCAAGTGTCATATGGAACCCTCATCACATTACAAAAATCCGTAGCATTGAACGTATCCAGCAGAAGTTCGTTAAGCATGTCTGCTACAAGACCAATGCTACCTATCATAGATGCAACTATTCTACTTTATGCAAGAATTTAAATCTTGTATCACTCGAAAATTGGGGCTAGCATACAGATCTAATATTTCTGTAAGCTTCTGCATAATTATTTTGACTCTCAGCTTCTTGATCTAGTAAATTTTCACGTTCCTGCAAGACCAACACCAAACCTTCAGACTTTCCATCTGCCAAGAAGCAGACTAGACATTTTTAGTAATTCCCCAATTAACCGGATCCAACATACGTATAACCAGTTAGTTTTCATCCATCCAGATCTGGACATAAATCACCTAAACTTTCAATGTTTTAAAAAGTATTTCTTCAAAATATGTTCTTGAGGTTTTTATATGGTAGGGGGTCATAGTTTTTTTATTTGCATTTCGTTTAGTAGGCCTATTTCTTTTGTGCACCTGAGTAGACATATTTAGATGTAGTTTGATTTTTGATATGCCCCTATCATTTTTATTTTTGTGTTTAGAATTTAGTTAATTTTATGTAATGCCTATATCACACTTGTGGAGGTAACTCTGTTGTTGGTGGCAATAAAATAATAACCACTTACCCCTCTCGGTTTACGGTGTGATTTATTTACTAGGAAGCTTCGTACACATCTTTGTGTACTTATTTATAGTTTGTATGTACTAGATTTTAACCCTGACAACTTCGCATACTTGCATGTTCCTGTGACGTGCACATGAGTGTTCAAATGAAGGCTTATAAATAAATAAATAAAAACGCTTTTTCAGGCGCGTTGTTGGATGAGCGTAATTGGTGCATTGAGTGCTGCCATGTGTTATGCGGATTTTCTGTTGTTCTGTGAAAAAATCATTACAAAAATGAAGAATTTTTTAAAATTAAATTAAATTAAATAAAAAATTAACTTAAATTTTGAATTTTTTTAATTATTCGTAATTTAAAAAAAAGAAAGAAAACTCGTAAAATTGCGGTTTTCATAAGAAATAATTATTCGATTGCGCTCAAATTTCACACGAATATATTAATTCATAAAATTAAGATTCTGTGAAAAAATCATTACAATAGGTTAAAGCATGTAGGCTAGATGTTATAGGTCAAAGAATTGTTTAAAAAAGAAAAAAAACGTAAAATTTCGATTTTCATTAGAAATATTTTTTCGATTGCGCTCAAATTTCACACGAATATCTTAATTTATTCAAATAAAGTTCTGTGAAAAAATCATAAAAATCGGATAAAGTATGTAGGCCTAAGGTGTTATAAGTCGAAGAAATTTTTTTTAAATAAAAAAAATCGTAAAATTGCGATTTTCATGAGAAATAATTTTTTGGTTTTGCTCAAAAACGTGGCAGTTCTAAGTTCAGAGATTTCGAAGGCCTCCATAAAATTTCATCGCAATTGGAGTATCGGTTTAGCCGGAATCATGTTAACAGACTCAAAATACAAACGTACAGAAAGAAAAGAAAAAAAAACATTCCAGATTTTTTTCTCCAGTGTAGTGAAATGGAATCTTCGCTACGCTCATCCAATAAGCTTGGCCATTTGTTGTTTCACTTGTTTGTTTGTTTTGATTATTTTATTGGTGGCAGGTTCATTCTCCCTCCCTTTGAATTTAAAATTTTTCTTTTCTTTGCTTCCACCCTTTTTAGTTGTCTCCCTACCCCTCCTCTTGCCCAGGCCAGGATCCAGGCCTTGGTTCCCATTGTCAGGGATTTGAGCTTGAATGTGAGTTTCTTTTTCCCACTATCACCTTGGAGAGGCCATTCCACTCCAACACTGTCCTTGCCGTGAAGAGTATTTCCTCACATTTGTTCTCCAGGCTTGCATTTTGTACTTCCATCCATAACCTCCCGTGGCCTGTTGGTAGGAATTTTAAAAAAGAACGCGTTCCTAGGAACGCGTTTCCTTTTCGGGAACTTTTTAAGGAACGAGTTCCATTCTTATTTAAGGAACTTTCAACATAAAAGTTACAAACTTTGGGGAACTTTTAATAAAGTTTTAGAAGTTCTTTAAATCTTAGAGATGAACAAACCCACCATGCCTCTATATTTAAAAACACATTTAGCTGATACAGATATGAAAATCGTTGATAAAAAATAGTAGAATATGATTTTTAGGATGCGTATAACCTCGAATAAGGAACCTGTCATATTTGCTCGCGACCATGTGGCTTAAAAATCGCGACCTAAATCCTATGTACCATAATATATCTGATAAAGGAACTTTTAATCAGGAACTTTTATTATTTTGGGAACTCAAAAGTTCCTTTTTGTGTGAAGGAACTGTAACTTTTAAAAGTTCCCTTTTTTGCGGGAACTTACCCAACACTGCTCCGTGGCCACATACGCGGCTCTCGTCAGTCTCATGTTAAACTCACTCCATCCCTCCATATCACAGGGACCATGGTTGATATCGGACTGTTTGTCGCTTTAGAAGCTTCAGATTCTGTTTTATTTGTTCTCTATCCTTTCCCAACTTGTGAACTCTTCTCCAATGTAACTAAGTCAATATGCTTCTGTCAACTATAATAATCAAACTTAAGTCAAATGCAAAATGTTACACAACAAATGGCAAGCTATAGGCATATCGCATGCAATCTTCCTCTACCCCACTTCCCCTAAGGAATTTCTAATATTATTAAGAGCTTTGGTAAGAAACATTCTTCGGGGCTAGATGGCATACCCGGCTCAATTCTAGCAAAATGTCACACCTTATTGCAGAACCACTATCATTTCTCTAAATGAATCGTTTGTATCGGGCATATTCCCATCCAAACTAAAATTGTCGAAAGTTTACCACTATACAAACTTAAAGGGAATAAACAGGACCCTAGCAAATTTCCGGCCAATATCATTTAAACTCATCTTTTCAAGATTTTTGAAAAAGCCATGTATAATCGTATATCAGATTTTTAAGCAATATGAGATAATAACACCTAACCACACGGTTTCCAAAAAAACAAATCGACCATCACTGCAATTTTCATGTTCTTAAAATCTCTGTATGTAGCCCTAGATCACAGTGAGGTAGCTTTAGGGATATTTTATGATTTAAGTAAAGCGTTTGACACTATTGACCACGCTCGTCTTCTTAATAAACTTGATATTCTGGGAATTAGAGGGAAAGCTAAGGATTGGATATCATCTTTTTTATCAACTTCACAGATTGCAGAAATTAACAATACCATCAACGGCAACTACAAGCCATCACTTCTCTTCTCCCCTCATGTAAAAAGCGTGTTCCACAAGGAACAATCCTTGGACCTTTTGCTTCCTATTATATGTGAATGATGCATCAAATTATTTTAAAAGAGGGGAAAGTACGCAATATTTAGATGATTCAGTCATCTCTTAACACAAAAAGAAATTCACGGAACGCTTATAGCGGTGGCAAATTCACAAGCCAATGCAATGGAATCTTATTGCCAGAAAAAACCTCCTTGCCCTACAACCAGCAAAAAGTGTATACCTTTCCTTTCATTCTTCTACACACATCCCAAATCTCGAGTCCATCATTCGAAGCAATGGGAATTCTATTAGCCGAAACACAATGGCGAAGTTCCTTGGTTTAGCCCTAACAGACACTCTTAATTGGTCGCCAAAATGTGGATCAACTATGCGCCAAAATCAGAAGTAGCTGTTATCTGCTTCGTAGGCTGAAACCACTCGTTGACCTGTCTGTATTAAAACTAGTATAACCATGCTCATTTACATTCACATATAGCATATGCAATCTTATTTTGGGGGGGGGTCCTCTAGTGCACATCGTGTTTTCATTCTACAAAAACGAGCCCTTCGTATACTATCGGTGGGCCCTCAATTTGGGCAATCATGCCGCAAACTGTTTTTCCCCAAACTCAACTTTTAAACAGTCACATGCTCACTCATACTAACTGCAGCACTCTTTGTGCATACCAATCAGAAACTTTTTTTAACAAACTCTTCTGTACATAGCTATCCTACTCGCTTTCCCCGAATAGTCTCCATGTACCCCATCATAAGCAACAATGTATGCCAAAGGGCCACACTTCTGTGTATCGCAATATACAATAAACTTCCTACACAAATTAAGAGCATCAAACAAGCCCCCAAAATTCAAACAAGAACTAAATCACATTTGTGTAGCAAAGGTTTACTATTCTCTTCAAGAATTTTTTCAAACTTAAGCCAAAGGAGGATGTGTCGTTGACCTGGTGACTCATTATTATGATACCAAGCGGAGGAAGTACAGGGAAATGGTTGGATGTGGGGATAGTGTGAATGGAGGCTGAACCAGCCTCACACCTGGTATTAAAGTATTTTATTGTTTTAAATATTACTGTTTTAAATACTAAGCTTTATATTGTACCTACATTGTTTAAATATATTTGTTGTGTAATTTTGTATTAATGTAACATACACACTTGACATGCCCATACAGTGTGCCATGTCCCTTCTAGTTGGTGAATAAAATCTGAATCTGATCGAATCTGAATATCAACGACATTAACTAGTTTGAAAAATCAAATATGGGACTAAGGGATGTCATGAGATATTTTCTGGATGGACTCTCCAGGAAAGTATAGGTGAAAAATCACTTAACAAAAATCACACATCAATCACCAGAATAATATTAGTAAAACTTTTTTTATTATAATATCCTATATTTGAAAGCTCTTCCAATCACAAAATGAGTTGCTAGTAGCTGTGGCCATTATGCTAAGAATTAAATGAAGTTGCAGAATAATTCAGACATGTCCTTTTAAGTACCAGTACCAGTATTTCGCATATGAACTGTGTATTCGAGGTTCAGTAATCCTGATGATGATGATGCAGTCGTGTTGATCCTTGTTTACCTCTATGTTTGCGAATTTGTGGTACTTCTGAAACATATCCATACCCATAGACATTAGATTACCTATGCTTGTCGTCGGTAGGCAAATTTATTAATTTGTCATTAATGTTGGTTATTTTTTTTATAAGACTTTATAGTGGGTACCTATCTATGTAAGTTTTCAGCACACTTTTTTTTCTTCAATTTTATTAACATTCTTGTAGGTTACATTGTAACATTAAATAAATAAATTTGTATTTAGAGTCTACCTACTCAGTCACAGAACTGATTTCAGTGGGGACATTGGATTTGTCATTGGATTGGATTTACTGTAAATTAATTTCTTTGGAGTATCACATAAATTAGTATCAACTACTCATGAGTAACTACCTATCTAATACATTATTTTTACAAAGTAGGGCCTAAGTGGTCAAATTGATAATAGACAAGATTTATAAGGTCTTCTTATGTATAGACAAAATTGTTCATTCATATCATCAATCATAAATATAATTATTACATTATAAAAGCAGATTTCTAGGTATTAGGTTAGTTTTTATTGCTAGTAGGCAAGTTGTCTAAGTTATGTCTGTATCTATATACTCTATCTATAAAGTTCCAAATGTTTTAATAACACTGCATATCATTGCTTCACCCCCGCCCCCCTCCTTACCTGCACCTGCAGTGAATGGAAAAAGTGACCATAATTCAAAAATGAAAAACTGGGACATATGTGAATTATTATTACTATAGACTAGCATGGGTCACAACGGGTCTGGGGCAGAGCCCCAGCCACGGGAAGCGTTTTTTTTTTCCGATAGCCTTTAGAGCGATCTGAGCAAGGAAGGCACTTTTAAAAACAATTGGCAAAGTATTGGTAACATATTAAAAGGTGTAGGCCTATTTATTTTAAGGTTTTAACACTTATAACCTTTTTTTAAATTTTGTTTCAAATTAAATATTGAGTTAAATAAACAATACAAAGTGGAGCCCAGAATCGGATTTCAGTATAGGTAGGCCGTAGGGCCTACCTAGGCTAGTACCGTACCTATTTAGTATTTTGTATTAATGCGATTCATTAACTTACATTTAAAAACTTATGAATTGTTATTAATTTAAAAAGAAACAAATCGGACTCGGAAAACAGGGACGTTTGAGGTTTCACCGTCCCAGTAACTACTTTGGGGACAATTGGACCACAAAAAAAGGAACGATCCCGGTAAAAAAACGGGATGTCTTGTCACCCTACCTAATTGACATTAGGGATTGAACTCACTCTGGTGACAAAGCCTTCCAAACCAACCGTTATCACACAAACAAGTGTTATTGGGTCTGCAAGTTCCGTGGCGGCATGGCTTCGAGCAGGGGCTTCTTTGAGGCACTCGACGCCCAATCTCGCAGTGGTCACCATTGAAACCCGGCGGGCAGCGACATTTGTTGACCCCGCGACAACGACCACCATTCAAACATGGAATAATACATTTTGCTGAAAAGAAACATACAATCCTACTTTGTAGTGATTATTCATATATAAATATTATGTAACAATACCCAGTACATGTAATATGTAGGGGACTAATTGAGACAATTTACAACAATGAATTGGATATTTCAAATAAATGGGGCCCGCCAATAAAATATTTTTCAGTAATGAAGTTATAATTTTGTGGGAAGCCTGCCCAGGGTTGCAATTCATGCAGGTTATGCAGGTCATGAAGGTCTTAACTAGGTATGTTGCAGATAGGATAATTGTGAAGGGATGTCCGAGGACTGTTTTTAAGAGGACTCAATCCATTGCATTTGCAGTAATGACTGAGGAAAACCTCGGGAAAAACCTTCAGTCAGGATTGCCGGTCTCGACGGGATTAGAACCCGGCACCTCCCGAATGCTTGGTCTGTGTGTCCACTGAAAATCAGCTAGGCCTATCTCATATTTGAGTGGGTAGATTAAGTACCTACATTTTTTTAGTCTTTTAAATTTTTTGTTATTGCAGTGTATGGCAAGCAAGGCAGTTGCTTGCTCAAAGAACTAAAAAAAAAAAAACACTAATCTTTATAGGGTTACCTACCATATTTATTAAAATTGAATGTAGGACATGTAAACAATAAAAGCTATTGGAGACGCATCGGATAAGAGATCGCTGCACCGCCGCTGAGTTTAGTTGATCAACTCGAGCCACATGCGTTTTTACGATTGATTTACATGCGCGCAGTGGCTCTCCAAAACTAAAGATATTTCCCTGTAAAAGTGGTATGGTGTCGTGAAAACCGTACACACCTAAATGGTTAAAGGAGTACCTACCGGTAGTATATAATTACCACACATAACAAAAACTTGTAAAATACAGCCAAACCTTACACACTCAAAAGAAATGAGATCTAAAAAAAGGGCCAAGCTCATCTACCCTTCCACATTTGCGCATTCTTAATTCATAAACGTACAGTGTCCCGTAACAACATCCTGAAAAGCTTGGTAAAATAGAATTTGCAACTAGTATTCATTTAAACATAATAGTTCATCCAAATTCTTTTTTTCTAAATAATTTAAACGTAATGGTCATGCAAATTCTATTTTGCCAAGCTTTTCTAGGATGTTGTTACGGGACACTGTACGTTTATGAATTAAGAATGCGCAAATGTGGAAGGGTAGATGAGCTTGGCCCTTTTTTAGATCTCATTTCTTTTGAGTGTGTAAGGTTTGGCTGTATTTTTACAAGTTTTTGTTATTGTGGAATCTCATTGCTTTTTCAAGTTCCATTGCAAAATTATTTGTTTAAATGTAATAATTTTATCAAAGTTGATTTAATTTCTATGGAATTACCAATTAACAATAGGATGTAAAATATCTAGTGGCCCAAAGACTTGCTTTTTGTAAACAATGTAGGCAATCATTGTCAAAGTTACTTGTTGATTATATTCTTGTATAAGGCTTATATTGAAACCTTTATTTGGAAGCCTTCCAGCAAACTTTTTCAATTTTTTTTTCAAAAGGAACTACATTACTATTACCTTAATGTCCATGTAAAATATGAACGTTGTAGCCCCACCCGTTTGTTCAGAATCGCTAGGCAATTGAAACTGACGAATTAGATAGTAGAAGTAGCCAGTAGTAGTGACTCACATCCTTAAAGTGATTTTGAGCATGTTTCAAGTCATATTTTCACCAAGAAGGAATGCTCGTACCTCAACCAAATTTGGCATGTGTTGTCGGGTACCTAAATCCCCTCGATTTTGATAGTTTTCAAGTTCACATCATGACGGCTGGGTAACACCTCGAAATCACCCCAACTCTGCTTGCTGTATAAGGTGCCAGAGTGTGTAGCGCACCGCGGCTTGGCTGCGGCGCCCTAGCGGGCACCTAGATTTTACATTATATTGCCATATTTTGTAGGTGGAACGATAAATAAATCCATTTATATCCTGGTGCGCGCGCGGAGGGGCCACTTGAGGTGCAGTAGTTCATAATTGCTGCGTTATTCTAATTGTCATCTCTCGACCTCATGTCGATTATTTTATTTTGTGAATTTCCAGGATAGAACAGTTTCTAAAATAGGTATTGAAATTACTCAACAAGTTTGAATATTACTTCCCTTTACTGCTCATTTATCAGAGAGAGATTTTATGGAAACAGCTAAAGGGCAATGATCTTTGAAGTGATGTATCCACTTTTCAAAATTATAATATAGTCGCCACAAATAACAATAATCAAAAGCTCTATGCCTGCTATAAATAAATGGTATCATTTTCAATTAATCTACGACGACATGAGAAACAAGGGCGCGTCAATCGAATCACAATGGGGATGCACCGCCTGAAGTTCTATAAGTACATACTATCAGGGTGCAAATTGACGGCTTGGCAGAGGGCCACCGGAGGAATTATTTTTTGGGGTATTATTGCCCTCAAGATGGCCATAGAAGTGATCTGAGGTATTATTTTGAAAGGTGTGTGTTGCGATTGGCTCAGCCACTATGGTGAGTCATCCCCACCCCTACCCCCTAAACCCCCTAAGGCACTTCCAAGAAATGGTAAAATGGAACATTAGTTGTGTTCTTGTGTAATTTGAGTGAGCTGTGAAGAGTCCATTGGTTTGGTTTATTAATGTACAAACACTTCCTGGCTAGGAATATAATGTGTAAATTGACGCATTATTTATTAAGAGATAAAGTCACTTGATATGAGATGATAAGATGGGTATCCAGAGGTGGGGACTTAGCCATACTTTTCAGTAATACACAGCCAGGGATGAAATATTCAAACTTTGTGCAAGCTATCCCCCCCTGCCCCCCCCCCCATCCCCCACCCCCCAGAGTAACCAAAAACATTCTATATCACTTGTATGGAAGAGAAATACCAACAAATTAAAACACTTGTCAATCGGAGGACGTGTTCAGTTTATATTTGGAGACATGACACATGCTAACAGTGCATTATTTTTTACAACACTGGTTCCTAGAGTAGGCCGACTGTAAGAGAATACTTACAAAATTCACAGCGCAGTCCGTAATAACCTTTGGAACATTCACATGTATCTTTCTGGATGCATTTCCCTCCATTTAAACATTTTTCTGCACATATTCCTGTAAACAATGCCAAATGTTATTTACTGGTTTTTATTATGAGGGAGTGACCTTTTGCTCTTTCTGGGTACATTTTCTGCCATTAGTAAACATCTGATAGAATTTCATAACATACCCTAATGTTTTATAATGTATGATGATTGATGAATAATAAATGAAATTAAATATAAATAATTTAAAAAACAACTTGCACTACAACAATACAATTTAACTTGAAATGTCCCACTCTTTTATGAAATCGGATAGTTTGTTGATTTATACATACCAGTGAGCTCTAACAAAACGTTAGATTTTCATCAACTATATAAATAATTGAATATGAAATTAATTTATTAAGTTATTTATGTATTTATTATTTTTCAATTTATTTATTTATTAATTTATTTATTATAAATAAATATTGGCCTGACTGGAACAAGGAACTGGTAGCCCCAGGAGCTGCCGTTAATTTTGAGCCCTATATAATTATCAACAATTAATTATTGATAAGCTAGAAAATAATTACCTAGTTAGTACGTAGTAGTTACCTAAATAATCAGCAAGATCAAATATTAACAAGATCAATCAGAAATGTTTCTTAATATTTCATATGGCACAATATAAAAGATGTAATTATAGACTTCATTTCTTTCCCCATGACATGTCTGTGTAAGGTTCAGGATATTTGTGATGTCAGAATAGAGCATGTGCAAAGCTATTATTATTTTTTAATTCAAAAGAAAAAAGTAAAAAAGAAAAGATAAATACAAACTATAAAATGAACTTTGCAAGCAGACCTTCATGTCTCATTGAGTCATTGTTGATCTCCAACAATCTTAACCTTGATTACCTACTCTCTTTTGCAGATGTACCTTACAATGTACAGTGGCATACGGAGAAGCGGAGCTGCACTTACAACCGTGGTACGACATGCAAGTCAAGATATAAGAGCTTGTTCACAGCTGGACAGCATTATCCGTGTAGACCATGCCGGAGAGTTGGGAGCAGATCGGATATATGCAGGACAAATGGCAGTTCTTGGTAAGATTGGGAATCGTATTCAATGGGCGTTTTTAGTGTTGGAAAGGTTGAAACTTTCAAGGCATCAAGTGTAACTTGAAAAAATAACTTGAAAGATTGATATTTTGTAACTTCAATGATAGTAGATGCTATTTTATTAAGTTTTATACTTAAAGTTTAAAGTTATCTAATGAATATTTGTAGCCTAGTAGGACTATTTTATTCCTTATAATTAGTGTTTTGACTAGTATTGCTATGCGCCTATAGTGAAATGTCTCCGGCAGCCCCGGACTTGCACACAGGATTAGTATTTTTTATAGGGATGCACACCGATACTTTTTTCATTATCGAATCGATAATATCGATATCACCAACAAAGCCTGTTCCAACCTATAAGTGGAACCTCACCTCAAGTGTGGCAAGTGTAGGTCAAAACAATACAATCGCGTTTCGTTTGCTGCCTCGCTGTCTTCGATGTTATGTGTTAGGCTTACGTTATCGACTGATAGCAGCTCATTTCCAAACATAAATCTTGAGTGTGACACCATCAGCCCAGCCAGTGCATGGCACAACGTGAGATAATCTCCGTCTTTAGAGTTTGGTTCGTGCCACTATTTACCAATTTTTTTATATTTCAATAATCGATAAGAATTGTGCTTATCGACTATCAAAATTATATCCATTATTGATTATCAATCAATAATATCGATCGATTGATAATATCGATTATCGTGTGCATCCCTAATTTTTGCCTTGCGATTTACGCATGTTGTGTTTCTTGGACGGTTGAACCATAGTTAGTTTTGTCTATAGTGAACTTATTTTGGAAAGTTCATAGTACGGTATATGGTATGTTGAGAGTTAAGACACATTTCAGTTAAAAAGCCTAGTCATCAATAAACTAATTTTTAAAATGAATAAACATCAGGATAACACAGTCATTTATTTCAGGAAACTCAAGTGCCGGACCATTGATTCAACATATGTGGGATCAAGAGAAAGTACATAAAGCAAAATTTGAAGAGTTGATTCGCAAATACCGTGTTCGTCCCACAGCCTTTGTGCCACTTTGGAATGTTGCTGGGTTCGTGCTTGGAGCAGGTAAAAGATTTTTTTAACATCATATTAAGTACATAATATCAGTGGTCAATATGGGGGCAGACGCATCCTCCCACTTACTTTTCTAAATTTTAGCAGTCACTTATGTTTATTCAAATCCTGATCATTTTCCAATAAATGATCCCCACCATTCCCCACCATTCACATTTTACTAGATGTAATACTAACATTGAAATACCAAAATCCTACCACACATTTTATGACAAAAGCCCGCCTCATTTATGTAACACAACATACATAACAAGGAGAAAAGGAAAAATTATATAACTATAGTGCATTCCACAGCGAACTGAGAGTGCCTCAGGCTACGAAAGCCGGTTCCTTTCCCCAGCCGATGTTGGACATCCCCTAGAGTAGCTCGTAAATGTTGAATGGGCGGTGGTAAGGTTCTGAGATGTGGTGTTCAGTGGAAGGGGGAGGCAATTAAATATATAATTTAAAATGTGGTGTGTTCTTGACCTGCATTAATGGTATTCCTAAATTACCATATCATTTCGTAAAACTATCGTTTAATAATATATTTCTGAAAATGCATGTTGTAGTAGTCCGTGTATAACTTGTATAGTTGTTTTTTGTGGCATGTACGCTTTAGCGCAAGCCTGCATATGGCTCGCGGAGTAGTGGCAAATGACCTATCGATATTGAATATTAAATTAACTTAAATAAATAAATTCGAATTTAGAGTCTGCTCTATGAGTATTTCTCGGTGCTATTTTCGCAACTGATTTTCAGTGGGGTCAGGTCTTTTTATTTAAAGAGGAACGAATGAATTTTAATTTGTTTCTGGACAGTCACCATTGTTAATACATAAGTAATACAAAATACAAATCATTGTAGATTGTGTCGTCTAGCAATAATATAAAAATAAAGATTAAAGTATACAGTAACAACACAACATGTACATAAAAAACACAGCTATAGATATACCGATCCTGTATACATATTGAATATTGATACATAAATACATGTCAAAGCGTTTTTTATGTTAAGCCCTGTCGGCACCACCGACACCAACCCACGATATTTTGCATCAGAAGCAGAGAAATTAATCATAAATTCATATGAAAGCAAGCCACTGTCAGGGTAGTCAATGGTCATGATGTTCACAACTTTCGGTTGTATAATAGGCTTTGCTTCCAGTTTATAGTAACTTGCTTAATAATGGAAATATAACATGCACAAGAGGAAGACAATAACGAAGCAAATATAGGCGCATCGACGGATAAAGGGCGGTCATGAATACGGGTCAATCTCAGTATTGTGACGGGTTTGTTAAGTTGGTCTGTTGGTTTATTCATGTTTCCTATGCCGATGGTTCCGGGTTTAAATCCCGGTACAGGCTGTGTTTTCGTTTTACTTCTTTCGATTTGGTATAAAAACAATAATATGTTGCTGGTTACAATTTTCCACAATAGAAAAGGAACCGTCCAAATTATGATAAGATGGTGACAAAACATTTGTTCGCAATCTATCATGTTTTGACCACGTTTCTCCCAAGATACCTCCCCCCCCCCCACACACACACACTCACACATTCAATGCAAATTATAACCAATGTTACCGTGGCAAAAGTTTTTTGATAATATAACCATAAGATTGTTGGTATCTGTTTGTGAATTCCGTCTTTTACTGTTAAACATCAGTTATAAATAATAAAATATGTCATTATTGAGTCAATGACGAAATAAAAAGGTATTTTACGCGGGATTCGAACGCACGTGCGTTGGTGTCAAATAATACGTAAATGTCATTTTTTTCTTTTTTTTTATCGGGTTGTTTCGTAGCGGCGGTAGTGATATCTTTTTTTTATACGTAAATGTGTTCCACTTGTTGTAGAAAATGGTATGATATGAATATGAATTTAATTCTTTTTAATTTTAATTTAAATATTTTATTAGTTGTGGATGTGGCTCTGAGTTGGGAAGGGTAAAATCGTTTTTAGACCTCAATAAACTTTATGATAGAAAAGGTAGTTTACAACATGGCCATTGAAGGAAGGAAGGGATCGGCGAACAGACAACAATAACACAAGGACTCGAACTAGCTGCAACCCCTATTAAGACGACACAAAGAAAGTTGGGGCTAGCCAAACTGTTCTGCATTTGGAAGCAACGCCAAAACAGCTACTCTCAGTTGATCATAAAATGGACTATATATGCAGTGTGAACCTGACAAAGAAGTATAGCTACCTACTTTTGTTATGGGTTACTGGGATTCTACATTGCATAATATTATAAAAGTGGTAAAAAAAAGTGATACAGAATATACCAAACAAATTTCCCTGTGTGCAATTAGACTAATATCAGTATCAGTAAGTAGTATTACTGATCTGAATATCAAATACCAAACGGCCCCTGAAGTTACAACCCCACCGTGAACTGTGCTCATATTTGTGTTCATTTGTAAACCCATTTGAATTGGAGAAGGGTTGACAGGTTGGGAAAGCAAAGCAAACAGCCTGAAGGGCTGGGAGCGACAAAACTTTTCACCTGCTGATGACAACTGCAGCTCATTTAAAGTTGTTACCTTAATCCACGATGCGTTTCGTTCTTCTGGGACTCGTTTAACCCATTTAAACTTAAAATTTGAAAATACTCATATTGGTTGCAGGCTCAGCGCTACTAGGACAGAAGGCGGCCATGGCGTGTACGGTTGCTGTGGAAACGGTGATAGTTGAGCACTACAATGACCAGCTGCGAACCCTAATGGCCGACCCCGAGGCCAACAAGGAGCTGCTAGAGGTGATCCAACAGTTCAGAGACGAGGAGCAAGAACATCACGACACGGGCATAGACCACGGCGCAGAACAACTGCCGTTCTATAAGGCGTTCAGCGAACTAGTCAAGATAGGGTGTAAGGCAGCAATTTCAATATCAAAAGTTGTTTAAGACGAGCCTTATTTTCGACTGTAGTTACAGTACATGTCTCAACATAGATCTCAACTCAACTGTTGAGTATAAGGAGTACATGAATCCAGCAACTAGATATGTACCTTGAATGCAACTTATGTGTGCTATAGCACGCAGGGTTATAACCCGAAGTGATTTTCTACCCACATGTTATTATTTAATACTAGGAAAACGCTAAAGTCCCGCCGCGTTGATGGATGAGCGTTTTTTTTGTAAGTTTTTTTTTGCGTTTTGTGCGTTTGTTTGCACTTTTCCTTTGCAAGTGCTTTTTGAATGCATTGTGGAGGTGATTGTTGTCAAGTTTCTATTGTTATTTGTTAATTGGTATTATAAACTTCAAAAAACTCATATTAAAACCTTTATTTCTGTAGATTCTGACTAATTTTTTCAACTTTTTCTTTCAAAAGGTACTACATCACCATAACCTTAATGTCCATGTGAAATCTGAATGTTGTAGCCCTACCTGTTTGGTCAGAATCGGCCCAAATGTGACGAAAATATCGCACTAAAAATTGAAAAACTAATATTAAAACCTTTATTTCTATGGATTCTAGCTAACTTTTTCAACTTTTTCTTTCAAAAGGTATTACATCACCATAATCTTAATGTCCATGTGAAATATGAACGTTCTAGCCCCACCCGTTTGGTCAGAATCGGCCCAAATGTCACGAAAATATCGCACTAAAAATCAAAAAAAATCGTAAAAGTACGATATTCATGAGAAATATTTCTTCGATTGTACCCAAAAACAATACACCTGTAAGTTCAGAGAAAACGAAGGTCCGGTCAAATTTTCATCAAGATCGCATATGCCGTTTGCCCGGAATCGAGCGAACAAACAGACGGAAAAAAAAAAAAAAAAACACCCGAGCTAAATTTTTTGGGGGGTCAGTGAAATTGAAGTCTTCGCTTCCGCTCGCTACGCTCATCCAATAAAGTATATTAATCAAAGTTAATTTACAAAATCGACAACTAGTAAAATTGTAGAGTTTGGAAAGCAACGTTACTTAATTAATTATGGTAAATCAAACATTATAGGCCTAGTATACAAATGAAAATAATCAACAAAAGATCTACACCAGCAAACATAAGTTTATCGAGAGGTCTGGAAGATACCTACCGTTATCGACCTCGCTCGTGAATATTCGGTTCGTTCTGACGTCGCTATATTCACTGTGCTATCACTCGCTGACGTTATTCTAACAGCCAGTGGGAAAACATGGCGGCCCTATTTTGCGTAGCATTTGGCATATTGGGACTTTAAAATTCTGGACCCAAGGCGTAGTTAATAACTAACACAATGTTTGTATGTATAAATTTTGATTCACCAAACACTGCATAACCTTAGCGCAGGCTTATTTCTGGTGTAGAAATCAATTGGGGACAGTTTTTCTATTGACATAAATAGGGCAAGACGTCCACACTTTGACAATTCGCTGGGGCTAGCTTTGCGTATTTAGTGCTAGCTTAGTCTGGCTTTTAAAGGTGCCTAATCCAAGATTTGCTGAGTGAGTGTCGGTGGTGTCGGTAAAAGATTACCCTTGATTTACTTCTGACGCCAATCGTATATACATACATACATATACAGTACATACAGTTTACTAGTAGGCCCTACTATATAAAATAACAATTAAAGCAATAGCCTGTATAGACTACAGAAATTTCTGAAGAAACAAATCAGCACAGTGCTAATGATATATTTTGTGCGTTAGTATTTAAATTTATGTATTTCTGTATGCTGGTGTAGGTATCTAGGTACTGGTTATAATGCAATAACAAATTAACAATACAATTACAATATAGTTAGCATATTATCTGTCTTTCACGGGTACGTAACTGTTTGGTTCTTGTCAGTTTTTATCTTTTTAATAAGTTCTTCAGTAGTGTACTAGGTAGACCCTATCCCTGTAGTATGCTATACTAATACTGTATCTATTGCGAATACATATAGGCCTAGGGTTGGGTATATTTAGAAATAATATAAAGTTCAAAAAGCGGGGTGCGGCCATTGTGTGAAGCCACGTCAATGGTATATTATAGGGATGTTACCGGATGTACACAATAATCGATAGTCATTATCGATGATCGAAATATCAATAATTGGTTGAAAACAACCTAAAACACATAAGTCGTATTTCCTGCTTGGGCAAACAGAGATAGGTCACAAGGTGTCTTACTCGAGATTTATGTTTGGGAGTGAACTTAGCCGATAGCGAAAGGTAAAAACAAAGACAACACAGACAGGACAAGGCAGCAAGTGGCATTAAATGGTATTGTTTTGAATTGAATTTCTTTTACCACATTTGAGATGTCGGAACGGGCTTGAATTTTATATTAGTAATATCAATATTATTGATATCGATTCAATAATGACTCCCATTTCGATAATTGATAATGAAAAAAGTATTGATGTGCACCCTTAGTAGGCCCTATATATTAACATACAGATTATTTTTAAATAAGATCAAAATAGGGGTGCGGCTATTACTCTACGGCGACCTATAATCGAGTAAATACTATGGTACCTTTACAGATTCATTTGGCAAAGTAATTCACCAAATTTCAAGTTGCCTCAAATTTAAAATTAGATATTTTCTATAATAATTGTCAATTTTATTGATGATGTTGTTGGTACATTAAGACTTCCCAGTGAACATTGTTAGGATTATGAAGAGTGTAAACTGTACCTACTCTGTACACAGGCCTACATTATTCACTACTTCTGACCTAAGGCTGTGAAACCTAAACACTGCTTGTATATGAGACTAAGTGGATTGGCCCGGTCTATATCAGAATGGATACAACACTCGCTCTCAAAATCAACTATTTACTTGTTTCTGATAAAAATGAGTCTTGTAAACTTAATGGTGCAACTTGATCATTTTAAGGCTCATTACATTACAATACTTTCAGATCAACATGTTAGGCATCATTGCAGTAGGCTACTTTTGTTTTGTGTGGTTGCTCTTTTCCTCCATCATATAGAATGTATTATTGTAGGTAATCCTTATTGTATGCCTTTAGAACCACAAGTCATGTTTGATAGTTAATTCTGCTTTTATAAAATTGTATTGTTGACTGTTGTTATAATATTTTTAAAATGGAACATTTTTTATGTGCATTACAACAAAATAAATTAATGTATTAGTATAAAACATGAATAGTATGAGTTCTCATTGAAAGAATATGGTGCCCAAAATATTTAGGTACACCTGCAAACAGTGGTGACCAACCCTTTTGATTAAAGAGCCAATTAAAATCCGTAGTAAATAGTAGTGTACTACTATATTGTAGACCTACTTCAAAGGCCAAGCATTAAAAATGTCAATCTGCTCTTCCACTGGACTGGACCACTACCATTTTTATTTTATGCCAATAAAAGTCACGTGAATATAAAACATCAAGTTCAAAAGTCGGGTTGCGGCTATGAAGTGCGGGCATTTGTCAATAGTGTTTTTAATTAGGAATTCACACGATAATCGATATTATCGATCGATAATCAATAATGAATATAATTTCGATAATCGATAACCAAAAGTCATTATCAATTATCGAAATATCAAATAATATGTCAATAGTGGCACGAACCAAACTTTGAAGACGAAGTTTATCTCTAGTTATGCCATGCATTGGCTGGGCTGATGGTGTCACACTCGAGATCTATGTTTGGAAAAGAGCTTTATAACGTCCAAAAATATGACATCAAAGACAGGCGAGGCACCAAACGGAACGCGATTATATTGTTTTGACTTACACTTGCCACACTTCAGGTTCCACTTATAGGTCGGAACAGGCTGTGTTGGTGATATCGATATTATCGATAATATCGATTCGATAATGACATTACCATTTTGATAATCGATAAATGAAAAAAAGATGCATCTCTATTTTTAATACTTTCAAAATTTGAGAACGGGTTGTGGCCATTACTTGATGGCATAAATCGCATAAATTACGGTAATAGCTTTTCTATGTCATGTTGGGGTTGAATGTTGCTATTGCTGCTAGGTTGACAAGCAAGACGGCTCAGTCATACATGCTCTGTATGTACGGTACTACTATCATAATAACTTTCACTACAGAAATTGTCTTTTTAAAAATATATGTTACTAAAGAAAAAAAAGAAAAAATTATTATGGCACTAAAGCCTTATCACCTTAACTGTGGAATTGATTTTCACAAGTTGTTCTTCCCCTATGTGTAGTAATTTTAAGGGAAAATACCCTTATTTACACTGGTTGAAACTATCATAACTTTGTTATTGTCGCAAGTATCTCAATACAAATGGTTGAATCATTGCTGACTGTAATGTGTGCCCCCGCATCATCCAGGGCCGCGTGTTGAGAGGCGACAATGGTAGGCACCCCCGCCTCCAACCCCCTCCGGCCAAAGGAGTGCTCGGCCGACGTGCTTTTTCTTTCCGGGTTGTTAACCCATGGAACGACTTGCCGCCCGCCCTCAAAGACTGCCCAGTGAAGAGTCATTTCCCTTCCCTGTGCAAGGAGCACTTGTGGGAGAACCAACTTCATGTGCCGTGTTAGTTTCATGTGCTTCAGCAAGGCTCTTCACGGCACGAGATTTCTACATAGATTTTAAGTGTTTTAGCAAAATATTTGCTAGTGTTGATGCCGTTTCTTGTTGTTCAATGTAACAAGTATAAACAATAGATAAAAATCATAAAAATCATTTAGTTCACCCTCCAAACTATCTAAATCTGAAATAACCGAGTAGTTCTTGACAGACAACAACCCTTGCACAAAACCACGATGCACAGATACAGCAACAGGCTGCTATTCACCTTAGGGTAGCCTTGATACATCGATAATTTACCATCAACATAACAGAACAAAAATCGCAAGAATCAAAACCTTTCTTTCGCTAACCTAAATGAATGCTTCTGGCGATTTACGCATATTTGGGACAGGCACACGAAGTGGACCGTTTTGTGGTGCATATATTTATGGCTTGCACAGTACGGACGGATGCCATTTAGGATGGACGTATATATACAGCATGAACATGTAAGGGGTTAAGTAGGTATGGGAAGTCCTTTGACGGAAACTTCTCAAGTTGGATTGCATTCTCGAATATGTTTCTCTTCTTCTATGATTCTGCTCAAACTGGCACTTTAAAACAAAATTATACATTTTCAGTTCATAATTTTCATTTTTAATGAATTAAATTATCAATTTCAAAGTTATTTCTGGGTAAGCAAGTGAATTCATAAAAGTTTAACTTGCAATCTTTACATGTCATGACATGTTAGTTATAGGCATAAACTTAAGACTGACCTGAATTTAAAAAGGGCTCTGGCAACCCATTTTGGTCAAATCAAGTTTAATAATTGGTCCATAAAGTAGCTCTGCTTGTTGCATGCAAAGACTAAGAGATTGTAACACGTCATTGTAGTGAATTTATTTTCGCGATGTTGACCCCTCACACGGCGTACTCGGGCATATTTCATGTCATTTGTATTCTAAACCAGAGCGCATAGCCATAAACATCAAATACGTGTTAGGGGATGGGCAACAACTTCACTTTGAAATATCGATATCGTAGTATCAAAAAAAAAAAAAATTAAAATTTTAAGCCAGAAAAATATATTTAAAAAATGATACTTTATGCTGGGCCGAAACCTTTCCATGAAATGTCACTGTGAAATTTGAATATTTTGTGAGAAAATAGTTGAAATAAAGTTAGGAAAGGTATGCTAGATTTTCTTACTGTAATAATATGACTAGCCCTACCTTAAGAGAATGATTGTTGTGAGCACTGACCTCCCTCGCAGTGTCGGCCTTGGAATCCGACAGGGCAGCTGCACACTCCCGGTGCGGTACAACTTCCCCCGTTCATACATTGGGGGTAGCATAGCGCCGTCTTGCAGTACTGTCCCATGTAGCCTTCTAGACACTGACATATCTTCTCGTGGTTACACCAAGCACCATTAGCACACTTCTTATCACATTCAGGGTCGGGATCTGTGTGTCAATGTCATTCAAGTACAACCAAAAGTACTCTTAAACTAAACTCTTTACACTAATATATATAGTTGAAACTATGGTAAAACAAATGGAATTCAAAACTCATTTAACGTTTTGGGAGTATTCTAATACTCACCCCTTTGAGCACATTCTTTTCTTAATCTAAGTCTGAGCGGCGTTCCTGGTAAAGGTTTCCCCTTGCGGCTCTCTATGGAAAGTCCGATGCCGAAAGAGGCAATGCCAGAATTGTTGCCAGAGCATGGCAGGAGCACACTAAACACTGCAAGGGAAACACTTATTATTAGATGTATCTTCCTTCATTCATTTTTCTAGGAAAACGCCCAAGTTGATGATAGGACGAGCGATCGAGCCATGTTTCACGCTGCATTGGATTTGATTGGTGATTAAAATTTATGTTATGAAATTCACGGAATTTCACAAAACTCCTAAAAAACATGGTCTTATTTATGAAATCCTATTTTTAGAAGACCTTTTGAAATGCATGAAATACAATCGAACACACATCCCATATACAAAGTACAAGGTAATAAATAGTCTTTGGGAGTTTATTTAGGTCCACCTAACTTGATCATAAAGATTCCGTAGACCTTGTTAGGAAATTGGCCACCACCGTATAAAGTAGTCTGACATTCTAAACATATGGAAATCAATCCAGAAATTTGAAAATCCATCTCGGCGGGACATATATAGATGGATTTGTTAATTTCTGGATTGATTTCCATATTATCGATTTACGGGAGTGTTTCTTGATTAATGAATTTTAGACATGATTTGAAAAAAATGATTCAAAGGTAAAAGCCATCGTGGGCATCCAAATTAAATGCTACTTCACTTTTACAGTTTATTATTTTTTGTGGGTTTGAATCTGTAGTGGATTTTTCTTTAACAAATTTGTTTACGGATATTGGTTTAAAATTTCAGCACAATCTGTTCAGTGGTTAGATCTGTGCGCAATTAACACCCAGATAAAAAACAGTGAAACCCCCCAATAAAAGTATAACATTATGCATTTATTTTATTTCCAGAAAAGTGCTCCATCTTTTGCAGAAAATACTTTTGATCTGTTCATTGAAATTGTTACATATGTATGTACTGTAATATTTTTGTACTCAAAGCCAAACTTCAAACTGTTATATTGTAGGTAGAGAGCGAAGCTCCTATATAAGTATCACTTTTTTGTCACGTCCACTTTAAAAACCGAACTAGTCCTCCGATTGAAATGCGTTATTTTTTTGTCATTGCCCTTGAACATGGATGTTACAAAATGTTTTTGGTAACGCTGGGGGTCAGGGAGGAGGGACTAGCGTCACCTGAACTTTATATATGAATACCCGGCTCCTCCACCAACAACGAGATTTCAATGCCATAAAACGTATTTTTAGTTTGATATCCCTCTAAACTCTGCACCCCCACCAACAACGAACTTTAAACAATGGGAGGAAAGTATTATTTAATTTTTGTATACTTTTTTGACGATCTGTTACTTTAGTAGCTTGTTCCCTCTTTTAGTAATTAATCACTATTGCATTAATTGTCGTCTCTTTTGCACGACAATTTATAGAATTTTTTTATGAATTTACAATTAGAATTTATTAGACCTAAATGATATGGTTGAAATATTAATCAATAGACAAAATAGGAATAACTCATTTCCCAACATAAATGTATAACAGTAGGAGGCATACTCAGTTACCGAGAAAGGGCATCAGTGATGTCTTCTGATAAGACTAGAACTATGTTTACTCATTTTTTATTTATTTATTTATTATTTATTTAACGTCTATCCTATTCAGTTATAAAAACTGATTTACAAAGGAGGACAACTAAATAAATCTAATTACATAGATGCAGAAACAACAATAATCTACATTTTCGTAAATATTTGAAATAGTAGCATTACAACAACAATTTTGGTAACAAATAAAAATTATATTGTATGCATTTAATGAATGAATCAAATATAAAAAAGGGTGGAGAATGAAAAGAAAGGAAAAAAAAGGAAAAAGGAAAGAAAAAGATAAAGAAAAAAAGAAGGGAAAAAAAACATTTAAAAAAGAAAAACGTAAAGAAAAAAACTGATTTATTAGACGATCCCACTCAAACGAATATGAGGTTTGCCAAAAATCAGGAACAGCAAATCAGGGAGTATAATCAAAAACTTTCGCGGAAGAAACCACCGAACAATACAAAATACTACTATAGCATGGTTCCGCAAAAAATGTACGATTTGTAACGATGATTTTTGAGATTTTATTTAATGGCATTGTGTGTGCCTACTCACTTTGTGCGGAAACTTCACTGTGGCGGCATTGCATTCACCGAGTACCTATTTAAAAATTACTTTCTTCGTAGGAAACCTGCCCAGGGGGCAATGCATCCTAAGTATTTTGGAGTTTGGACAATTAGTATTATTATTATTTGGATGAGCGTAGCGAGCGAAGCGAAGATTCCATTTCACTACACTGGAGAAAACAATCCGGAATGTTTTTCTTCTTCTTTTTTTTCTTTTTTTCTTTTGTATTTTTGTCTGTTTGTTAACCGATTCCGGCTAAACCGATACTCCGATTGCGATGAAATTTTATGGAGGCCTTCGAAATCTCTGATCTTAGAACTGCCACGTTTTTTAGCACATTCGGAAAATTATTTCTCATGAAAATCGCAATTTTACGATTTTTTCGATTTTTTAAATTTTCTTCGACTTATAACACCTACATGCTTTGTCCGATTGTAATGATTTTTTCACAGAACCTTAATTTTATGAATTTATATATTCGTGTGAAATTTGAGCGCAATCGAAAAATTATTTCTCGTGATAATTGCAATTTTACGATTTTTTTCGATTTTTTTTAATTTCTTCGACTTATAACACCTTCATGCTTTATTCGATTATAATGATTTTTTCACATTCCCTTAATTTTATGAATTAATATATTCGTGTGAAATTTGAGCGTAATCGTAAAATTATTTCTTGTGAAAATCGCAATTTTACGCTTTTTTCTTTTTTAAACAATTACGCTCATCCAACAACTCGCCTGAAACGCTTTTTCAGGCGCATTGTTGGATGAGCGTAATTGTTTAGAAGACCAAAAACGAACTGCTTTGCCATTTGGTTCATCAAATAATTACAGGGGCATGTCTTCCTTTACTTTGTACAATAATGAACCTTGGTGCATGGCCATGCACTTCTAGTCTTCTTATAAGCTGTTAGCTACATGTTCATATAGTTCATTTCCGCTCACCAATATTTTGCCCAACCTCACCTCACCTTACTTTGATCTAAGTTAACAGCCTCTTCTCTCATCTAAACACACACATAACAAAAACTTGTAGAAATACAGCCAAACCTTACACACTCAAAAGAAATGAGATCTAAAAAAAGGGCCAAGCTCATCTACCCTTCCACATAAACGTACAGTGTCCCATAACAGCATCCTCGAAAAGCTTGGCAAAATAGAATTTGCATGTTATTACGTTTAAATTAATTAGAAAAAAAGAACTTGGATAAACTATTACGTTAAATTAATAATCGCAAATTCTATTTTGCCAAGCTTTTCGAGGATGCTGTTATGGGACACTGTACGTTTATGTGGAAGGGTAGATGAGCTTGGCCCTTTTTTTAGATCTCATTCCTTTTGAGTGTGTAAGGTTTGGCTGTATTTCTACAAGTTTTTGTTATGTGTGTGATCTCATTACTTTTTCAAGTTCCATTACAAAATTATTTGCTAAAATATAATATTTTTATCAAAGTTGATTTAAATTCTATGGTATTAGCAGTAACAATATAGGATGTAAAATATCTAGACCCGGATTCATGTACATCCTGGGTATAGGTGGTATAACCATGGTATAACGACGGTATAAGGACTGGACCCCAATTCTTGAGTTCGTGGGAGATGAGTTGAAAACGCAATTTGAAAACGAAGTCGTTTTCGTTTTCGAAGGAATTGGTATTCTTGAACGGTATCGTGGAAAACGTCATGGGTTGTGAGTTGAAAGCATTGATATTAAACCCCTATATGGTTGAAAGAGTATCACGAAATCCAAACACTTTAAAAAGATTTGCGTATAGCAAAGAGCTCGAAAAAGTTCTATATTTATTCTAGATGGCAGTGCCTTCATAAACGCCGGCCAATCGAAAGACAAGTTGTATGAAATGATTTGATTGTTGCAATTATGTAAACAAACAGTTGAGCAAGTTCATAATGTTGTGCTGGCATAGGGTTGGCTAGGCTTGTCAAACATGTAATGTAAGTATGAATTTTACTAGTCCTATAGCCAAATGGAACTTTAGACCTACACTTTTGCATTATAAATAATTTTCCACATCTGGGCCTAGGCCAGGAACGGTTTCTGATTTGTTTTATGAGAGTATAATGACACCTTTTCTCGTTCCACACAAAGAAGAAAAGCTTTAAATGTCCGCTATTTGTTTACGTATCGCACTTTCCCGCCTAACTCTGCTTATACCGTCAACAAGTGTCAAGTAACTATGGTTACTTGTTGATTGTATGCCAAGTGTTTAAGGCTTATTTTAAAACCTTTATTTGGAAGCCTTCCAACAAACTTTTTCAACTTTTTTTTTCAAAAGAGACTATCATTCTATAACCTTAATGTCCATGTAAAATATGAACATTGTAGTCCCACCCGTCTGGTCAGAATCGCGGGCCGACGTATTATGTTAGCAGTAGTAGGCAGTAGTAGGCAGTAGCAGTAGCTAACATCCTTAAAGTGATTTTGAGCATGTTTCAAGCCATTTTTTCACCAAGAAGGAATAATCGTACCCCAATAAAATTTGGCATGTGTTGTCAGGTACCTAAATCCCCTCGATTGTGATAGTTTTCAAGTTCACATCACGTTACATGACGGCTGGGTAACACCTCGAAATCACCCCAACTCTGCTTGGTGTATAAGGTGCTTGAGTGCTTAGCGCACCGCGGCTTGGCTGCGGCGCCCTAACGGGCACCTAGATTAGCAGTAACAATATAGGATGTAGAATATCTAGACCCGGATTCATGTACATCCTGGGTATAGGTGGTATAACCATGGTATAACGACGGTATAAGGACTGGACCCCAATTCTTGAGTTCGTGGGAGATGAGTTGAAAACGCAATTTGAAAACGAAGTCGTTTTCGTTTTCGAAGGAATTGGTATTCTTGAACGGTATCGTGGAAAACGTCATGGGTTGTGAGTTGAAAGCATTGATATTAAACCCCTATATGGTTGAAAGAGTATCACGAATCCAAACACTTTAAAAAGATTTGCGTATAGCAAAGACTCGAAAAAGTTCTATATTTATTCTAGATGGCAGTGCCTTCATAAACGCCGGCCAATCGAAAGACAAGTTGGTATGAAATGATTGATTGTTGCAATTATGTTAAACAAACAGTTGAGCAAGTTCATAATGTTGTGCTGGCATAGGGTGGCTAGGCTTGTCAAATGTAATGTAAGTATGAATTTTACTAGTCCTATAGCCAAATGAACTTTAGGGCCTACACTTTTGCATTATAAATAATTTTCCACATCTGGGCCTAGGCCAGGGACGGTTTCTGATTTGTTTTAGAGAGTATAATGAACCTTTTCTCGTTCCACACAAAGAAGAAAAATATAAAAGTCCGCTATTTGTTTACGTATCGCACTTTCCCACCTAACTCTGCTTATACCGTCAACAAGGTGTCAAGTAACTATGGTTACTTGTTGATTTTATGCCAAGTGTTTAAGGCTTATTTTAAAACCTTTATTTGGAAGCCTTCCAACAACTTTTTCAACTTTTTTTTTTAAAAGAGACTATCATTCTATAACCTTAATGTCCATGTAAAAAATGAACATTGTAAGGGCCCCCGTCGGTCAAATCGCGGGCCGACGTATTATGTTAGCAGTAGTAGGCAGTAGTAGGCAGTAGCAGTACTAACATCCTTAAAGTGATTTTGAGCATGTTTCAAGCCATTTTTTCACCAAGAAGGAATAATCGTACCCCAATAAAATTTGGCATGTGGTTGTCAGGTACCTAAATCCCCTCGATTGTGATAGTTTTCAAGTTCACATCACGTTACATGACGGCTGGGTAACACCTCGAAAACACCCCAACTCTGCTTGGTGTATAAGGTGCTTGAGTGCTTAGCGCACCGCGGCTTGGCTGCGGCGCCCTAAAAGGGCACCTAGATTAGCAGAAACATATGGATTTAAAAAATCTAGACCCGGATTCATGTACATCCTGGGTATAGGTGGGATAACCATGGTATAACGACGGTATAAGGACTGGACCCCAATTCTTGAGTTCGTGGGAGATGATTTGAAAACGCAATTTGAAAAAGAAGTCGTTTTCGTTTTCGAAGGAATTGGTATTCTTGAACGGTATCGTGAAAACGTCATGGTTTTGAGTTGAAAGCTTGATATTAAAACCCCCCTATGGTTTAAAGAGTATCACGAATCCAAACACTTTAAAGATTTGCGTATAGCAAAGAGCTCGAAAAGTTCTATATTTATTCTAGATTTGGGAGTGCCTTCATAAACGCCGGCCAATCGAAAGACAAGTTGTATGAAATGATTTGATTGTTTGCAATTATGTAAACAAACAGTTGAGCAAGTTCATAATGTTTGTGCTGGCATAGGGTTGGCTAGGCTTGTCAAACATGTAATGTAAGTATGAATTTTACTAGTCCTATAGCCAAATGGAACTTTAGACCTACACTTTTGCATTATAAATAATTTTCCACATCTGGGCCTAGGCCCGGGACGGTTTCTGATTTGTTTTATGAGAGTATAAAGACACCTTTTCTCGTTCCCCCACAAAGAAGAAAAATTTTAAATGTCCGCTATTTGTTTACGTTCGCACTTTCCCGCCTAACTCTGCTTATACCGTCAACAAGTGTCAAGTAACTATGGTTACTTGTTGATTATATGCCAAGTGTTTAAGGCTTATTTTAAAACCTTTATTTGGAAGCCTTCCAACAAACTTTTTCAACTTTTTTTTTCAAAAGATGCTATCATTCTATAACCTTAATGTCCATATAAAATAGGAACATTGTAGGCCCACCCGTCTGGTCAGAAACGCGGGCCGACGTATTATGTTAGCAGTATTAGGCAGTAGTAGGCAGTAGCAGTAGCTAACATCCTTAAAGTGATTTTGAGCATGTTTCAAGCCATTTTTTCACCAAGAAGGAATAATCGTACCCCAATAAAATTTGGCATGTGTTGTCAGGTACCTAAATCCCCTCGATTGTGATAGTTTTCAAGTTCACATCACGTTACATGACGGCTGGGTAACACCTCGAAATCACCCAACTCTGCTGGGGGTATAAGGTGCTTGAGTGCTTAGCGCACCGCGGCTTGGCTGCGGCGCCCTAAACGGGCACCTAGATCAGAAGCGGTGTTGACAGTGACAAAAGAGGGGTCCAATGCACTTGCCAGACAAATGAATGACATTGTTGACGCAGTGGTTGTGCTTGACCACTGCTCCTAGATGTTCGTCGTGGCTCCTCGTTACCTGCCTGTCCACGCGCACAGTGTTAATTGTTGTCCAAAGCGCTAGTTACCGTCCCCAAGAGCTTTCTTTTGTTTTTGATGTTGTTGTCACATTAAAATTAATGTCATCTCCCATGTAGTTTACTGTTAAATCCAACTAAATTGAATGTTTTAGATCGTATTTTGTGTACGTACATCACTTATCAAGGTTTGCAGAATAGTAATATACAAATTTGTCTAGTTATATTATGCTGGTAATTAAACAAAAAGTAGATATTGATAACTTTGTTGTTTGATAATATAAGGCAAGGGCTAATAGGCATGTTATTTTTATCTGGAGGGCCTATGCCTCCTATTCCTAATCATATTAAAAATCAATAGGCTTAGGTAGCCTACTCGGGCCCTAGTCTTGACTAGGCCACGAGCTAAACATTACTTTCCATCAAGCAGAGGCGCGTGATAAATGGGAGTCTGGGGGGGGGGCCTGGGTGGCACAATTTCCTTATTTCCCTGTAGTTCATGCAAAGAAAGGCTACTTGTTTTAAAAATGGCATCCCGGTATCTTACACTTCTTTGCACGCACCATTGCCTATTAGCACAGATTAGGAAGAAAATACAGCTCAACTCTGGCATGATGACATTTGAATCGTATGCAGATCGTATGTAAACAACGAAAACAAAAGAAAGCTCTTGGGGACGGTAACGAGCGCTGTGGGAAAAAGTGCGAATTTTCTTCAACAATCAAACCATGTTGCATGGACAGGCAGGAACCGAGGAGCCACGACGAACATCTAGGAGGCAGTGTGCTTGACAATGATGAAGAAGAACTCAGTGTGATTTGAAAATAATTTTCAAGTTATCTTCAGGAATATTTTTTTGTTATTTCCACCACGTAAGTTAATACCCAATTAAATTTCTTATCATGACATTATTTAAGGGGCCCGGCAGTTCTAACGAGGAAGGCGAAGCCCCCCCCCCCCCCCCCCTCTTGAGTATGCTTGTATTCACCACTGCATTTGACCATCGATCAATATGATTTTCTTATGCATACTCAGAAAGGGGATTCTTACCTTCGTACATTATTTGCTTTACATATTTTTGACATGTTTGGTCACACGAAATAATATGTAAATATATCGCCCAAAAATATGCATTTTTAATGAACTTTGAGGACTTGCAGGAAAAGACGGCAAATACAGCGGCCGCTTTTCTCTCAACATATCTATGGGTGTTCAAAAAACGGGGGGGGGGACATGTCTGGCGTTGATGTATTGTATAAACACCAGAATGCGCAGAATATAACGAGAACGACACGACCCCGTTCTATAGGTTCACATTCGGTACATGCAATGGAAAACGCCATTTACTTGTATTCAACTCTGCAACGATAGTATTTTGTACTTGCATTTTGCATTAGAATCAAAATAGAATTGTATAACACAAAATACGAAATAACAAAGATTAATAAAGGGCATTGAATAGGTAATGTTACACAATTAGAACATCGGCTATCCCAATCGAATAAGTCGTATGCGGTGTCCGAAATTTCGGGTCGGGTCTGGTATTTGAGGGCCATCCGATAATCAATAATATTATTTTAAGTGGCATGGTGGAGGTGCCGGTCCAGAAAATGTTAAAATTTATAGCTTACAAAAGAAATTCAATAAGAATACAGTCAATACAAAATAAATTGTGATATATAACTATAGTCGGTTCCACACATACTGAGACAGCACGAATACTACATTATTGAACTGTATACAATCTAAACTATATCCTTTCAAAATTTAAATTTGAATACAGAACGCGCGCAAAACGTTGTGTGCGCTTGCCCTAAGTATTTTCAAGAAAATGTCACATTCCCATGGCTTTGAAGGTCAAGAGGAATGCATGTTGTTTAGTATCCGTGTGCATATTTATCACGTGACTGAGGTATAGTATAGCTCGAGCGTAACATGGGTTACGGGAACAACTACCCAACTCCAAAATACCTCGTTGGACATTTGAGAAGGGACATCTTTTCATGTAAATTGCATTCTATTACGTTAGTATTATTGCAAGTTATAGTTTATATTAATTTTTTTTAAATTACCAATAATACACATTGATTGGAAAATAATATTTAATTTTGACATAGAATTCTATCAATCTATCAATAATATGGCAACAGAAAGTTATTTTTTTTCAGTTTGAACAATTTTATTGTAAATAAAAAATAAATACATTTATTTCCCAATTCAATGTGACGAATAGTGCCTTTTTTTAATGAAGATTGAAAGTACACATCTGCTAAAAAGGTTAAAAACGGAATAAAATTGGTTAGTCCCGGAAAAGTAATAAATTTCTAGCACTGCTGTTATTTGAGATATACAAAATCTAAAATATGCAAACAATTTTCAAGAAAAATCTAGTTTTAGGAATGCACTTCAAATTTAAATTTTAACCAAAAAATTAAGGTTTTATTTAAAATCCAAAATTTTCCGCTAATTGGTTAAAATCATGATACAAAATCGAAAATATACAAAAATCCTTAGGGAAAAAACGAAATTTAATTGGTATATTACAATAATTCAACAAAACAATAAATTACAATAAATTTAATTCGGGATTGAAAGGGTTAAGAAATTAAAGCTGAGACTGGGACCGGGTGGTAGTTGGTAATGGGATCGAGTCAACAACCTTGAGAGACCGGTCGGTGCATCACTGAAACTACTATCAAAAACAACAAAAAAAGGTGTTTCACTGTTTCGTGGATGCACAATAAATTACTTAGTCTAAAACTCGAAATGCATTAAAATGTATGACAATTATTGCCCGGTTCGTGGCAAGTCCACTATAGACTTTGCGCCCGCCGCTCCACTCGCCCTTCAGTTGACCTTGGTTTCATGGTCATGGCTCATGCTACCTCAATACTGAAATCAATTATTTTATTACAAGCTGCTCCAATCAAGTGATTTATTATAATTAGGATGCATTTTCTTGTATTAACTTCGGATGTAGATTAGCCACGTACTATGACCTCAGTTTCCAAACAACATGCAAAAAACGCTATCGGGTGCTATCTTTGAAGAGGAACTGCACCAATTAAAACAAATAGTATATTTCCCGGCGTCACTGTAACTTTAAAAAGGCAAAATCAATCAATAATGTTTGTATAGAAAACCACCAACCTAGATGACTAACTGCGATACTGTGGGATGTCGATTTATCAGAGAGATTGACCAAGACATATTTTTTTTTAGAACTGAACAAATTCACTTGCAGCATTTGCTTTTTGAGTAAGTACCTGCAGAAAATGACATAGCCTGATTCATTAGCAGTGAGCGTCCTTACTGCGAGATACACCCTACTACAGCAAGCCTAATAACCGGCTTTCCCTTATTACGCCTACATGGGTGATTAGCAAAGTGGGGTGGGGGAGGGGTGGCGGTTTTTTATTTTGGGGGGGGGGGTCGATTTTTCCCTCAGTCTCAACTTCACTCATCAGTTGTGTCTTTCGATTTCCCTTTATTCACCCAAAAGAGAAAACTGACAAGTATAAAGGAAAATCACAAATCACAATAAAAGAACATGTATGAAAAATCATTCAGAAATAAACTATTGGATTCGTAATAAATAGCTATAGCAGTGCAGTTCTATACTCAATGACTATAGGCCTATACCGACAGTGTTGGTTCGAGCGTTAAGCGCGCGGCTCTGATTCAGGAGGTCCCGGGTTCAAATCCCGTCTATAGACCGGCAATCCTGACTGGAGGTTTTTAACGAGGTTTTCCACAGTCGTTAATGCGAACGCAAGGGATTGGGTCTCGAACATCCCTTCACAATTGTCCTATCCGCAACATACCTTGTTGGACACCTGAAGACGGGCATGAATTGCACTCTGGGCAGGCTTCCCACAAAAATTATTATTATAATGGCTGTAGGTTTTAACTTTTAATTCAACTTACTTTGTGGCCGCCTAGGAATACGCCCATTTGTGTTTATTGAAATTACGGGAGGGTCCAGTATTGACTCGTCAAATGACTGAAGACGGTCAAAATTATAAAAATACTTTTTCATTCCAGCCTTCCAAGTAAAGTTTACATATCCTACCTGAAAAAATACTGAAATTAGTACCATGAATAATTCGTCATTAGGTATTTTCGAAGTATCCTTAAGCTAGCTAGTCTTTACCTCTGAAGGTATAATAGGTAAATACTTCTCAAAATTGGGATCTAGTATGTATGGCAGCACATTCCCATCAACAATAGCATATATTTCCATTGAGAAACCTGAAATCAAAAATGTTAAAAAATTAATTTTCGTGGTCATGCCAGAATAAAATCTTAATATTTACACATAAGATGTAAGCCGAAGTCTATGCTGTATAACTAAATAGAAAACCCATAATTATATTTTATTTATCAACAACCAAACAATAACACCCATTTTTCGTACACATTGATAACTTTATCCTAGCTTACAACCTGCAACAGTGGTACCTAATTGTGTTTCTGTGGCCACACAACGCAATCGTACACCACGTCTGCCAACAGGCAACATACTGCACTTATTTCCTGTCAACAGTGTGCCAGCAGTGCTTTCGTCTTTCGTCACTATAGCTATAGCATGTTATCTCAATATAATGCTATGATATGGAAATAAATCTTGTCCATACTCTAACGTTCCATCTCAATGTTACTGCTATATAGTATATAGCCTACTATACGAGTTTCCATGTAGATGAATGAGGTGAGAAAAATAATGTTCTATACAAGTCAGGGGCATTGGATTCGCGACATCCGGGCTAAGTGAAATGGAAGTTGATTAGTAATCAATCAATCAATAATTGGCAAATTACCTAATTACCTAATTACCCAATAATACCTAATTATCCACAGACGTATTCTAAAATTATTTAGCGACGAATGGTCGCGAAATTAAGACCTCGCGAAATAACCGTATATCTTTACAATACCTCATCCCTCACGATTGCTATAAAATTCCCCCCTGATTTAATTTATCAGTAGCTATTTGGACTTTTAAACAATATCCAAAATCAATATTTTTTAAACGTACACCTAAAATCATTTTCGAGACGTGTGACTGTTGACTGTTTTGACAGTTCCGCTTATTAATTATTATTAATTATTGAATAATTATTACATATTTTTACTTGATAAATTGAACACGCACTGATTGCAATATTTATTATTTATTTATTTACCACTTTTTCCAAACAGTCCATCTCGACGGGTCACTCAGTATAAACTTATATTTCAAACCAAAGATTGTTCAAACGGTCCATCGCAACAACCAAGCGTCATGCCACCATTATCTTGGTGGGGGTGT
The DNA here is from genome assembly GCA_024449915.1 of Sweltsa coloradensis. Classification (NCBI taxonomy): domain Eukaryota; kingdom Metazoa; phylum Arthropoda; class Insecta; order Plecoptera; family Chloroperlidae; genus Sweltsa; species Sweltsa coloradensis. The sequence goes on from JAMZAV010000759.1 coordinate 296,593, forward strand.
TGCATGCATTCTATGTAGGCCTTCCTGCTATCCATCGCAACAACCAAGCGTCATGCCACCATTTACAGCTCCATTTTGTGTGCATTCTTCATGTGCATTTTTTATGTGCAATTGTCAGTTCGTTGCATGTTGGCGCGTTTCTGATTTTTCGTTGTATGCGAATGCGATTATTGAATTATTCGTAGGAAAAGAGACTAAATATTATTCGCTCCTCTTCAGGATCAAATGACAGCTATATTAGTGATAGTGTCAGAAAGCTTTGCCTTTGGGTGAAAACAGGAGCTCGGGTATCGAATTGACGATCCGCGGAATCAGTGTCGTGCGTATTTGTGAGCTATAGGCTATTTGTGAATTAGCAAAAGCTTAAGTTTGTAGTCAGTGCTATAATAAAACATATCCTAACGATTTGCTGTAGGGCCCACTTACCGCTAAACAGTTTCACCTGCTGTTCGTCAATCCAGAGATAAAGATCCCCATTGTTAGCTTTGCTAGCAGAGCTTTTCGTGTTCAAAATTGCGATTAGAATGACCATGAGAGTTTTCCACATCACGGCTTTCCACAGAAATGTTTTGACGAACATTCTAAGAAAGATGAAAGGTGGACATGTAAACTTTGCATTATTACGTCACACAAACAGGAAATATAGCGATCCATTTTTATATCCATTAATCCATTAGCGACAGATGAATACAAAATTAATTTCCAAGAGCAGTACAAAATGCTACACAACATGCATGGTATGATCATCTATGTACAAAACAAGCACATGTACGGGAGTATCCAAAATAGGGAGCGAAGCTACTTAACCATTAGATTTTAGACTTAGGCTACATTGAAATCACTGTGGAGGTGCGTAGTACAGAAAAATACAAAAAAAAATTAGATAGCCACGTCCCCTTGACCCCAAGGGCCACCAACAAAAACAGCACGTCAATAATTCTGTCGTTCTGTTTTTATCGCGAGACGTGACACTCGCACAGACGGACGGATGGGCGAACAGCTAAAGCAAATCACAGGTTGTCAGGTTCATCTTGATTTTGATTTGAAATCGTATTTCTATATTAATTTTAGCCCTTCACCCAGCTTAAGCCAATACCATTATTCATATTATCACTCTTATTGGATGAGCGTAGCGAGCGTAGCGAGCGAAGCGAAGATTCCATTTCACTACACTGGAGAAAAAATCCGGAATGTTTTTTTTTTTTTCTTTCTTTTTTTTCTGTATTTTTGTGTGTTTGTCAGCACGATTCTGGCTAAACCGATACTCCATTTGTGATGAAATTTTATGGAGGCCTTCGAAATCTCTGAACTTAGAACTGCCACGTTTTTGGGCACAATCAAAAAATTATTACTCATGAAAATCGCAATTTTACGATTTTTTTCGATTTTTTGAAAATTTATTTTACTTATAACACCTACATGCTTTATCCGATTTAAATGATTTTTTCACAGAACCTTAATTTTATGAATTAAGATATCCATGTGAAATTTGAGCGCAATCGAAAAATTATTTTTCATGAAAATAGAAATTTTGTGGGTTTTTTCTTTATTAAAACAATTTTTTTACTTATAACACCTACATGCTTTATTCTATTGTAATAAGTTTTTCACAGAACCTTAATTTTATGAATTTATATATCTGTGTGAAATTTGAGCGCAATCTTATAATAATTTAGTTATAAAAATCACAATTTTTCGATTTTTTCTTTTTTAAAAATTAGTACGATTAATTAAATAAATTAAAAATTTAAGGATTTTTTTAAAATTAAATTAAATTTTTAAAAAATCTTCAACTTTTTTCACAGAACAATAGATATTTCGCATAACACATGGCAGCTCAATGCATCAATTACGCTCATCCAACAACGCGGCGGGACTTACGCGTTTTCCTAGTTATTTAAATGAGTCGAAGTCATCGTACATCGGTATTTGATCAAGATGAATGACAATGGACTATTACCCTAAGTCCAGTCCAACCTGTTTGTGGATGTGCCCTTCGTATGACTGTACATGTACCATGCTGCCATGGGAACAGGTAAATAGGCACTAGATTGTATAAAACTTTGAATATCATATCTTTAATATTTCCAATGTCAATCAATCAATCAATGGAGGTCAACCTTCCAGAAATATGATCAATGCGAAAGTTTAAGTGTTACTGTCACTTATTTTCGTAAAATCCATTAATTAATAATAAGATGAAAATATCAGTGATAAATAAATTGATGTTTCATATGGCGAATTTCCGAAAAAGTTAACATGAGATTTTGATTAATGACCATCTTTATATCACAAATGTGCTTCCGCTATGCTAGGTACCGGTAGGCACTTTACCGGTGGCGTAGGAACCGGCGGGGAAGGAGGGGCAAAACTAACATGATTTAAATACTAGGAAAACGAAGTCCCGCCGCGTTGTTGGATGAGCGTAATTGGTGCATTGAGCTGCCATGTGTTATGCGGATTTTCTGTTCTGTGAAAAAATCATTACTAAGTTGAAGATTTTTTTTTTAATTATTTAAAAATAAATAAAAATAAACTTTAATTTTTAATTTTTTTAATTAATCGTAATTTTAAAAAAGAAAAAAATCGTAAAATTTCGATTTTCATAAGAAATAATTATTTGATTGTGCTCAAATTTCACACGAATATATCGATTCATAAAATTAAGGTTCTGTTAAAAAATCATTACAATCGGATAAAGCATGTAGGTGTTATAAGTCGAAGAAATTTTTTCAAAATCGAAAAAAATCGTAAAATTGCGATTTTTATGAGAAATTTTTTTCGATTGCGCTCAAAAACGTGGCAGTTCTAAGTTCAGAGATTTCGAAGGTCTCAATAAAATTTCATCGCAATCGGAGTATCGGTTTAGCCGGAATCGTGCTAACAAACAAACAAAAATACAAAAAAAAAAAAAAAAAAACATTCCGGATTTTTTTCTCCAGTGTAGTGAAATGGAATCTTCGCTTCGCTCCGCTTCGCTCGCTACGCTCGCTTCGCTCATCCAATTAATCCCAGAATTTCTGTAGTAAATATGCACATACTTATACAATTCGACAGTTCACCTTTGTAAAACGAATATGTTTGCCTGTATGCTTCGTCATTATATAAAAAATTAGGTTGAAATTTACTAAAATGTGCCACTTCACGTTCATTTGATGAATTTTAGTTCTTTGTTAGTTTCAGTAAAACATCGTTTACAGAGTTCGAGTGCAGTTAAAACATGACGAAATAACTGTAGTATGGTGATTTTTTTTTTTGCCCTTGGCGAAAGAGCCTCCGCCGGCTGGGGCTTCACCCCAGACCCCTGCAGCTACCACCCACAAAAATTTCTAATAGATTTCCCCCCAACTTTCAAAACGTTCCTACGCGCCTGCACCTTACCTTACATCCTTGTATATTTTATAATTCATTGCAAAACCCATCAGCCCAAGTCTGCTGTTCGTTCCAGATCTATGTTTGGTTTTGCCAATTAATATGCAGGCCAAGTTTCAGTCCTAGCCGGCAGCCGGTACTCGTGCTTCGAATCTTCGATTTATTTATTATTGCATAATATTATAATTGTTAACTTTGAGCTAAAATTACAATATTTTGGTTTATGTTTTCCTATTCAGAAGAGTGAGCAACAATGACGTTGAATTCTAAGACCGTTGTTTTTCTGCAAAACAACGTCGTTTGAAAATAAAGGGTTCTGGAAATATTCTCACACGTGCACAAGCTCCCCACAACCTGCTGAAGCGTAGTTGCTAAATGGTGTGCGAAATGCGAATCTATCTTCGCACAAAAAAAAATTGTTAATAGCAATAAAAATGCGGTCCATTATAATATAAGCATCTTGAATGTAATTTATTTTTTAGAGTAATGAATTGAGTGAAAGCTGATAAAAATGTGATTGTTGACGTACTGTATTGAAGGAGTAGTCCGTCACTGCATGCAGCATGTAATGACCTCGTCTCCAGAGGCCAGACAGAACACTGCAGAGAGACAGAGAGAGCACAGAGTTGAAATCAAAATTCAGTCACATATCCACATGGAAGCTGACAAAAGACGGAAAGTCACTGTTTGATGCACTCACTCACTATAAGTGCACGTCGGTGCAAGATATCTTGACGCCTGCGGTGCGGTGCACTCGTATCGGGCGACTCTCCGTCTACACCCTCGCGGACAATACGGATAATATCAGATACATTGCTTGCAGCTTGCAACATTTGTCATCCGATGGCCATTTAGGTTTCGTGAGACTATGGTTGTCACGGGCAACGAGCCAACTCGCCTCTTGCCTGCATCGACCATCGCGTTGCCTCAGGCTGGCTGGCTGGCTGTCACGTGCCGCGATATATCATCGCCAGTTTGCTGCAAGACTAGGCCTACCACCAAACAGGTTTTACAAGGGGAACCAATCATGCTTTGTTGGATCTTTTCTCACCTAGGGGATTATACTTATACACCTATCACTGGTTTTATTATCATGGTAATGTTAGACACACACACCTGTTCTGTTCACAGCTATACGTCACATGTGATCAACAAACGAGAGCCATTTAGAAGAACCACTTAATATTTATTGAATACAAACAAACACACACATGTTCATTAGTTTAATCAAGTGTAAGAAAAAAGAAGCAAGAAGCGTTTTCCAGCTTTACTTTAGACAGACAACAGAAAAGATTTTAAGTAGACACTAAAAAAAATCTTTTCCTGGTATACATGTCATAATTGCGAAGAGTACAAATAATGTATGTTATCATTATCAAGACACACAGCAAAGAAGTATGTATTTTATCTATACACATTAATAATGTATTTTTAAATGTGTAGGATTTTGAGGTCGTCAATGGCCATTTAATGAATTTTATAGTTTGCGTTAGGGGAAAATAAAATTTTAACCACTTTTCTTACCCAGAAGGAATGTTCGTACCCCAACCAAATTTGACATGTGTTGTCAGGTACGGTACCAAAATTTCCCCGATTAAGACAGGTTTCAAGTTCATATTAAGTTTTATGACGACTGTGTGACACCTCGAAGGCTCAAAATCGCCTAACTCGGCTTGCAGTGTGTTGTCGTGTTGGCGCACCGCGGCTTGGCTGCAGCGCCCTGACGGGCACCTATAGATAACTAGGAAAACGCTTAAGTCCCGTCGCGTTGTTGAGCGAGCACCGGTACGTGCAACACGACCCGAGTACGACATTCCCATAATGTTACATACCAATAAGTCTTTAAGGTCTTGACCGATTTAGCTGAAAATTTCTAAAATAGGAGAGAATGTTGTACTTATTGACCCTGCAAAATTTAATAACGATCGGAACATTTTTTTTTTTATAACCAACGATCGGATTTTGTTCAAAAATTATACAGCAACCCGCATAGGTGGTATGTACATGTGTGCAAAATTTCAGGTCGATCAGAGAAACGTTGCGACCTGTATCGAAGCAGTTACAGAAAAAAAGAAAAAGAACAGACATTCGAGCCATAAGAGTCAAGTGGAGACGCTCGCTACGCTCGCTCAATAAATGCCATCTGAGTGTCATTCACGCACGGAAGACTGTTATAATTTTCTTTTCCTCTGTTTTCCTACGTTATAAAAGTTGTCGAGTTATAAAAGAACACACACGTTCGATTTTCGAGAAATATTTCTTTGATTAGTGACCGCTCTAAAACACGTGCCACGTCTGCGTTAAATTGATTCCGAATGTTTCATCAATCAGTCATCGAAGTATACCTCTTAGTCCAGTTAGGAGAGTGTAATTAAGTTTACGAATTGTGTTACAAGTATTTCTTTTATGGACCATTGCACCAAAAAACGTGGAATTTCGGAGGTTCAAGATTTCGAAGGTTTTCTGAAATGTGAAAATCGGACTATAAGTTTGTACTCGACGAGCCAGGCGCGGAAACCTCACCCCTTCGCCAATACAACCGATATTAGCAATCGACCACACAAGTTTTGTGTAACATGAAATCGTCACCTCGTAGGGCATTGTTATCCGCAATACACAATGTAATACAATTTCCAACAATTATATGTCTGATTATACATTTATAGTCGAGATCTTTTGTACTAAATTGTTGTCAAGATTTGAACACAAGAATGAATATTTGCGTTCGGTGGTTTCTTTCGCGAAAGTTTGATTACTCCCCGATTTGCTGTTCCTGATATTTGGCAAACCTCAATCGTTTGAGTGGGATCATCTAATCATGGAGTTACTATTTATAACTCCATGATCTAATAAATCAGTTTTTTTTTCCTTTTCGTTTTTCTTTTTTGATAATTTTTTTACCCGGCCTACCCCTTTTTTATATTTAGTTCGCTAATTAATTGCATTTAATATCCTTTTTTAATTTGCTACGGTAGGTATCTACTTTGCAATTCACATTACAATAATTTTTTGTGTAATTATTGCCAAATTTTAGAAGATAGTTTGGTCGCCCACTGAAAATCAGTTATGTGACTGAGTGGATCTCTAAATACAAAATTTGTGTTTACTTAGGCCTATTTTTATTTGTGATTAATTAATTATTTATAGCACTTTTAGACATCACGTGGAGTGTTGGGATTAGCTGTTGTAAATGTAACATAATGAATTTCATTAAATTGAAATGAAAGATTATGTTCTATGATGGAAGGTGACGGTTTGAGGCGCTTTATATCACCATTGAAATTACTGAGGATCCGCTGCAGCCCCCGATTGAGCCTCATCCCAACGAAAACACGTTTCTCCCCGCAAATTAGGCCCACAACCAGTTTCAAGCTCTATCAACTTTCGTAGTTGATTTGAGGTGTGAATAATTTAATAGCTCGAGACGAATCACGGCTAGACGGGTTAACAAACACGATATTACCTCCTTAAGTGGGTGTGAACGCGAAGAAAAAGGTCTGCAGTTTGGATTGCCTCGGGGTTTTCGTTTCTACCTGTTCTAATTGAGCTGTCACACGACCCAAAGGAAGGTTTACAAATACATCTTATTAAAATTAATATCCATTGTCCGCCACTTCATTAAATTCGTAGTAGCATTGCGTGTTTCCAGCCAGCCGTAGAATACACTATTTTATAAGCACGTTCTGAAATACATTAATTAATCATTACTAATGGCAGCTGTAGCACAATTGACAGGACAGGACACGGCGTAAGTGTGCACCGTTCTGTTTTGACAGGACGTAATCGAGTCGCATCACGGAACTTCTCATCTCAATCTCAACGACGTTGAGACTGAGAAACTTGTCAAGAAAATAATATGAATATGTATTAAATTTCAAATGTTAATACACGTTGCTTTTTTGTAAATGTGTTATAAATATTTTAAATCGCCGTATTATAATGACCCAATGTGCAGCAGCCTATCTAAAGGAAAAACGACAGACAGGTAGCCTACAAATATTTATTTTTTATTTTCATTTTATTTATAGCTCACGCGATCCCGATTCAAGAAGTCATCGGTTCGATACCGCCACTGACAACCTTTAGTGTAAGGGGGCAGCTAGGTCTCCCACAGCAAATGAATTTTATAAATAATAAATATCCTAACACCAACGTCTAGCTTAAGTATGGTATTCACCCTCTAAATTCAAAAAATATATTTCATAGGCTAACTACCTGGTAATTATGAATTTACAAAGTAACAGAAAAAATATTGGGTAACAAATTCCAAACTCGGTATTTTTCGAGCTACATCCCATCAGCAAAATTCTCCCGTAAGAAATAACACGGGTACGATCTTTATGCCCCGTGACCTTGGGAGGTTTTTTTGTAAAAAAAATATTGGCCATCATTGACGTACTCTAGGCCTACTACATTTTCTGTAAATTATCTACGTTTTATTTCTGTAATTTGGGCCAGTGTTTCGGTCAAAATACGCCGATTACCAAAAGGGGCGTTTTTCGGAATGCATATTTTTGCGTGTTTCAGTGTATATTTGTACACATTTTCAAGAAACATTTTTCTAAATGCCTATAGATAGATTGGTATGATGCTCTAGTATAGATGTGAAAAAACAAATAATAAGCAGGTTGAAGCCGATTTAAAGGGGTTTCACCCGCTAAACTAAAAAAAAATATGTAAACAGAAATATTATTGGGTCCACCATGACCCGAAAAAAATTGTCAAACTTAATCTTTTTCGAGCTAGGTCTCTGGCAAAAATCTCCCATAAGAAATATCATGGGGACGATCATGCCCCGAGACCATGTAGGATTTTGATCCAAAAAAATATTGGCCATTATTGACGTACACTACAGCCTTTCCTGACCCTGTAAATCCTCTATATTTTGTTTTGTAATTTGGCAAGTGGCTCGGTCAAAATATGCTGATTAGCAAGAAAGGGTGTGATTTTGGAAAGCATATTTTTGCGTGAATGGGTGTATATTTGCGCCCAGTTTCAAGACAAGATGTTATAAAGGTCCATTTTAGATTAGTACGGTGCTCTAGTTACCTAAAAAAAGAAGTAGGTTAAAGCCGATTTAAGAAATTTCCCTAAAATCCCATTTTCGCAAATTTCTGGATCAAAAAATTTATAAATTAGTGTAAAATCACAATTAGGCCTACAAGATATAATTTTTAAACGGTAATTTTATTGTAGTATGCTTTAGACTAGAAAGCTTCGCAAACGTTTTTTCAGGCGCGTTGTTGGATGAGCGTAATTGTTTAAAAACGAAAAAAGCGTAAAATTGCGATTTTCATTAGAAATAATTATTCGATTACGCTCAAATTTCACAAGAATATATAAATTCATGAAATTAAGGTTCTGTGAAAACATTATTACAATCGGATAAAGCATGTAGCTGTTATAAGTCGAAGAAATTTTAAAAATCGAAAAAATCGTAAAATTGCGATTTTCATAAGAAATAAATTTTCGATTGCGCTCAAATTTCACATGAGAATATAAGTTCATAAAATTATGGTTTTGGGTAAAAATTATTACAATCGGATAAAGCATGTAGGTGTTATAAGTCGAAGATTTTTCTTTTTAAATCGAAAAAAATCGTAAAATTGCGTTTTTCATGAGAAATAATTTTTCGATTGCGCTCAAAAACGTGGAAGTTCTAAGTTCAGAGATTTCGAATGCCTCCAGAAAATTTCATCGCAATTGGAGTATCGGTTTAGCCGGAATCGTGTTAACAAACAGACAAAAATACAAAAAAAAAAACATTCCGGATTTTTTTCTCCAGTGTAGTGAAATGGAATCTTCGCTTCGCTCGCTAAGCTCATCCAATTATGTGGTCAAAAGTAATTTTTGGGGGTAATAGCCCCTTTAATAATGTCACCAAAACGCCCATTTTCGCAAATTCATGTGGCCACAGATACAAGATATTTGCTCAAATTGTAACTAACAGACTTTAAAATAATAGTTTGATATCTAGCATACAAAACCCGATCTATAAGCAGTTCGCAATATTGATTCTATGAAAGGCAAACCCTGCAGGTGTTTCTTAAATTCTTAGTAGGCTTAAAAGAGAAGAGAGAACTAAACAAACCTTCAATTAATTTAATGATCGGAATTCGGAAAAGCTGCCAAGGTCATAACCATAAAAATGAGTCTAGTTAGGTGTAATTGGATGAGCGTAGCGAGCGAAGCGAAGATTCCATTTCACTACACTGGAGAAAAAAATCCGGAATGTTTTTTTTTCTTTCTGTATTTTTGTCTGTTTGTCCACACGATTCCGGTTAAACCGGTACTCCGATTGCGATGAAATTTTATGGAGACCTTCGAAATCTCTGAACTTAGAACTGCCACGTTTCTGAGCGCAATCGAAAAATTATTTCTCATGAAAATTGCAATTTTACGATTTTTTTTCGATTTTTAAAAAATTTCTTCGACTTATAACACCTACATGCTTAATTCGATTTCAATTATTTTTTCACAGAACCTTAATTTTATGAATTAAGATATTCATGTGAAATTTGAGCGCAACCGAAAAATTATTTTTCATGAAAATATAAATTTTGCGGGTTTTTTTCTTTTTTAAAACCATTTTTTGACTGAACATCTACATGCTTTATCCTATTGTTATGATTTTTTCACAGAACCTTAATTTTATGAATTAAGATATCCGTGTGAAATATGAGCGCAATAGAATAGTTATTTCTTATAAAAATCGCAATTTTTCGATTTTTGTCTTTTTTAAAAATTATGATTAATTTAAAAAAATATATATTAGGCCTATGTAAGTTTATTTTTTATTAAATTTTATTTTATTTAAAAAAATCTTGAACAAAGTTATAATTTTATACAGAACAACAGAAAATCCGCATAACACATGGCAGCTCAATGCACCAATTACGCTCATCCAACAACGCGGCGGGACTTAAGCGTTTTCCTAGTGTATGTATACTCTATTGCCGATTGGTGAAGTCCAGCAATAGAAGTTGGAGTATACTAGTGATCTTGAAGAAAACTCTAGTCAAGGTTTGCCTTTGCCGGTGGCGCGATTCAAACCCGCATGACTTACCCAACCAGAGTCAAACACGTTACGCATGAGCTATAGACTAGGAAAACGCTTAAGTCCCGCCGCGTTGTTGGATGAGCGTATATGGTGCATTGAGCTGCCATGTGTTACGCGGATTTTCTGTTGTTCTGTGAAAAAAACATTACTTAGTCGAAGATTTATTTTAATTAAATTAAATTTTTTTAAAAAATTAACTTAATTTTTTTAATTAAATTAAATTAAATAAAAAATTAACTTAATTTTTTAATTAATCGTAATTTTTAAAAAAGAAAATAATCGTAAAATTGCAATTTTCATAAGAAATAATTATTCGATTGCGCTTAAATTTAACACGAATATATTCGTTCATGAAATTAGGGTTCTGTAAAAAAAATCATTACAATCGGATAAAGCATGTAATTGTAGGTGTCATAAGTCAAAGAATTGCTTAAAAAAAGAAAAAACCCGTAAAATTACGATTTTCATGAGAAATAATTTTTCGATTACGCTCAAATTTCACACGAATATCTTAATTCATAAAATTAAGGTTCTGTGAAAAATCATTACAATCGGATAAAGCATGTAGGTGTTATAAGTCAAAGAATTTTTTTAAAAATCGAAAAAATTCGTAAAATTGCGTTTTTTATAAAAAAAAATTCCGGATTGTGCTCAAAAACGTGGCAGTTCTAAGTTCAGAGATTTCGAAGGCCTCCATAAAATTTCATCGCAATCGGAGTATCGGTTTAGCCGGAATCGTGTTAACAAACACACAAAAATACAAAAAAAAGAAAGAAAGAAAAAAAACATTCCGGATTTTTTTCTCCAGTGTAGTGAAATGGAATCTTCGCTTCGCTCGCTACGCTCATCCAAAAAATAAGTACCGGTATTGTATACAAAATGGTCAGATTCCATTTCCAACAATGCTAATTTTGCATAAGACAGAAAAAACGTAGTCTGTGTTTTTTTTATAAACAAGCGGGACCATATACTAATTTACCTCCTCATGCACAAAGACTTGCGTCGAGAAGCTGCGGACGCAAATATTGGCAAATATGACCGAATTGTCTCCGGCGATAATGTTTGGTTTGAAGTCCAATTTGGAGGCGAATGGAAACGAAATACAAGCATGAACCAGTCCCACTCCCAAATGACGCGAATAAAATTATTCTAGCACTAAAAGAGTAAAGTAAAAATGTACCCAAAGCATCACAAACTCTTATTTTCGTCATAATTCGTAATATAAGGATAATTTGTGACAAAAAGGGTGGTCACACGATATACTTTCGTAATATTGAGGAAATTTATGAAAATGGGATAAAGGGTGCATAATCTGATCAGATTTACATATATGGTGAAATTTTAATTTTTTAAATTAAAGTTTAGACCTTAATCTACAACACACATTAATATGGCGTTCTAAATATAATATTTGAATACAGATTTCTTTATTTTAGTTTAATCGACCCCTTTTAGTACACCCCCCCCCCTTTCTCTTATAAGCAAGCAACTTTTTTTAGGGCTCCTCGGGCCAATTTTTTTAGATCATTCTCCTGAGTGTTTTAGACAAAATTCACCACCCTATCACTTAACCTGCGACTAGTAGGCTAATCCTCCCAGCACAGTGAGTAAATTTGTGAAAAAAGACAAAGGGTGCAAAATCTGGTTAGATATACAAAAATATATTTTTTTTTTATTAAAATGTGGACTTTTATCTACAATATGTATTAATTTTGTAATCTTAGGATCAAATTTAGTTTGATTTTTGAATTTTTGAATATTGGAAAAATGCCATTTTTTCACCCCCTTCCACCCCCTTAACCGGATGGATTTTTCATGGCTCCTCGAGGCAATTTTCTTAAAATATTGTTCTGAGTATACAATAAAAAATTCGTGCCTCTACCACAAAACCCTTAATTGTTCTTGTATTTTCCTTTAATCCGCTTGACTAATAGTAAGACCATTCAAAATGGCACCAACTATGACGGATTCAGAAGCAAATTAATAAATAAAATTCATATTTAGAGTCGACTCACTCAGTCATAGGCCTATAGTAACCGATTTTCAGTGGGAGACATTAAACCAAAGCGACCAAGCCAACCCTGTAGGCCCCGACGCAATCGACGAGCGAGAAATAACCAGCCAAAGATCGATTTTTTGATAGGAAATATAGCAATTAGTGGTATGAACAGTGCAATGATTTAACATCTATAGTAGGGTTCATTCCATGTCAAATCAACCAAGCCGAGCAGAAAATAAAACTTGATCATCTCAGATTTTGGTTAAACTTGGCAAATCTACTCTTACTAACATGTAGATTGATCGTGGTCGTGGACAATTTTGTATTCCTGACGCGCTTAGTTTTCGAGTAACGCCCCGCTCAAGAACTCAAATTTGGCGACGCCAAGCGGCGTATCTTAATTGTTAACTTTTAAAACGTTGGACATAAAAGACTATTTTTTGAAAAAATTTATTGCATTTTAATTTAATTTAATCATGTATTTGAATAACATTCCTGAAATTTGAAACATTGGTTTAACAAACTACTAATAAAAGTTTTTTCTACCCACAATAAAAAAGTATTTTTTGAAATAAATAAAAGTTTTTGTACCAATAGAAATTTTTTTGAGGCCTACATGTGACAAAATAAATTGATGGGATGGCAATTGTGATCATTGATAGGTTTAGCTTCATGTATGAAATTCCATTGCTGCATAATTTACTTGAAAAAAAAAAATCCGGAATGTAAATTTTTTTTTTTTTATCTTCTTCTTTTTTTTTGTATTTTGTCGTTCTCCCCGATTCCTAATCTTTGTATAACACCGATTCTATGAAAAAATATGGTGCTTCTGAAATTTCTGACTAGAAACTTCTACTTTGTTGAGCTGAAATACGGAAATTGTTTTCTCATAAAAATTTGCAATTTTACGAATTTTTCAATTTAAAAAATTTCATATCGACTTTAACCTAAACAATATACTTTCGTCCAATGTTTTTACCAAACCTTTATTACCGAAGTCAGAATATTGTGAAATTTTGAGGGCGCAATTGAAAAATTATTTGATCAGAAAACAAATTTTACATTTTTTTCTTTATTTAAACAATTCTTTGACTTTAAACCTCAATGCTTTATCCGATTGTAATGATTTTTTCGCAGAACTTTAATTTTATGAATTTATATATTAGTGTTAAATTTGAGCGCAATCGAGAAATTATTTCTTATAAAAATCGCAATTTTACGATTTTTTTTCAACAATTAGGCCTACGATTAACTAAAAAAAATTAAAAAAATTAAATTTTTAATTTTTAATTTAATTTAATTTAATTTTAAAAAATTTCAACTTAGTAATGATTTTTTCAAAGAACAACAGAAAATTCGCAAAACACATGGCAGCTCAATGCACCAATTACGCTCATCCAACAACGCGGCGGGACTTAAGCGTTTTCCTAGTGATATATCATGAGGGTCAAGCACCAAATGTGTGTTGTCAGTTTTTACCTTCCATTTGTAGTGAAATTCAAATTTGCTGCAGTTAATTTCTTTGAAAAATAAAAACTGAAGGTAAAAACTGTCACATAACACACATTTGGTGCTTGACCCTGTGATATATCATGATCCCAATGCCATCCCAATCCTATTTGTTTTGTACATGTAAAAAACATCTATACAAAAACATGTTTTTATTTCTTTATTTTTCAAAAAACTTTTCCTCGGTAGGTTTAAAAACAAATTTAGATTTTTTTAACATGGTTTTGCTATCAGGAATGTATTCAAATACAAACTAAATTGCCAAAAAAAAACTCTTTAATTAAAAAAATAATAGCCTTTTACGTCTAACGGTCTTAAAGTTACCAATTCAGGTGCACCGCACGGCGTCGCCAAATTTGAGTTTTTGAGCGGGGCATTACTCGAAAACTAAGCGCGTCAGGAATACAAAATTTTCCACAATCAATCTTCATGCTAGTAAGAGTAGATTTGCCAAGTTTCATCAAAATCCGAGATGGTTATGGAAATGGCCTGGTTGATTGGACATGGAATTACCCGTAGGCTAGATCCCCCGTCTCCAATACGTCCCCACAAGGGTGAGCGTAGTAAATTGAAGCGTCTACTTGACCTATTCAAGATAGCAATTTGACATTTTAATTTATGTAGATGCAATCAAGTATTTTTCTGGATTGTTTTGATATGGTTTTGGCTTATGCAGCATGGGAATGCACAAACAGAAACAATGAGAAGTTATTGCATAAGGGAATTTAGTAAGCATTTGGTGTTAATGGCTAATATCTTTGGGTTTATTATAAATCCAAAGCTAATATGCTCACCTGTCAACCAGACAGCCATCTTAAAATATATTTGGGCCACAAATCACTCCCATCTACTTTAACATGCAAATTGCAAACTGATCTATTCAAGATGGCTTCAAATTGTCACGCCAGTGGCCAATGACTGGGGATCTAGCCTACTATAGATGTTAAATGTCATTGGGACGCCCGCGGATCAACACCAGAATCAACAAGGCCAATTCAGAACAATTTTGAATTTATTATGTGTAAAAAGCAACCATTTACAAATTCCAAACACAAGAACTGATGGACTTAAGTCCAAATCAGAAGTTTAAAAACTTTTGCCTATAGCAGGAATCGAGCCCTGGACCTTCTGCATTGGAAGCAGATACGCTAACCACAAGACCAACAAGCCACACACACATCCTTATTTTACTGCCTGATGTCATCCCTAGTATGTAGTGTCATAGAGGTTGTTGTACGAGTACATGGTTGAAATGGATGGAAATCTATTTGGCAACAATGTGTTCTTACTTCCTAAATTATATAAATATATATTCTATATATATATTGCTACTCTTTATTCCAACAACTATATAGTTGGGTAAAGATGTGTTTCCACCATTGGTCTTGGACATCCCAGGAATCAGTATCGGTCTGCCAAGCTCGACACATCATTTTCTTGAACTACATGATCTTCGTGTGTTTCTTTCTCTTGTCGTGACACCAACTCTTTCCACCTTTTCCTGTTTTCCCACCATCTCTCTCTATCTGCCACCACTCCCCAATCCTCTCCTCTCTCCTCCACATCTGCTTGTACCTGGTCTTGCCATCGATCCCTAGGTCTTCCCACTCTTCTTCTCTCCTATCCTATTCTCACGTGGCCATACCGGTACCATCGTAGTCGGTCCTTACCCATCTTGAACTTTTGGCTCTTAACTCCCACTTTCTTCCATATCACACTACTTATTATAATAATATTTTCGAGTACTATTTCCGAAGACCCGAGCACTTCACCTTACATTACGCTTATTAAGTTGGGCAAGCCTACAACTATTCTAGTTCTCAGTGTTCCACTAGAGTGCTATAGTGTTCCTTGTTTCTCCATGTTTCTTCATGATAGGTGCTGTAAAATAAAGACAATTATTATTAATGATTTAGCTACAAACATAGGAAATCTGAGTGCATGTACTTTCCTGAGTTAATCTCAGCTCATCTTCTATGATGAAGGTGACCATAAGTCTTGGATTGGCCAGGGAAGTCCCGTTTTTTTTGTTTTTTTTTTACTTGGCCCAACGTCCTGAATACTGTTTGAAAACCACTTAAAAGTCCCGGAATCTAGATACACGCGCCTTAAGATCCGGGTATAATTGAGTTTGCCAATGAAGAGCAAAGATACACTTTATATGGAGCTAATCTTGATGGCACCTGTGCTTTATATAATATTTGTTTAATTATAATGTTGATATAATCGAGTACCCTAAAATTAACACGACCATAGCCCGAAAATCAAAATACAATACACAGTTTTTATTACATACTAATATTAATTAGTTTTGCCTAAACAATAGCCACTGAGATTAATACTTTTGTTCTACTTTCAAAATATAATTTTATTTAACAATGGAAAAACAAAACTGAAGCTTGCAATTTGTAGTCTTGTTTCCTTTCGTTTTCGAATCCAGTCACAATTAGTAGGGCAGCCTCTCTCGTTGCCACGGGTCTTGGTTCAAATCCAGGGTAAGACATGGTTCTTTTGTCGCCCAAGCACCAGAGTCTAGGAGGGAAGCCCCCTCACTGGTTGTGCTGTGTTGTGACTTTCCACCCTTCCTATCTCTAACCTTTTCTCTTTGTATGAATGAAGAGGCACCCTTGCCCAGCAACAGCAGGAGGGGCAGCTTTTCTCTTGTTGCCAAGGGTCCTGGTTCGAATCCAGGGTAAGTCATGGATTTCTTGTCTCCCGAGCACCAGAGTTGGGAGGGAAGCCCCCTTACTGTCTGTGCTGACTGTGTGCCCCAGTATGAATGGTGTGTGAAGTAACCTTGCTGATGATGACAACATGCTTGCAGAATTTACTTCTTGCGTGGTCCTACCACAGGTTTGGTTATGTGTTGTGAGTTTTGGTTGCATGTAGTTAGCTGATTTTTAGTGGCCACCATCCGCCTGAAGAGTCCCAGAAGGACGAAACGCGTCGTGGATTAAGGTAACAACTTTAAATTAGCTACAGTTGTCATCAGCAGGTGAAAAGTTTTGTCGCCCCCAGCCCTTCAGGCTGGGCTTTATGTTCTCTATGCTTTCCCAACCTGTCAACCCTTCTCCAATCTAACTAAACTAGCCATTTGGCCTTTTCCAAAATAATTGGAAATTGAGGGTTCAATAGACCAAACAGGACTCCAGTAGTGACTGGAAAACGCTAGTTATGAACGATCATTGCCACCTTTAACCCACGCGGAAATCATTTTTAAGCCTATGCCTCTTAGTCATGGGCCTCAAAATTGAATCGGTTATTTGAGAAACCGATTAAGTCACCCAAATTGCGTAAATGAGTTAAGATCGCCATTTCATTCAGAATTTTAAGACCCATCGATTAGTAGAGAAACAAAATATTTTTCGACCATGCCTGTGTCCTGTGTATATTACAGGGTGTCAATTTTCCCTTTGAGTTGAGAAACCGAATAAGTCAGTCCATACGTTCTGAAGAAAAAATGTTATTGATTTGAGAAACGGAACAAGTCACTTTCAATAAAATGAGACATTGGCTCTCATTGACGAGAAATTTTAATTAAACAAAGTTTTAAAAAAATGTAGTTTTATGTTTAGTATAATAAACAATCATAAAAACTTATGATACTACCATATTTTTATTTTATATATACCTGCCTCATTTAATTGAGAAACCAAGTAAGTCCAAGCTAATTACACCCTCGTAATTATGAAATAACGTGCTCATAAATATCAATATCAACAAAAATCAATGTAACTATGCCACATCTAAAGTACTACAAAAAACCTGCATTTTTTTACTTCAGGGTATTAAATGCACGGTATTTTGTGTTCAACTCAGAACAATGGTTACATGACTTATTCGGTTCTCAAATAACCGATTCAATTGTATTTGTCCCGGATGTTTTGTTTGTAAAAATATTGTCACCTTATCTATGATAACAAGTACAATAATAAATCCAAGAGTTTATTGTGTTCATTTATTCATAATCATATTTGAAACGTGGAAAATAAAAAATGTTTTACAAATACAAATAGTACTGAGATTCTGTTTATGAACAAGTACCCAGTGTTCAATGCAATTCCACAGTATAACATGTAAACTGAGAGGACACTTGGATGTATACATTTTGTAAGCACTTGCAAAGTAGTACACACATACTTAAAATATTTAGTGATGTACAGTATTGATGATGTATTGATTGCTAGATGTACATTTACTGGTTAAGTTTTAATGAATAACCATTAAATTAACAGTTACTTAAAGGAATGCATACGAATTGGTTTATGGTTTATCAGATACAAGAGTGAGGTCTGTTTTACCTTGGAGATAAGCTTGTTAATGGTGGATATGAATGGGACGGGGTGGCTAAGAACAATTAGTATTGCAGTCTTTTAACACATCCAACGTACACGCATACTCGTAGAGCATATCAAGGGCAAACTTAATTTTAACAAAAACTTCTGTAAATATTAAATATAATTGTTAGTTGTTACACTTTTTAAAATTTACCAACTTTCTCAGAAAGTACTTGCTTTGACTCAAATAACAAATGATTTAAATGCCAAGCAAAGGAATAACACAAATCTACTACATACATGAACGTACTACTAGCATATACTGCATACAAATACACAGACAGGTTTGATCTCACACATCAAATTGTACTTTGCCTTCTTTCCCATTGGATACCTTACTTAGTGCCTACATAAAAGGAACTACCTGATACAGTTTACTAAGCTGGGAGTGGGGTTTTAGGTAGCTTATTACAGAATTAAAAAAATAACATTGCAATCGTAAAAATGATCTGCAATCATACAAAAATACATGAGCGAATAAAAACATATAATATATTATGTGCATCTGTTAAGTGGAGACCAACATCTCCCTTCTCTCAGATCCATCTTTTCTTATTAAAGCAACATTACGCAAACATTCAAGAGTTAATTTTTATAAGACAATAGTATTGTGCACTTTCTCATGATGGGAAGTTTGGATACAAATAGGAATAATACACAGTGCACGCTTGCTTTTTTTCTACGTTATTCGGCTTAGTGCGCTTCCAAGCCTGCTTAGATGGCACTACCCACAATTATCGTAGACATCCAAAACAATATTAGTCAGGCTGTAAAATAGTATAATGGTGGGTTCACAAGCCAACGTTGTGACGTCGGAAGTGAGCTATCGACCAATCAGGTGACGAGAAGGCGCGACGCGCCCCTCCCCTTATGACGTCGTCAAAAATAGAACCAATTCCTTTTTTCCACGCCGGAAGTTCAGCATACAAGAAAAAAAAGAGCTACTTGTTGGCATTCTAGTGAGAATAGAGCTACTTGTTGGCATTCTAGTGAGTCTGTTATTGTTCTATACACTTAAAAAACGTCTTGAATACGAAATAATTGTAGTTTTAAAATCCAAATGTCGCTCATCGCGTGTCAACACCTAGTGGCCAACATCGACATTAGCGACGTAACGTTGATGTTGCAACGTCGGCTTGTGAACCCTCCATAAGGCTGTCAACTAACAATTGCCATTAAACTAAGTAGTAGGCCTACATACAGTTAGAAGTTGCCTCCATAGCATCAAAACATAATAGTAGCTACATTTGAGCACAAATTACAGTATGTTTTGGTGCAATATGCCTGCAGTTATCAGTAAAGAAAACATAAGACTAAGAGCATCAAAAATGTATATGTGTTGGATATATTTATAAGATCAATTTTTACCCGTTTATGTCACATAAAATCACAGAAAATGAAATTTGTAATGACTATAGACATGTCTTAGATAATTATGTTTTGGTTGTCTAGGTATTTGCTGTATTACAGTTTATGAAACTAACAATGTTTGGTAGGCCAATCTAAACAAGGTATATTACCCAAGTGATACAACAATGCCTCATCTAAGGCACTTGTGCGAAGAGATTCGTAATACAAATTCGGAATATAACAACACAGAATATAAAAAGCATTACATTAGGTTTAGCAAAACTCAACAGAGCATTTATGTAGTCACTTTTAAAATGGTTTGGCAGAAAGAAACATTTAAAACTATCACAAGAGGGCTACTTTTCCTAATAAATGATATATACCCCATGTGGAGAACTTCTTTTAGCAACTTGCTTGGGCATCTTAATGTCTCAAATTAATACTTAGTGCACATGTCTGCCATGTAGTACCACAAGGCCATACTGCTGTGACCATGAGAATACGTACATAGATTATGAATCATGAAATAGCATTCGACATTTACGTAGTAAATTCACCTCCACTCCATAATATACGTACCTAGTTGAACTTTTAAAAGGCTTAGGCCTGAGCATTTTTTAAAAACATTTGATGAGCACTAAATTTTCATGGTTACAAAATTATAGATATAGATAATAATTAAATTTGCATCTTCCAAGCAAGCTTCTAAAACCACTGGAATCCTTTTTCAGCTGCAATATTCTTGAAATACCAATGCTATAGACTAAAAACTGTTTAAACAAATCATAAAAACTTTCCTCCACACAGTCAAAACTAGAAACTCTACATAAAAACCAAGAAGATTTTGTGGCCATTTCATGACTGCACCAAAACTATTACTAGATGACCATCTGAAATACTAGTAACAACATGCCTACATAGAACAAAGGCATTGAAACTTTGATGCAACCAAATTGTGGCCAGTCAATTTCCATCTTAGTTGTACTATTGTTATGATTTTTTTTGTTTAACCTGAATGTGGAAGTTTCGGAAAGACCAACATACTTTTGTATTTGACATATCGCTAGGAAAGTTATGGGGTTTTGTTACACACCTTCTCTGGCCTGTATTTGTAAGTAGCCTAATGTAAAACACTATCCATCTTTGATTAAACTATGTTGCCATTTGGTCATTGGATATTCAACCACTAAAATTGTGAATGTTAGCATTTTTTAAACTACTACTACTTATACAATTGAATTGAATTGTAGGCTACAGATTAATTAAATTTCATTGTACTATTAAAATAGATGTCTGCAAAAAACACTTAAAAGGCCTACTGTGTAACTACAGGATTATTATTATGTAATATAATTATTTGAAAAATCACATTAGCTGTCACAAAAACAAGGGCATAAAACTAAATGAGATTCTCAAGATGCAAACAAAGAATGATGAATTGATGATCAATGACCATTTTATTGATCACAGGAAATTTAAGCACTTCCTTAGCTGCACTGGAAAGCGACATACATACACTAAAAGAATGCTCAAGATTCCAAAGGCATTGCAAAGCTTAACAGCTTCTCAAAAAGCAACTTGAGTTTACCTGTTCAAATAAAGAAAACACAATCAATGCCTACAAATATGTGAACCAACATGGCAATGCTAAAGGTCTTAAAAACTATGTAATACTACATATCAGTACCCAAGAACCTATGTATAGGACATACATTCACTATGCTCCAAAGTTAATTCTGTTCAATGGTATGCATATATATATATGTTAAAATATTCTTCTCAGAAAAAAAAATGCTACACTTATTGTGAAGAACAAAATCTACATCAAACGTTTTCTATGTAACAATAAAGCTCCGTACCAATTCATAATTAGCTGCCATCAATTAATACACATTACAGAAGCAAATTACAAGTTGAAATGAATAATAAAAAAGCTATCACGATGAACATATTTTGGTACAAATAAGCAAATAGATACATATTAAAGTTCGAAAACAAAACATAGTCTTTGAATTGGATTCATTTTTCTACTTCAATTTAAGATACCATGAGAACAAAGTAAAAGCATACCACAAAAATGCACTTAACACAAAGAGCAGTGTTTCTAACATATTTAGTAGTTAAAAAAATAAAAAAAGTCATTATGGTATACACTGCATAGTTTCCAATCAATCACACATTCTTCATCTCACGGTATACAGATTATTATATCATACTGTACAATAACAAGAAAATTATAATTTTCTTAATATTAATAATATAGCAAAGGGCAGTGCACAACATGAGGCATACAAAACTTCATTCATAATATAGTATATATATATTCATAACTAACGTGTCAACTACTTAAGCTTGCTCTAATAAAGGCACAGTTGAAGTGAACTAATGCTCAGATGTTTGATTAATATCAATCAACTGTTCCAATAAAGAATACTCTTATTTAACTACAAACTGATCTACATACTGTGCTTTCAATACATTATAATCAAATCTGTGTAGGTACCGTACTAAATCGAATTTATACATATAGAAGCATCAAGTTTCAATTGTTTACAATAAATGTTACTGTATCGCTTCACCAACAAATGGCTTAAAATGCATGGATTACAAAAGCAGTTAACTGTAATAAACCAATTTATAAGCACCACCTGTTATCGTGAACCAGTTTTCTAGAAAAACACAATGTCCATCAATGTGCACATACATATCAAAACCAAAGCTTGTCACTAAATGATCATTATTACTATTTCTACCCTTTCGAATCCTAGCCTTTGTAAATGAACTTCTTTCCTAATTATTGGTCCTGTATGATAATGTTTTGTCATCACATCAATACGCATCTTCAAACCAGATTCCTGTAGCCATTCTTGAAAGAATTTAACACCACTTGTCCGCAAGGCAGTAGATTAGAATGAAACCAGTTGCTTGGTTACCCAGTTCCGAACGTGTCAATAATTTGTAAGCCCAATCTTGTATTCAAGTTGTTCAGTATTGCCAGCAATGCAACTTGCATTAAACGTTGCACAGATCCACCCGTGCATCATTAGTAAAGAATATTAGATTTGTAAGTGTCATTGCACATTTTTGATTGGTATGCATCAGTCAGATTCAGATACAAAGTGAGATTCTTTCATGAATTGGGAGTGAGCTGTCCTTATTTAATTACCATTAGATTTGGTGAGAGAGACTTGAGAAAGAAATTCAGCAGGTTTTTCCTTCAAGGGCAAACAATGTCAGTGAAAGTTAAAAACAATACATGTGTAAATTAACAATTGCTATGTTGGCCGACGCAATTTGCTACTTGGAGATTCATTTGACCTCGACTACAACTTTGAATGTATCAACCAGTATACATTTAAGAATGAGTATGATCCATTCAAAAACTTAATGACTGAAGATAAATTGAAAGCCTATTAGATTTTATAATGTTTAAGATCACAACTAAATGCGCACCAGTGAGAAGAAGATCTAATGTCATAGATAACTCATTTCTTTGGAGTACATTTCCATTTAGGTATTACTTACTGTACATACCCTTAATTAAAACACATGTGTTGTTATATGTCCGACTTTTAACTAAAATTGTTTGCAACCTTGAAGTAAAGAGAAAGTGAGAGGCGAGGCAAGCTTGTGCCTTAGCTTGCATGCGACGGCATGCCTACACATAGGTAGCGATAGCCGAGGGCGACTGTTGTTCTTCTTGCCGGCGCTTGCTGCCTGGACCGTACTGGCCAATGAAGGAGCCGTCTTCTGTAAATCGACCTATGAAAACAAAAATCCAGTCAAGTGATATACTAACAGAACAGTAAACATTCATCATAATTCATTACTCCGTAGGAAAACGTAAAAGTCGTTGTTAGACAAGTGAGCGAGCCATGTGTTGAGTACCCGGTAACAATCCCATTTCTCTCCCTACCTAAGGGTGGATCCAGCATAAGTCTTTCTTGTTTCCTCCCTATAGCCTATCATAGGCTAAAGTGGCGCATTATGGCCTTACAGTTGATGTGCAATTATACCAAGTAAATTCAAAATCCTATCATTTATACCTTATCTTATATTATTATACTGGAGAAGGGTTGACAGGTTGGGAAAGCGTAGAGAACATAAAGCCCAACCTGAACGGCTGGGGGCAACAAAACTTTTCACCTGCTGATGACAACTGCAGCTAATTTAAAGTTGTTACCTTAATGTAATCAAATGCAAATGTTCCCGGGTACTTAACACATGACTTGCTCACTCGTCTAACAACGACTTTGGCACCCTTATACTCGGGATGTGGGAGACCCGGGTTCAAACAATGGCCAGGAAACATTTTTTTAACAAACAATGGTCGGGAAAGATTTTTTTAAATTTTTACTAAAATATCATGCATAATGATTAAAACTCAATATTTATTTGATTGATTGGCTAAAAACCATGGCAGCAACATGGCAGTTTTCTGTTTGATTTGTATCATGGCACTCAACAATCACAACAACCCATGACAACAACCCCGGACACATATTGTGCGAGGGGTCGCCATTTTGTAATAGAAATGAAATGATAGCAATTAAGTAAAGGTTTGCCTTAGGCTGCAAATAGCTCAGTTGGTAGAGCAACGGTACGTAAAGCCGAAGGTTCTGGGTTTGATCCCCAGTCGGGACCAACTTTTACAACAATTGCCATCATTCAACAATATATATGTACAATACTCGGTTCTTGTGTGAAACCACGTCAAAATGATGAACCAGTACAGAGACTGTATTATATTATATTGTATATATAATAATATTGTAAAAAGTCAACTACTATAGTAGGCCTACTACAATGTTTCCAACACCAAGCAGTTTACATTGGGAGTTGTACCAACCTTGGAGCAATGACGAACTCTACACCAGAGTTGCAAACCCACCGGAGGCCGTTTCTGGATTCTTTCTCTGCTGTCTGCCATATTGGCCAATAAATGAGCCATCTTCATTCATGCCCTCTGTATCATCAAGTAGGGAAATAATGCCAAGCACGAAAACCAAAAAATAAGGAAAACAACAAATAAAAACAAATAATAAGCACATCATTACAAACAAAAAACATGCCGCAACTATAAAATATTATAGTGGTAGCCTACATAGTTACCCAGGGTCCACTAGATACCTAACAGCTGCTGTAAGGTGGGTCTTCGCTTGTACTTCCACAATGTATAAGCGCCATTTTATATCTTGAAGTCAAGGCCTACTTGATAATGTGTCTACTGAGTGCACGCACACATTATCCAACGGACCTCAAAGAGATTTTGTAAACAAACAGCAGACTGCAGCTGGACGTCAATTTCAGAAATCGGTTGCACATTATTTTTTTAATGCAATAAATATTACATAAATAGGCTACCATTTATATAATCTTTGATTCTTATATTTGCAGGTAACATTATGATGTAAATAATTTTTATATCTTTCAACTTCATATCTCAATTTTCATTTGCATACTAATTTGGATATTAGGGCCCGAGGCAAACTGTCCAGATACCGGTAGGCCTATGGCAATAAGGCCTATTAGCATTGATGTGTTTGGTAAGATAAAGATGAGCCCAAGCCTTGCACTTGTCCATACTTGCACCATGTATAAACCAATACCTAATGAGGATTAATTTTAATCAAACTTGAACTTGAATCTGAGCTAAGCCTAGGGCCTAGCCCTAAGAACGCGGGTAACCTCCAGACCTAAGTTCGACGTCGACTTCTACAAGAAAGGTTTATTGGGTAAGGTCTAGGCCTTGGTCTATGAAAAATCCCACACACTAGGGCCTAGCCTAGGCTTATGCGCATAAAATCTTTTATCGTGGAGTTGTAACTTCATTCTAAACACAAAGTTGGTAATAATCCACAATGCCCAATGATCTGTCAAAACAAAACAAAAACATAGCACATTCTGCTACGGATAATATTACAGAGCGTGTTCGGAGCGCTCCAGATTATTTTTAAAACACACGCTAAGATATAAAATGGCGGTTTGTTTACATCAGGTGAGAAGACCCAGCTTACAGCAGCTTAGCATAAGTATCTAGTGGACCCTGATAGTTACCTACAGGGTGCTGAAAGTGCAATGGTAAATCGTGTGGCAGTGTGCCTTCAACTGTTTCGAGTCTAGTATAGTTCTCAGGCCAGGCACCAGAGTGTCATCGTCGCTTTTTTCACGACCTATCGACTTATTGTCGACTGGTCGATTAGTCAAGTTCAAAATATTGACAAAACAAAAGTCTTAGAAACGCACGTGAAAGTCACATGGCGCGCACAACTTCATTTGAAAGTTTAAGTTTCAAGACATAATATATTTGGTTTTAAACGTTGCAATGTAGGCCTTAAGCCCAACTAATATAGAAAGTGATTTTAGGGACCACAAAAGGTGAGAAAGGGCTAAGGACGAGTAATTGTTAGGTATATGCGCTGTGTAAATTCATTTTGCGGCCGAGCCCGTCGTAGGCCTAGGCTAGGCCTAGCCTCCTAGCCTATAACCACAACACCTCTGCCGATCGTAGCAAGCAAGAAAAGAAGCAAGATCGTCAAAGATTGCTGGCAGAAGATTCACAATAAACTTCGCAATTATACCCGAGAGCACCTCAGAAAAAAACGGCTCGTGATTCTTCAATCAGATGTTGAAAAGACTGCATGGTTACTGCAGTGCATTTTGCTTCATTTTCAAAGCTCAAGACGATGGAAGACCTCCCCACTACAAGCCAACAAGCAGGTGTTTTGTCATTTCTACGTGATTCGGTGATTAGGTACTTATTTTCATTTTGTGTGTGTGTATTTAAATCGCTATTTGCAATAAAATATGTTACCAAAACATGTGTTCTATTTTTGTAGCGACATTTTATTCCAAGGAATATTTAGTAGAAATAGTAGGTGACTGCATTTACCAAAGTAGAAATAGTAGGTCACTGCATATACCGCCTATCCTCAATTAGTTCTCAGGCCAGCCGCTAGGCGTTGCTCTGATTCAAAATGGCCTCCAAAGAGTTCTTTATTTCGCCAATAGAGTAGTGGCACATCTAAGGGGGAGGTTATACTAGTATCTATAGTTACCTACATGTTTCTACTTTCTAATAATCTAGCAAAACAACAGAAGACTATGCAAAAAGAACTTACCAAACACAGAGTTATATACCTGATTGGAGACAACCTTGTATAGGCCTAGTTATGAATTTATGACTGATAGTGATTATCGGTACCTAGATGGTAAATTTTCAAACATCGAAGCATATGGCCACAAAAAACATTGATACAAAAATAAGATTTTTGCGTTTAACCTCGTTTTTGGTGTTGATACGAATTTTAATTTTAAGTGTAAAACCGTTCAAAACCTTAAACATGATTAAGTAAACAAAAAACATTGTTATCAATTTTTTGGGATAATGAGCAACCCCCTTTGGCAATATTATTATTGTTATTTTTTTTTTTTTAATATCAGAACTTGTTTCAAACATTATTCTCCGCAAGCGGCCAAGGGTGAGGCTCACAAATTTGTAACATTTCAAACACTACAAACAGTCAAACACTAGTTAAAAGCATAATATTGACAATAAATAAAACCCAAGAACGAGCCTGCCGTGTCTTACCCGTGTCCCCGTCTCCATACTCCGCCATCGAGTCGGTGTCGCTCTCGGGCGCTGCCTTTGGCTCGCTGCTCGCAGAGCCTCGGGACTTGTTGTCCAACCTGAAACAAACGTCGTTTGTGCAAAGAGCTGAGTTGGCTACTTGTCGTCAATCATGTCAATGCTCAACAGTCACAAAAAACTCATTGTAAACCTCTTAGTCATAAAATGAAATATGTATTCAAACTTTTTAACGTCTGTTCATCTTTTAGGTTCGGTGATCGTAAGAATAGGTAAAAGAAAATGTTCATTACCAAAATATAAGGCTATGCTGATGCACACCCACGACCCTTGTTTACAAATGAAATAACATTCATTCAAAATACCATTCAAGATCATCAACACAAACAAACTTGGATTACAAACATATAAAGGTGTTAACAAATTACCAGCTAAAATAAAAGCCAGGCTCATTCCACAGTTTTAAGTATACTCTGTAAAAAAGGTTCATCACATCACACAAAGAGCCGTTTCTAAAAATGGATACTCAGTAAAAAATATAGAAATTTGAGTAGTCGTAAGATTAGAACTGCAATAGACTAAAAAAAAAAATATTGATGTAGGTTAGGGGTGTGCGAGTAGCACATTTTGAATTCGAGTCGAGTCGAGTATTCCTTTAAATACTCGAATATCGAGTCGAGTATTCATTTCAATTTTTTTTTTTTATTTAGTCTGTCCACTTGGAACACAACGATTTTTCTGTTGTAAACATATAAAAAATACAACATTGTACTTGTATCAGGCTATTGAGGCCTTCCTGCCCTTTGTGCTGGTCAATTTCAATAAAATTATAATTATACAGAATGTTATCTATAGTTCCTGACCCCATAACAATACTGCTGCGATGTTTTAATCCGAAAAAAAAAATCCTCAAAATTCGCTCTCGCATTATAATATTCGCGGTCTAGGCATCTCCAATGCTATTTCAGCACATTTGAATATTCCGCGCCCTTGAATGGTTCCAGCAGAGTCGATAAAGAAGTTACCTAACCTTCTTTATCGACTCTAGTTCTAGCGATGGCCGACGGAGCGCGCCACGCGTCGCTCGCGTCATCAAACACTGGCATCAAAGCAAAGATGGAAGATTGAAGGAAGAGACATAAAACATGTCAAACTACCGACTACGCCAACTACGATTTTAAAATACGTAAAAAGTGCATTAATGGAATGTTCACTGGCATTCTTTCTTCTCGATAGTTGATCTGAAATATTAGTGATATAGACGCAACGAAACCAATAAAGGATATTTGTTTTCGACGCCGTGTAGGCCTAGGTTAGGCCTAGGCAGAGTCCTATTCCCGGTTCCCGCATCCAACAACAGGTCAGGTCCGTCAACAGGGAATTTTACCCTGTTTTATATGAACGCTAGGAGCATATCAGGCGCAAACAAGCTTCACGATTTCAATCTTCATTTTGCGGACAATACGGTGAATGACATTGTGTGTGTAACTGAAACCTGGCTTTCAGACGCGGTGTGTGATGGTGAAGTCCTTAATGATTTCTATTCGGTATATCGCGGGGATCGGAATTCGGAGAACAATTCCGAGTCGTCATCTGGTGGAGGAACCTTAGTTGCTGTGTCAACCAATTTTCAGTCACGTCCGTGTCCTCAATTTAATGCTAAGTGTGAAATTACGTGGGCTGAAGTAGTTGTGAATCAAAATGCTAGCGTGTATGTTGGTTGTGTGTATTTGCCTAAAGCGTCAGCTAATCTTCTGGAGGAACTGTATAATTCATTGTCACGTGTTCAGGCTGCCCTACGTCAACATAACAAGGTCTTACTGTGCGGTGATTTTAATCTGCCTGCGATTACGTGGTCGTGTGACGTTGACTCTGGTGTGTACAGTCTCAAACCTGCAATAACTACAATGAGCCAGGTCAGTCTGTTATTTTTGGAGCTAATTTCCGAGTTCAACCTTCATCAGTTCAATCCGTTTAAGACGTGCAACAATCATGCATTGGACCTGGTGTTTGTAAACAGTGATGATTTGTCAATGGATGTGTCTATAGGTCACGCACCTGTAGCTACCGATCACACGCCGTTATCTTGCTGCTTTGTGCTTCCTGCATTTCCTGGCCCAGTGAAACACCTACCCAGGGAGATATTTAACTGGAAAAGAGCTAACCTCGGTAGCCTGAAAGTAGCTTTTCAACATTGTAATTGGGCCCTAATGGTTGCCAGTGATAACGTGAATTCATGTTGTGATGTATTTTATGACTTGTTTTTGAAAGTCATATGTGATATTGTTCCTAAGGTAAAGGTTAATCCTAATAAATATCCTGTATGGTATTATGGTGACGTGATTGACATGTTGTTATCTAAAAACCGCGCTCATAGAAAATGGAAGAGGATAAATTGACGTGTGATTACTTGAATTAGTGTAGTAGTTAGTGGTAGTTAGTTAGTATTAGTAGTGTAGTTAAGTAGTAGTTAAGAATATGAAGAAAGTGAAATATAATGAGTACCTAAGCAGCTTTGAGCAGCAGTTTAGTTCAAACTCTGATCCTAAATGTATTTGGAACTTTATCCGTAACAAAAGTAGAAAAAGTCGAGTTCCTCTAAATGTTCATTATAATGGAGCCACCTCGAGGAATGCTACTGAGGCTTGTGATATTTTTTCACAACATTTCAAGTCCGTCTTCCAACCTAGAAGTGAGTTACCTAATCCTCCGCCGCTACTACTAGATGGTTCAACTAACTGTTTAGGAAGTGCGACAATTACGAGGATGCAAGTTAAATCAATTATTTGGAAATTAAAGAATGGAAAATCACCCGGGGAGTGATATGTTCCAGTAGCTACAATTAAAGCTTGTGCTGCTGAGTTAGCCGTTCCCTTAACTATCTCTGTATAATCGTATGTTGTCGGAAGGGAACATACCCGGAGAGGTGGAAATGGGCCAAATGTCTCTGGTTTTCAAAAGTGGTTAATAGGAATGGGGCCTCTAATTATAGGCCGATTTCACTCCTTCCAATTTTTTCCAAAATATTTGAGAAGTTCTTGATGGTATTATATTTTTCTCATGTAAGCCTTTTATTCCGGATTGTCAGCATGGATTTCATGCCAAGTCGATCAAAAGTTACCAATCTTGTTGGTTATTGGTAACACATATCTGAAATTTAGATCAGGGTGTACAAGTGGATGCTCTTTATGCCGACTTTTCAAAAGCTTTCGATTCTGCGAGTCATTCACTTCTTATCTACAAGCTTGGACATCTCGGCATAATCTGGCTCAATGATTAAATTATTGTCTAATTACCTAACGGGACGTAAGCAGACAGTTGTCATCAATGGAGCGAGTTCTTCGGGCTGAAGAGGTTACGTCAGGGGTTCCTCAAGGCTCCATTTTGGGCCTATGTTGTTCAACATTTTGTTTATGATATCCCATGTAGAGTTTTTTCTCCAATGTCTTATGTATGCTGGATGACATCAAACTGTATGCTGCAGAAATCTTTGCAAGACTGTTTACAGCTTCAAGAAGCTTGTGTAAGGTTATGTGGGAGCTGGTGCTCTTCTTGGAAGTTTAAATTTAAAAAAATGTTTGTTATTATCTTTTTACGACTAAGAAATAAACGAATTCACTTCAATTATTCTGTCAATAAACAATACACTTAATAGGGTTGTTTAGTTAAATGATCTAGGTGTTTTGTTAACGTCTGATTTTTCGTTAATGAACCATATTCATACTATTCTGTTAAAAGCTTCAAGTTACTGGGTACTCCTGTTTAAACGAAATTTTCAGTTTGCCTTCTCTAAAAATACAATTAGATGTATATGCTTAGGATTAGTGCGGCCGCAGTTGGAGTATGCAAGTATTATCTGGTCCCACATCACAAGACAAAAATTGCAGTTTAGAGCGACTCCAGCAGCGGTTTGTTAAATGGTTGTCACATCATAGCGATCCTACATTGTGTACCACAGAAGGAATTATGAACAATTATGTGTGGACTTGCGCTTGCAGTCGCTCTGTGGTAGGAGCAGACTGCTTGACCTCGTGTTTTTAAAAAAGATTTTAACCAATGGGGTCGATTGCCAGAGTTTTACAGTTAATTAATTTTAATGTGCCTGTTCGTAGGACAAGACATACTTATTTATTTATCCTCCTAAGGCTAGGATTGATTTGTATAAATCTCATATTTGCTAGAGTGCTGACCAATTTTAATAACCTTTCAGGCAGTAAAATGACTTCTGATTAGATCTTTTTAATGACTCAACTTTTACTTTTAAGAAAAAGTGTTTGTGTTGAAGATCAAATGTGTCTTATATTATATTAACTGTAGGTCCTATGTGTATTTTTCTATTTCAGGTTTGTTATGTTGTTGATGTTATGTTGTTTTTATTATATCCTAGTATTACTGGTTGTAAAACTGTTCTGGGATAAATAAATAATAATAATAATAATAATAATAATAATAATAATAATAATAATAATAATAATAATAATAATAAGTCGCCGTTGTTGTTTATCGTAATAATTTTGAAAGCACGCAGTCTCTAGGGCCAAGGCCTACTTTTCGCCGTCACAGTACACACGTAGTAGGCCTAGGTTGTAATAAGCCTAGGCCCAGGTCTCCGTACGTAGGCCTAG
The DNA here is from genome assembly GCA_024449915.1 of Sweltsa coloradensis. Lineage (NCBI taxonomy): Eukaryota > Metazoa > Arthropoda > Insecta > Plecoptera > Chloroperlidae > Sweltsa > Sweltsa coloradensis. The sequence continues at coordinate 328,433 of JAMZAV010000759.1, forward strand.
CCCTACTGTGATGATGTTCTTTTCAGTTTTCATAGGATTTCATACCGGTATCTTTAAAACTCGACTCGAAAACTTCGAGCCTAAAACCAAACTCGACTCGATGTCGAGTATAAAAAAAAACTCGAAAAAACTCGACATTTCGAGTACTCGCACACCCCTAATGTAGGTGTAAGAAATGGATAGAAAACCACTTAAAAATGCCATAACTGCAATTAAACACAATTTAAAGTAAATATTTTAAATTCTATTGAGCCTCAAAGTTTGTAGTATTTTATTTTCCGCGCAAACAGCACGCGACTTCAAGATCTAGGTCTAGAGCACGCTAGAGCATTGTTAATAGGGATGTCAAATGATTAAATTATTATAATCGATAATCGAATTCACTTTCACCTCCATAATCGATTATTAATCGATTTTAATCGTTTTGTACAATGTCGGTATAGTAGCAAGTTTCTTTCAAACTTCGGTCTGGTTTCGGTTAGTTTGAATCGCCCGCGCAAGGCACAAGTTCGCATCGGCGCCGTGGCGGGGACTTGAGCAAGCACAACAAACAATCGAAGAAGACAGTCGGGAGCATAATCAAAAGGAAGTGGAGGGGTAGATAAAGCATACGAGATGAAATTGGCATCAATGCGGTGATCAAATTCAATTGTTTGATGCCATGTTGTCGAAAACTCTTGGCCTAGGCCGAAACACAACACCAGAGCAATCACTTTTGTCACACTCAAGACGCCATGTTACGTAAAGGTGCAATTACTGCTCGGCGTTTCAGGCGCGTTGAGTGCGTTACTGTGTTTATTGGCTGCCGCGCCAACTACGCCGCGTGGAACGCTTGAACAGAATGCAGCTTTAACTCCGCCCACTCCTTCCGACCTTGCACGGCCAGCGCATGCGCACATGATGACAAGGCAGGGCTGGTACGAACGATGTATTTTGCGACGTCGCTTCAATCAAATGTGGATCGGGAACAATCTCGCGTGCTAGAAATTGATGGAAACGTATCTCACGGGCGAGCAAGACATTAAATCGGCGGTTATCACGGCGTATTTGGCGGGAAAACGTAACGTACGGAAACGTTTCTCGCGGGTAATAGGCGGCGGATCTTGAAAACTAAATTTAAAAAAGTGCAAAAATTTAAAATCGATTTTTTTGTAAAAAATCGATTACTCGTTTTCGATTAATAATCGATTAATCGTAATCGTTGACACCCCTAATTGTTAACCAATGGGCAAAGTTGTTTGATGTTTTTGGATCAATGAATAAACTACCACCTTCTAGATTACACAGTTGATTAGGGCTGCCCAACAATATCGATAATTCAATACGATATCGATATGAAGAAAAAAATTCGATATCGATATGGAAATGTATATCGTTTGATAAAAAAAAAAAAAAAATTAAATCAAGTAATGGTTGGTGTGGCAGTGAGTTATGGTTCTGCAGCGCTGTTCCTTCCCCCCCCCCCCCACGCCACCAACTACATATTGATAAGTCAGTTTGGCTTCGGGCCAAGACTCTTGCTGCTTTGTTTTGTTTATCTTATGAGATAAGATAACAAGACCACATGTGTAATCTCATTCATATCAGCAAAGCATAAGAGGCAGCTCAAGTTGTTACACTAGAGTAGTGTCCAGACAGAGTCAGGGAGAGAGAGGTAGAGCCAGAGAAGTCAGTTAGCTTCTATCTCTTCGCAGGGCCGCCGCAAGTATTGTTGTGATTGTTCTTCATGGGACGGACAGTGGCATGTCTGCATTGCCGGCGGGGCCTTGGCTACGCCCAAAAATCGTAATAACGCGTAAAAAAAAAAAATCCAAAAATAAATAAAAATAAATACGATATTGATACTCGATTTGAAAAGTTCGATATCGAATCACGATATCGATATATCCCCTTACGATATCGATATGATGTTTTTTATCGTTGGGCAGCTCTACAGTTGATATCACTAGTGTTGGGCATTGCCTCATTGGTCGATTTGCAACAATACCATGAACCTCTCATAACCGGTGTCCCCCAAGGGTCAAATCTAAGCCCAATATTTTTTAGTCTGTACATAAATGACCTTACTTTTAATCTAGATGGTGAATGTAAAGCAATTCTTTTCGCTGATGACACCAGTGTGGTGATAACAGCAAAAAACATTCATGAATTACTACTAAAACTTGAACGTATTCTCAAAGTATTAGAAGCATGGTTCACAGCTAATAAAATGAAGCTGAACTGCTCTAAAACTCAAATCATGAGCTTCCAAATAAAGGGAGAGCAAGACAAACACACAATCACACATAATGACATATCCATTGAGATAGTGGACCATGCAAAGTTCCTTGGCCTTACACTTGACTATAAGTTAAAATGGATATCTCATATTGAGTGTTTGTGCAAACGTCTCAGTAGCTCATGCTTTATGATGCGGACCCTATCTTCACAATGTGACAATAAAACTACAAAGATGGTTTACTATGCCAACGTGCAATCTCTGATCTCGTATGGAATATTATTTTGGGGTGCAACAACACATATTACAAAAGTATTTGTCTTACAAAAAAGGGCCCTGAGGATTATGTTGCATCTGGGAAGAAGGGTCTCATGCCGACCATATTTTAAAGAAATAAAAATCCTTACGGTGGCATGCCTGTACATGATGGAGGTAATAATGTTTGTACATGATTTCCCAACATATTTTATTGCAAATGATGGGCTTCACAGATTCAACACAAGAGGTAGACTCAACCTACACCAGGTGGGACATAGACTTAAGTTGCTAGATAACGATCCAGTCCATATGGGAGTTAAAGTATTCAATAAACTGCCAGATGACATAAAACAAGTTATGCACACTTGTAGCAGAGAGACATTTAAGCTCAAAGTAAAATCATTTTTTCTGGAACATGGATTTTATACTGTAACAGAATATTTTAATCATGTATAAAAAAGGTTTAAAATACTATTCTTTATTTTTTACTTTATTATTAACTAGTGACTTATCCATATATGGAACACTATAAGTTTGGTTTGGAATCTAGATGTTCAGTGTTTTGAATCCTTAGACCATATGGGATAGCTCGGCAATTTTCGTGAAGCCGACCGCGGCCAGTTCCAAGAACTAGATCTGGGCAAAACATTGAAGATGGTGAACTCTTGCGCTGCGTTTGGCTGTACGTCAAGAGCTGGAAAACAATGTGGATTTTCATTCCACGTGTTAGAATTTTACTCAATTCATTTTTTATAATGTAGTACACTATTGCCCTAGATAATTGGTATATGTTATATTTCAATGAAGCCTATTGTTTCAACCAAATGTGCATTTCAAGCATTGATTAAAGAAGGCTATTTCAAGTCAACATAGTCCTGAGAGAGCACATGACCTGTCATGAGCTTATGCCTTACTTTACTGGTATTTAATGGCTCTTGAAGGTGATTTGGTGCATTAGATTGGTGGTTACATGCTGGTAGGGTATTTGTAATTTAAGAACATCCTACTGTTTATGAGGAACATTCAACTTAAGGTGAGAAATGTTACATTATGACTAAGGTATATTTCCCGTCATACATTTGATGTATTAATGATGTGAATAAGAAGTAATAAAAAATGTAATATTTATGCAGTGATTGTTGTCTTATCATTTTTAACAGCTTACTATTGTACATGCAAAATATCATTCCATATCCATATCCATTTGCATTGTTATGTTGTGAACTTTTAACATGCCTAAATCCAAAATGTTGCTCTTAGGCCTCAATAAAGTGATATGGAATTATATTGTGCATGTCTGTAGCAGGCCTTTTTGAAAATTTGATAAATACTATTCGAGTTTGTTGTGTTATAATAATTATTCATACATCATCCCCACAACTTTTTTCATAAATCATAATAATCATTAATGTAATCCTTTTAAGAAAGTGCACCTTTATCAAATATCCCTTCAAAAAGTGCGGACACATTTTCTTTACAGAATACAGAGCTATTGTTGAAGCTCTACTAAATCCAAATAATAACAAGAGTGATTTTGGAAATGGGGCTAACCAAAGTACCTATCCTCTCTCCCCTCCCCCCCCCCCCTCCCAAACCTTTTCCTTAACAATCATCTTCACTTGCAGGCCTACAATTTGCACCTTTTTACTGAATATCTTTTCAAAAGTGCAGAGCCATGTTCTTTACAGAACTATTATTTGTAGGCCCTACTAAAACCAAACTATAACTGAGTGATTTTGGAAATGGGAACATCTGATGCACCCCTACTCCCCTCCCAATCATTTTCCTCAACAAACAACATCACTTGCATAATAGGCCTACAATTTGCATCTTTACCGAATATATTAAGTGTTAACATTCCATTCTAATATTGCTTGATTCATTCAACCATTCTTCGTCACCCCATTTGTAAAGGGTTCCATATTGTCATCTTGGGTTTTCGATAGATTTTGTATTTTTAAGACTACCTGTTTGTAGGCCTGTTCGATTTCTTCTTCAGAAAAATATTAATGTTAAATGTTTATTAACCAATGTGACCACACACTATTGCAGTGGTTTCATGTTTGAGATGTCATAAAAATGATAATAAAACAATGTTCAATCCAATTTACAAATACGATCTAGCAATGCCATAGTACAATAAAAATACAATCCCTATAGTAAAATGCCTATTTTAGTATGGGTAAATATACAATCTAAAAACCTTAAAACAATAATATTTCCCGTAAATCAAAACATGTAGTAGACATGGGGTTTTGTGATGTTGGGGTTCGATGGTGTTTAAATGTGGCATATTCCCGACAAACACATAGAATTAAATTTCTTTCGGAATAAGGATAAAATAAATTATAAACTTATTTGACGTGGTGTCCCAACAAATAAATATGCATAATGCATTGTTTTTAAACATCACATTCTCGAAAGTATTAAGAGATTCACTACTTCTAGTACGCGAAATTACTGTATGTTTAAATGGCACTACGCGCTTCTTGCCCAGACCGGCTTCCGAGAATCGCTCCCTCTCTCTCACTCTCTTTGTTCTCAGCTCGGCTTCAACCGCTGCAACGGCAGGTATACGCGCGCGCTCTGTCTACCCTCTATATGGTCTAAGTTTGAATCTCTGATTATTACCTAATAATTTTGTCTACCATGCCATCAGGCACTACTTATATTGTATACCTACCTATGTACCTAGTTATAAGTTAGTTTTTAGCTTGTAGCCTATATGGGATAACTTTCAATACTCTAATGTCTTAATGACATTATTATGAGTGCAATAAGAAAGTCTTATAAATAATGTAACATGCTCAAATGTTAATATAAGAATGCAAATAAATAAATAAATAAATTATTATTGGTGCAACTTTCAGCTTACTTTTATAAATGATAAACTTATTTAAATAATATGTAAAATTAAATTAAAAAATAAAATACGTAATTATAAAAAATATGAACGTATTCAGAATGAAACTTCCCTTAATTAGTGGATATGGAGTGCCTAAGTTATGAAACATTCCCTATTGTAACTTAATTTTTGTATTGCAAAGTTACTTACTGTACATATCTGGTTTGGATTGGAGAAGAGTGTTGACAGGTTTGGAAAGAAAACACAAAATAAAGCACAGCTTGAAGGACTGGGAGCAAGTAGCAACAACACATCACCTGCTGAAGATGACTGTAGCTAGTTAGTTAGTTATTGGGGTTTTAGGGCACAAAACAGTAAAGTTATCAGTGCCCTAATTTAAAGTTATTTGTAACCTTAATTCATGGCACATTTTGTCCTTCTGGGACTGCTGATGGTAGCCACTAAAAATCATACAAATACACAAACAAAACTCATAACACATAACCAAAAATGCAGTAGGGCCACATTTAGACTTATGATTAACTTAAAAATTTAACCAAAAATGTGTATTTCTTTTGTAAGTAGACCTACAGTAAAACCCCGGTGGATCGTTTTTCAGGGTAGCTATAAAAAAAAATGCAGTGAGGAAAACGGGAAAACTAATAAAACATTGTAATATGTCTAGAAAAAAATATGTTAATTTTGAAAAACTACTCAAAATATCTGGATAATAAGTACTGTCTCGATATCAAGACGTTCAGAAGACAGTACATAATAGTCAATTCGTCATTGTAATAGACAATTGCTGTTTCATGCGCGAGTGTGATGGCGCGTAAGCTACCAGTGCGAGAGACAGCCGCAGGAATAAGCGGCGCGGCGCAGCCAATTCTACGTTCGAGTTCGACATCAACGGATTGTCAGTTGGACATTTATCACATTATAAATCTTTTATATAGTTTATATACAAAGATTATTTCATGTTGTGCTGTTCATGGAGAAAGAAACTGGGCCACGTCAACGTGTATTATTTATGAAGATCATGTAGCGTGGTTCCCTCAGCTGCATGAGGTAAGAGTGGGATGGGCTGCCAACTGATAAAGCACAGCACATTTCATCCAATAGTATCCAATAGTAGTCATATTTTACAAGAAACCAAGGTCATTAATCAGCTGACACTCTCGGCCCATCAGTTGGAAAATGAACAACGCCTACAATGTTTGCATGTAACTACGCGAACAACACGAGAAGTTTTATTTTACTACTGCATTCAAAATAAATCTGAACACTAGAACATGTGGTCTGTTGGATTGCAAGAGAGAATGTACTTACGGCTGCGAGTATTCATGGAAACCTGGCTCTTCAGGATAATCGCTACGTCCATGCGCTGCTTCTCGTTCATGGACCGCGTACTTTCCGCCGCGGTTCCGTTTCACGATGCACACGATGATGAGAACCAAGAGGAGGAAAGCAATGGCAAGCATCATGCCAATGAACCATCCTGCCGTTGCCACATTCTCCTTCGGCTGAATAATAGGGCCTTCTGTTGAACACAATAATACAGTACCATAATTAGGCCTATACGACTAGAAATAATTTGCAATTTACAAGTGCCCCAGTATGAATGGTGTGTGAAGTAACCTTGCTGATGATGACAACATGCATGCAGAATTTGCTTCTTGCGTGGCCCTACCACAGGTTTGGTTATGTGTTGTGAGTTTTGTTTGCATGTAGCTAGCTGATTTTTAGTGGCCACCATCCGCCTGATGAGTCCCAGAAGGACGAAACGCGTCGTGGATTAAGGTAACAAACAAAATTAGCTGCAGTTGTCATCAGCAGGTGAAAAGTTTTGTCGCCCCCAGCCCTTCAGGCTGGGTTTTATGTTCTCTATGCTTTCCCAACCTGTCAACCCTTCTCCAATCTATACTAAACTAGCCGATTGGCCTTTTCCTATTTGTAACAATAATCTATACAAAACTAAATGTGAAAAACCTGTATTTTGCCAAGAATGTATCATCTGTTGCCATAAATAACAAAATGTATTTGAATTCAGCACACTCGGTTACAAACACTGATCTTTTGAAAAATAAAAAATGCCACAAACAATGGGGAATGTCATTTTGATGGCTGGTTTTAATTTCATTTCATTTGTCAAAGCCGCCAAGCATAACATGTATAAAAAATATAAAATAAGAAATAATAAATAATGCAACAATTACATGCATTGTATTATGCTGCCAGATAGCAATCACCGACTGATGCCAAGATTCAATCTGCATTACTTTTTTGGCATTTTGCTTTATTGATGATACAAGCAACACAAGTACCGAATACCGATTATGGGAGGAAAGCTTGCTTACCGACAGTGTAAGTGTCAACTTCCTTTGGTTCACTCTCTGTCATGTGCTCGCCATCGACAGCCACTACCCGGAACTCGTAAACTTGTCCAGGCATTAGACCACGTACTATTATGAAGTCTTCAAGTAGCTCGTGGCTGGTCTCCATGTACATTGTCTCTCCCTTCTGCCTGTAGCCATGAGAAAGTACAGTGGTATCATAGGCTGCTCCTCAAGCTCAACTCTTTATTTTTTTAAATTAAATCCTTGGGCTTTTTAAAGTCATAAAGCTGATCTTATTTTTAATAATCCTTGGCTTTAAAGTCATATAATAATTTTAAAAATCCTGTACATAGGGTGACCATATTCCTGAAAATAAGATCCAGGACAAAACAAATACAACACACCCTAGCGGCAAAGTGCGGGGTTTTGGGAAGCAAGGCTTAAGCAAGAGTTAACACCAGGTCCGCAAACGAACGACCAATTATCTCTGGATGGAATTTATGCCAGTAAGCTGAGTAAGGCCTTTTATGGACAGATAGAGATGCTTACTTGTGTTTCACGAAGAAATGAGATCCTGACTTCCCTTCGACGTTGGGTGTCCACACAACCTTGATAGCAGCATAACCATTGTCCGAGGGCTCCCGGTACCATTCAAACTTAGGAATGTCTGGTACCACAGTCATGCTAGACCTGGTACGATGCTCTATGACGTATTCCTCGCCCTCGCCAGCGGCGGTAGTAGCAGTGATTAGCAATCGATACTTGGTACCTGGCTCAAGACCGGCCAGCTTTGCAGTAGTTTGTGCAGGATTTGTTATGTGTGGGTGACGCTCTTGCTTCACGCCCACCTACAAATTGGTAAAGAGCCACCTTTATTGCCTATGTCAAGATTAATCATGGTTAAGTTTATAATGTAAGAATTTCATAATTTTTAATACTAGTTACATATTTGACTAGTTTGTTTTTTGTGTTGTTAGAATTGTACGTTTTGAGTAACGTAGTAGTTGACTTTGAGACGCCACCTTGAGTAGGATGGACGCTAGAAGATATCTGTGTGATATATCGTCTAAAAACTGAGTGTTATTCAACCTTTCATTTACTGTGTGTAATTATTTAAACTGTGTATTTTCTACTGTGTGTAACCATTAACCAACAATCTGCGTGATTCATTATTAAACGCCATCATCTTAAGTTTTGTGTCCGTGTATTACTGTGTGTAACGCCCATAGTTGTTCCTGACCTGAAGGCCGCCCTAGCTTTCGGCTACTTTACTGTGTGTAAAATAAGTAAAAAGCTAACAATAATAGTCATGAAGTCACACAAATATCCAACAAATATTGCACAACACTATGAAGTAATATTCCTAAACCATCTCATTGGATCTATTTTTTTATCAAATTAAATTTCATAAAAATATGTAGGTTTAACTTCTTATCTAAAAAAAATCATATACAGTACACAATTTGCAGACGACTTTGCCTACTTTAATAGAGCAGCTGTGTGGGTTATACCAGAGTCGATAAAGAAGTTTCCCCTTTGGGGAGGTCCCCTATCTCCCAAGTCAAAACGGAATCTAACGTCCTGCGCGCTGAGAGCGGCTCCAATGTGAAACTAATAAAAGCACTGCACGCTAAATACGGTCAGTAGATTATCGATGTGCAGTGACGCTGAAATCAACAAACAACAGACGAAACGTCAAACTTCAATTTAATTTCAATCATATTAGCCCTGGGCCATAGTCTTTTAAAACGATTTACTTTTGATTTATTTTTGTACTATAAAGTGTTGCGCAGGCGTCACTGACATTTTCGTGCGAAATAATTTGAGATATGCCTTGTTCAAGCCTAACGGACGTAAGTGTAGCCTAGGCCCAAAGCCACAATACAGTTTTCAGACGTAAGTACGCCCTAGGCACTCAAATCGAAATCTTGAACAATACATATTGTCGGCCTAGCTCCTAAGCTTAGGTCTACTCCATCAGAAATATCCTCATTAATAAAGAGAGTTTGCTTTATGCCAAAACATTCGCCAACATTCGATCGTATTTAATATTTTGACGTTTCCGCCATTTGTCGTCATCGACTGTTAACTACTAGTAGAAAAGTGACGTACTTTTATTGAAGTAGTTCCATCAATCGTCACACAGAGTCGCGCGGAACGTTAGATTCCCAACGCCAAAAACCGACTTTTTATTTAACCCAGGGCGGTATAGGGAGTTGGAGGACCTCCCCAACGGGGAAACTTCTTTATCGACTCTGGTTATACCAACCAGCTAGGCCTTAAACAAATTTATAATAATGTAATGTATCCATAAGTATTAAGTAAGCATTTAGTTGATGTCCCATTATGAGTCACATGCATATGAACAATTTGGTCCACTTGGCCACAAAACTAGGTATGATAATGATGAGATCACAATTGATGACACTTACTTCCCAATGTCACAATTAAGAGTTTAAGAATGACACCTATAAATTGAAAATAATTTGTATCCAAGTTATGTTTGGTTTCTTCTCAGACAAAATTTTTACTTTGGAGGTAGCAAAACAACCGATGTAAAAAAATAGGAAAGAAAGTGTCAGCCGTTTTGAAAATATTTTGTTTGGAGAAAGCAGAACCACTGCTGCTAACTTGAGGTGAAAAAGCTTAACTCTAAAAAAAATCAGCTGATTAGTTATATAGCCCAGGGTTGCCGTTTAAAAGGATTTTACCCGTTTTAACGGATTTTGAGGGTGCAAAACGAATCGACGGATTTTTATTCCAATTCACAGATAAAAAAAAAAAAAAAAAAAATTAGTTCTTTGTTTTACGCCGTTTTTAACTAGGGATGGTCAAAAAATCTATATTTCAATGCGATATCAAAAAGTGGGAATATTTTCAATGTATAAATACCAAAGTTTACACCAAAAGTGCAAAATTTCAGAATTTTGGTGGAGGTGCCGGGTAGGTAGTCTAAATAACTAACCTGGCTGGTGCATGTGGTGGAGGTGCCGGGTCATAAAATGCGGTTATGAGATCGTAAAAATCGTTAAAAATGCATTTATGGTGATACCTCATCTACCCTATTTGGCCTCAAATCATAAAAAATAGGGCTACTCTTAAAAATATTTTTTTTTTCAATTTTTTTTTACAACAATTACATTATGATTATATCGGTATCATATCGAAATTAGTACATTTGGGTGTTTCATTTAAGGATTTCTAAGGATTTTTGATGTGCTCAAACAGGATTTTTATTTTTTCTTGGTGGCAACCCTGATATAGCCATTGTCCCATTTATGCACCCTCTCCCCTATTCAATTACTACCTTCCCTCCTGCAATCAAGGTAATGCCTGTTGATGGATTTACATACCTTGGTACCCATAACAGTTGAGTAATAGATTTTGTATCCTGTCAAAATGCCATTGGGCTGTTCTGGTGCTTTCCATGTCAGGTACAAGGCAGATGAGCCCAACTGAGAGGCTTCAAAGGATGTAACAGTGCCAGGAACTGGAAAAAATAATTACATATTATATTTTATAGGTTACCTATGTAAATAGAATGCCAATCGACTGGAGTATATTGGTGTGAGTTAGAGAAAGAAATTCAACAGCCACCATCACTTTTCAAAGGTAAGCTGTTGGATCCTATCTCACACCAATATGTAAGTAAGGAAACACGCATCCAGTTAACACATATCACGCAAGGGCTTAACAAGACTACTGGTGCGTGTATATACATGCCTATACTATACTATACTCTTAACGACCCGACCCATGTCTACTTCTACTACATATACTATAGTAGTAGTAAACCCTCACTATTGTGAACTCTGCTTTTACCAATTCCATCATAATGCGAACCAGTAAGGATGTCCGAGCCATCAAAACTAGGGCAGTACGGGTTCAAGAAGAATGTTATTCATATCTTGACACTTCTACTCTGTTTCTCACCTCCTTCCGGTGTTTCGAAGTCAAGCGTTTCACTTGGAGGCCCATTGTATCGTCCGTTGTAAGCTAAGACTCGAGCATAGTTCTTCGAGTGCGGTACAAACTTTGAGACCAATGATCTAGTTGTGTCCCCCTTGACATGAATCTCTCGCATCCCTTCTTCGCCGTCCTTGTCTGTCCATGTTTGGATCTAAAACAGATTGATGTATGTAAGCATTTAATACTATCATGAGGACCTTATTAAACAAAGCCAATTGTAAAAAATAGTGTTCATTGGATTGTGAAGTTTTTCTAGGATAGGCCTAATAAAACTTTATTTGCTAAATATGATGCAACAACAACTTTTTCTTATTACTAGGATCTGGATATTCAGTGTTTGGAATCTCTGATTATTACCTAATAATTTTGTCTACCATGCCATCAGGCACTACTGTATATTGTAAACCTACCTATGTACCTAGTTATAAGTTAGTTTTTAGTTTGTAGCCTATATGGGATAACTTTCAATTAAATTTTGTTCAATAAATTACTTTGAATGAGAAATTTAACAAGTTTTACACCGTACTCTAATGTCTTAATGACATTATTATGAGTGCAATAAGAAAGTCTTATAAATAATGTAACATGCTCAAATGTTAATATAAGAATGCAAATAAATAAAAATAAATAAACAATGAGAATCTTTCATGAGAACAAAAAGTCCTGCATATTACAGAATGTGATTGGTACATGATTCGAGGCCCATTCAGTGCCAACTTCAGCCGCTGAAAATTGCCGCTTGACAACAATTTAAAATCCGTCGATTGCAATTTGCAAGCAGTCGATCGATTGAAACTTGCATGAAATGACATTTGGCTGAAATTCACAATATTTACTAGGCCTATGCAAATAGCAGGGGTGTGGGAGTACTCAAAATGTCGAGTCGAGTAGTTGGTACTTGACTCTTAACGAGTTTTGACATTTTAAAGGACATTTCACTCTTACAAACTAACATAACAGTAAGGTAATGAATCTATCCTTTGCCTCCCTAGACTAGGCTAGGCCTTCGTGTTTGGCCTAGGCTAGCTAGGCCTTTGTGTATCTAATATACCTAGGCCTAGCCTCTCTAGGCTAAGCTTATGGGCCAAGAACTATTTTACTAGGGAAACGCCAAAGTCGTTGTTAAGACGAGTGAGTGAGCCATGTGTTGAGTTCCCGGTATAACATTCCTTTTCTTCCCCATACCTTAGGCCCCCTAGCCTATCATAGGCTAGAGTGGAGCATTATGGCCTTACAGTTGATGCCACCTTATACCAACTACACTAAAAACCCCTATTATTTATACCAATATAATTATCAATTTTAAATGCAAATGTTCCCGGGTACTCAACACATGACTAGCTCACTCGTCTAACAACGAATTTGGTGTTTCCCTAGTCTAGTTGGCTAAGGCGCCATTATTCCCAAAATGTGGGAGACCTGGGTTCAAACCCCCGGTCGGAAAAGATTTTTTTATTTCTGGATTGTATTTAAAAAATTATGAAACATGTTTTGAAATGCATACAATACTATGGAAAACATAGCCAGTACGAAATACGAGTAAAGATTGCAAGGTTTATTCAATTTCCCAGCAGAATTTAGGGGAACCTTGGTCGTTCCATATTCGATATACATTGATCACTGCTATCTATGCATGTAATCACGGCCTACCAAAAATTGTTTGATAAAAATGACTTCTTCAAGAAAAAGCATTGTTGATAAAATGAAACAGACACATTTCAAGCATATTTTCCAATTTATTGAGCGAGCGTAGCGAGCGTCTCCACTTGACTCTTATGGCTCAAATGTCTGTTTTTTTTTTTTTTTCCTGTTACTGTTTCGGTACAGGTCGCACCGTTTCTCTGATCGACCTGAAATTTTGCAAACATGTACATACCACCTAGGCGGGTTGCTGTATAGTTTTTGAACAAAATCCGATCGTTGGTTATAAAAATAAAAAATAAAAAAATAAAAATGTACCGATCATTATGAAATTTTGCAGGGTCAATAATAATCCTGTCAAATAATATTGTATATTGACGTTTGGAGGAAAAAATTGCGATGTCGCTGAATCTTTGCAGAGACTTTCCTTATATAATACTTATCAACATACTAAAACTCCCCTACAATCGGACTGGAGCTTCGGCCGCCATATTGGAAAATGGAGGCCAAAAGGTGTTTGTTATCAAATATCTCCAAATTGGTTTGAGATAGACAAAATATCTCAATGGCAAAAATATTCCCCATTTAATTCTCTACAAAACAGGTGTCTTCTATAGTTTTGGCAGGGGCAACGGTTACGTCACAAATTCGTGGTTTATATGTTGCTCATTGGAGTACCAGCTTATTTCCAAATTTCACGCCCAGCATCAAACAATGCCCGGTAAATCCGTAAGAAATCGATTTAAATACAAAAGGACTTTTGTACGGGGTTCATGAAAGCTTCCATTAGTATTATAAAAAAACAGTTCTGCGAAATCGAATTTTGCATTTACCTGGAATTTGGTTTTACCATTGTTGGCATTTCCTCAAAAATGCCCTTCTTGACTGTCCATTATTAAGCACTAAATAGCATTGGAGGAAAAATTCTTGCTACGCACATTGAAATGACTCAAATAATGATCCGATTACAACCAAAGTTTAATTCAATATGGCTGCTAATTCCTAATATCCACAACATCAAAGTGAATTATGTAACAAAAAGAGTGTAAAAACAGCACGAAAACTGTATTCATATGGCGAATATAAGGAATTAGCAGCCATATTGGATTTAAACTTTGGTTGTAATCGGATCATTATTTAATTTATTTCAATGTGCGTAGAAAGAATTTTTCCTCAAATGCTATTTAGTGCTTAACAATGGACAGTAAAATATGGCATTTTTTAGGAAATGCCAACAATGGAAACAATCCAAATTCCGGGAAAATGCTAAATCCGATTTCGCAGAACTGATATTTTTAAATACTAATGGAAGCTTTCATGAACCCCGTACAAAAGTCCTTTTGTATTTAAATCGATTTCTTACGGATTTACCGGGCATTGTTTGATGCTGGGCGTGAAAATTTGGAAATAAGCTGGTACTCCAATAAGCAACATATAAACCACGATTTTGTGACGTAACCGTTGCCCCTACCAAAACTATAGAAGACACCTGTTTTGTAGGGAATTGAATGAGAAATATTTTTGCCATTGAGATATTTTGTCTATCTCAAACCAATTTGGAGATATTCGATAACAAAACACATTTTGGCCGCCATTTTCCAATATGGCGGCCGAAGCTCCAGTCTGATTGTAAGGGAGTTTTAGTATGTTGATAAGTATCATTTAAGGAAGGTCTCTGCAAAAATCAGCGACATCGCAATTTTTTCCTCCAAAAATTCTTATTTGACAGGATTATAAGTAGAACATTCTCTCCTATTTTCCAAATTTTCAGCTAAATCGGTCAAGAACTTAAAGACTAATTGGTAATCATAATTCGAAAAATGATGTTAAAAAATGAAGGTGGCAGTGAAGATACAAAGATACACTTTAGAAGGCATGACGTGAATTAGTACAATGCAAAGATGTTGGAATAGTAGGCTATATAGTGTACAATGTCAATATCCAGTTAGGCCTACACTGTGTGGTGGGACTTATGGGAATGTCGTACTCGGGTCATGTTGCACGTACGGGTGCTCGCTCAACAACGCGTCCAACTGAGCGTTTTCCTAGTTATTTCTTGTGGGTTTAAATCGAAATGGATTGCGCTCATTTTGTTAGCAGTTCTAAGTTACTGTATTTATGCGAGTATAGGCATCGGGTATATTTGAAATTGTCAAGATCAAAAAGTGGGGTGCGGCCATTATGTGAAGCCATTTATCAATAGCATTTTTTCCAAATCTTTAAAATCTGAGTGGTCAAAATAAGGGTGCGGCCTTTACTCGAGGGCGGCCTATAAGCGAGTAAATACGGTACCTGGTCGCGGATGTCTGTTTAAAATTTCAGCTCGATCTATTTGGCCGTTTGGCCGTATGAGCCCAGACAAACAGATAAACAGACAAACAGAATTAATCACGACAAGGCCCAATCGAGTAGCGTTACAAAATCCTCATTCGCTTCGCTCACTCGTCTAATTAAAAATTTATGCATATATTTTTTAAATGCCCCGATGGTTTAGTAGAAGTATGTACCCTACTATTTCAAAAGAATCGGTGGGAATCGGCATCAGTAAAATTGGAATCGGTGCATCCCTAGTATGTACTGTAGCTACCTATCTTTCAAACATCAATATGTATTACGTCCCCCTACGTCCTAATGGACATAAACAAAATTTTACTCTAGTTTGTGGTTTAAAAAAAAAACACCAAGGTAGCTGTAAAGTAGCGTCACTACTATTTTGAAGTAACTGCACACTTAAGAATGAAAGTAGCTTAAAAAGTCCTAGCTACTTTCAAAGGTCATGTAGCGTAGCTGTAGCAGTGCTACTTTTACTGTCCCCCACTGGAAATCAGTTATATAACTGAGTGGGTAGACTCTAAATACAATTTATTTTATTTATTTATTTAAAAAGTAGCTTTCACAACACTGTCGTACGTGTGTTATAAAGCACTAATTGTATGTATTAACATTAACCAGGTATTAAGTTTAAACTATCCACATACAGACCACATTTTCAAATTATTGTATCAAAAATTCAACCACAAAATAAACGTTATAATTATTATTATTATTATTATTATTATTATTTTATTTCGAAATTGTACGCATAATCGTATATTAAGCTGCACAACTCCATAGAAAGTTAGAAAAGGGCCATAAGGCCCCAGTCACAATGTGTCTAACTTACTATGACTGAGTTATACCTCTTAAAACCACATTATAAAATACAATAAAATAAATTAACAAATATTATAAAATGTGAAAGTAAAGGGTGAACATGATGGTATGGTACATATCATATGAAATGAGTTAGTAAAAGGGTGATTAAATGATGGTGAACAATTGATGGTTAAGGGTGTACAAATGATGGTTAAACATAATTTGATGACTTCCAGCATGTTACAACTTGATTAAAAAATGTAAATGCGTTCTCATTTAGAAATTTTGAAATGGTTCCTAATATCAATATTGAAATGTCTGGAAGTCTTCACGTCAGCCGGTAGAGTGTTCCATAACGATGCAGAACGACAGTAGAATCCGTTTTGGTATGATGAAGTTCGTGCACGAGGGGGGATAATCAAAGTACCTGGGTTATGTCTACGAGGTTTATTGTCTAGAGTGATGCGATGAAATGGATTCAAATCTGCAGAACCATTGATTTGTTGTCGAAGGAACTTTACATCTGCTTCTTTGCAGAAATTCTCAATGGAAGGAAGGTCGCAAGCATGTAGCTTCTGCGTTGCACTGTCTGAATAAAAACTAGATTTGTGTAAAATAGCCTTCGTGGCACGGTTTTGAATTGCCTCAAGCTTCGTAAAGTTAGCTCTTGAAGTCGGATGCCAAGCAGGGATACCATAAGTGATGATAGGCCGAATCAGAGTAATATATGCAGTCCGGATTGTACGAGGTTTGGAGCCCTTTAAGTTTCTTGTTAAAAATCCAAGTAATTTTGAGGCATGATTTCTTACTTATTCAGTGTGTAAATTCCACTTTAGATCATTTGTTAAGGTAATTCCAAGCAATTTTACTGAATCACATTTTGGGATAATTTTGCCTTGAAGTGAGTACACATTCTTGAAATAAATTTTTGATCTAGTTAACGTAAAGAATTGAGATTTTATATAGTTCAAGGACATTTTGTTTATTGTGGACCAAGTATGTATGCTGTTCAGGTCATTTTGCAAACTTTCGAAATCCAGAATTGATCTTATTGATGTATAAACGGTCGAATCATCAGCAAATTGTAGCAAGGTTGAAGAAACACATTGAGGTAGGTCAAGCATGTAAATATCAAAAAGCAGGGGGCCAATTACTGAACCTTGGGGAACTCCAGATGTCACTTTAGTGGAAGGAGAAGAAGAACCACCAAATATGACACACTGAGTCCGATCAGTCAGAAACGATTTAATCCACTGGAAGAGTTCACCTCTAATTTTGTAGCCATGCAATTTTAAGAGAAGTCTTTCGTGAGGAAACCTGATCAAATGCCTTTTGCCAGTCAAGAGCTATACAATCAACTTGTTTTACATCTTTATCTTCAAGCGCGTGAAGCCAGTCGTCATTTGCTCGAGTCAGCATTGTAACGCATGAGCGCCGAGGTAGAAAGCCATGTTGATTATCGTTTATAAGATCATTGTTTTGCGGATGTTCTAGAATGCGGCGTGACACGAGTTTCTCCATTAATTTTGATGCTATCGAGGTGAGCGATATTGGGCGGTAATTGCCAACGTCTCTTGGGTCACCCTTTTTAAAAACTGGAACGACATTTGCTTTTTTCCAGTCATCGGGAACAGCGCCAGTGGATATTGAAAAGTTAAAAATTGAACATAATGACGGTGAAATAGCTAACGCGCACTCTTTTAGAATTCTTCCAGGAAGATCGTCAGGTCCTGTGGCAGTACTAGGTCGCATATGGCTAAGGAGAGTCAAAACTTCGTTTACAGAAAAAAACAGATTTGAGAGCGAAAACGGTATGTCTGCAATATTGGGATTGAAAGGATTGCTGGAACTGTCGTCTTTTGTAAAATTCTTTGAGAATTTCTATAAAATTGGCTCCTAAGACAAAAACGGTTACCGACCCCTGCTACAATAATGAAATGTTCCCCAATATCGTCCCAAGAATAATTGGAAACTCAATTAAAAATCATTCCGAACAAATGGATATTCTTTCACTCGTCGATTGCGTCGGGGCCTGCAGGGTTGGCTTGGTCACTTTGGTTTACAGTCCCCCACTGAAAATCAGTTGTGTGACTGAGTGGGTGGACTCTAAATATGGATTGATGTATTTGATTAGGTTGAAATGCTATAAACTTGGCTTTCTCAGCAATCTCTTTTCAGGGTCACAGTAAAGTGCCCCATACACCAACAGACTTGCATGAGTAACTTGGTGTGTACAGGCAAGTCTGCAGACAAGTTGTATCGTGTGTGTGCTAGTTCAGTAGGCCTGACATGCCAAATTGCATGGCATGACGGTTTCAAGCAGTGTCAGATATTTTATTGGTTATATACAGCAAACCTTCATGCAAGTTTGAGTGTGTGTGTAGTAAGTTGGCTAGCATTAATGCCAAAATCAGATTGAACCAATCAGAGCACAGCTAGCGTACGTCACTCGCCGATCGGAATAGGCCACTTGTTGTTGATTCTACTTGACAGCTAAAGATGGATATGCGTGCAATGTCTCGAGATTTCATGAGAGAATTCATTGAATTATATAGATCGCAACCAAGCCTTTGGAAAATCAAGTCCAAGCATGCAGCAGCATACAGCACCACTACTAGGCCTATATCCTCGCCTAGAGTGTAGACAACATAACCTATAAATGATTTAAATCAGCTGATGTAAAAATGTCAACCATATACAAAGAGTGAGGTACAACTTGTGTGGTGTGTGGGAGCAGCTGGCTTCAGTCTTGTATGCCTTTGTACAATTCACAGACACTCATGTCCCGTTCCATTGGGGATCCTAAATAAATTATTGGCTGTCAAATTTCACGTGCACCTCGGATCTTATAGGTAGTATTGTTAATTTTGTTTCCTGTATTCAGCTCTCACATGTTCACTAAAATAGTAAATACTTGAATACGGAACCAAAAAGGTGTTAAGTAGACTCTGAAAACAGGTAATTTTAGCAGGATTGGACTGAAAAGTAAAAGTAATGTTTTATTCTTGTTAATAAATTAAATAAAATAAATACAGTAAGATCTCTCTTATCCGAGTTGGATGAGACCGGGGGCACCTCGGATTTGCGAAAAACTCGGATGGCGTGGATC
Organism: Sweltsa coloradensis; assembly: GCA_024449915.1. NCBI lineage: Eukaryota > Metazoa > Arthropoda > Insecta > Plecoptera > Chloroperlidae > Sweltsa > Sweltsa coloradensis. Next base: position 347,944 of record JAMZAV010000759.1, read on the forward strand.
AATTGTTTATTTGCTCTCGTAGCATAGCCTGATGTGGTAAAATGATATATGACACATGTAATGGATAAAGGAACATAAAATACACACGATACACTTCATACAGGGTATACTAAATGATTTAATAGCTTGTAATTCAAGCTCACGAACACACGTACACAATTAGGCCTACATGTCGTAATAAAAACGTATGTCTAGGCCTAGGCCTAGGCCTAAACTCGACGCAGTAGGCCTAGGTCTACAATGCAAACATAGGCCTAGGCCTAGCTCTCTTTCTCATGTGGGAAAACCTCTCACTACTATGCCCGCGCTGAAGCTCACGACGCAAGATAAGTCTGGGAAAGAAATAAGATAAGCCCAGGAATAACAATTCAATGCGTCGTGATTACGAATTTCGTGAATCGGTTGAAACATGATTGCATCTAGTTCCACAACGACCATCTTTGAACAGCTGTGTGTGAGATGCTGGATCGTATGCGCACGCGCAGGCGCGCGACGCACACTGACCTCTATATGCTCAGTGGGTGGCACTGACAATTACCGGCGATGCGCCCGACGCACACCGACCACTGAACTCTATACGCTCAGTACACTGATTGCACACCGCTCGAAAGTCGAGGTATATCGCCGATCTATCTTCGTTGCACTCACTCGTAAGGCATGGCCTACAAAATGTATGAGAGTACATTTAAAAAAGTGCGGCGCGGCGTCTGTAATTATTTTTATGTTTTATTTACGTATTTAAAACTTTATTTATTTATTTTATTTTATTTATTTATTTATTTTTTTTGGCGGCTCGGTTAACACAGAACATCGGATAAGAGGAGATCGGATAAGAGAGATCTACTGTAAATAAATAAATTTTATTTAGAGTCTACCCACTCAGTTATATAACTGATTTTCAGTGGGGGACTTTAAATCAAAGCGACCAAGCCAACCCTGCAGGCCCCGACGCAATCGACGAGTGAGCGATAACCAACCAAAGATCGATATTTTTAATAGGAAATATAGCAATCAGTGGTATGGACAGTGCGAACACCCGCGAATCAACGCCAGAATCAACAAGGCCGATTCAGAACAACTCTGAAATTTATTATGTGCTTCGTTGTCTAGGACGGCTCCTAAGTCACCGTTTACAAACTCCTAAGACAAGAACTGATGGACTTAAGTCCAAATCAGAAGTTAAAAAACTTCTGACTTTCGCGGGAATCGAACCCTGGACCTGCGGAGCAGATATGCTAACAACAAGACCAACGAGCCACACAACAAGACCAACGAGCCACACACTACCCGACCACCCCGACCACTATGTTTAATATGTAGAGATGTGCAAAAACGATTTTTTAAAGTTTGAAAATTCACGGCTTAAAAATAAAAAATTCGCGATTTGTCGCGATTTACCAAAAAAACACAATTTTCTCATGCACAACTTAAAAAAAAAAAAAAAAATTGATTGATTTTAATGATTTAAAAGAAAAACAAGCTCACGTGAGAGTGAAGTTCAGAATCAGTTTTTAATTTTCAAGCTCAATCTTCAGCATTCAGTTTTCAAAGTTTCCGACAGTTTTTACCAGAATTAATTCTCTACCCGGCACCTCCACCAAATTTACGAAATTATGCATTTTTTATGTGTCTTTTGATATGGATTTGAAGTATTTTGAGCTTACTCTCGTTCAAACGATTATTAAGATCTCACAATCGCGTTGTATGACCCGGCGCCTCCACCATATCTACCAGCAAGTATTAATTTAATTTCGACTTCGACCCGGCACCTCCACCAAAACTTTGAAATTTTTTTATTTTTTAAAATTTCGCGACCTAATTCGCATTTAAGAGTCGGAAGCAGGGCCGAGCGCTTTCAAATTTTGCGGTGACTACCTAAACTAAATCGTCCGCTATCGGTAGCTCTGCCAATACAGTTGCGTCTTCTCCCCTTGGGTCCTAGGCTACCCCCCATACCAGCCACGTTTCAAACCACGAGATATTATTTGGTGGCGAGTTGGATGATTTCATGCGACTGACTGCCACATCCGAAGTTTTTAATGACAAAATAAATAATTATAATGCACATCTTGTGAAAAGAGACGTAAATTACACTCTAAAATATCGACAGAACGTTTTATAACTTTTAACAGTGTCCTAATAGTCTGACAATGTTTACGCTTATCGCAGTTATCGTGAAATCTGTATAAATATCACTCTAGACCGCACGTTTACCGTGGTCATTGTTGGCCGAGTGGTTAGAGCTCTTGTTTTGCATGCGAGAGGACGTCGGTTCGAGCCCCGTCTAGGAAAACTTTTTCATTTTTTTTTACTCATTCCATTATTGTTGTTCACTTATAATTGTGACGGAATCAATTTTTATAACTTTCCAGTGCAAATTACTCTAATGGCGAAGGCTTTCTCGCATCCGTGCAGCGGCAATCGGCAAGTTATGAAAGTTGGACCCTACCGGCGGTGAAACAAGATGATTTTAAATACTTTTTAGAAATCCTAATTCAAATACATACCATAAACCGTATACGAAAAGAATCCCCCTTGTTCTCATGCCGTTTTGGCGTTGAGCGCGCCGCGACGCTTCCGCATGACGTTTCACCATTTTGATCCTTGTTCTAAATCAATAACTTTTTTACGATTATTTAGTAGACGAATCGACCGTTCCAGTGTATACCCACATTTACCCATTAAAAATAGTTTAGAGTATTTAAATTGGCCAAAAACGCAAAAATGTGACTTATTATCAATTTTACTTTCATTTTCAATGCCAATTTACGAAAACGTTTTGAAAACATATTGTTGGTTATCAGTCTTAAAACATGCTGTCACATGTATTATAATACTACAAGCACAGATGTTAACGAAGTCGCTGAGATAGGCATGGACATGCGTTTGTTCGGCCGCGCGTCTTTTTACTTCCGCTGTCGCGCAGAGAAACTACTATTCACTGTGAGGCCCGGGGGGCCAAACCAAAACACATGTAACAGACAAATTGGCAATAAAACTTTAACATCATTTAAATATGTAATAATTTGAATCAATTACTTCAATTTTCTGACACATGTCACGTCAAATATTCTTTTATTATGTAGCACGTAGGCATGTTAAAGTGTGCATGACATTCTGTATGGCTTCTACTGGAACGTAACCCTAGGGCGACGGTCGTTCGCCCGCAGCCAAGCTAGGCCGATGGCTAACTCGACCCTGTTTACTCCCACCCGCGTTGGGGGGTTTTCAGCTATCTGCCACACGCCGCCCCGAAAAATTTTACAATCTTGAAACTCGGTGTGGTTCATTTTGGTTCCCTGATCTACAAAAAAAATCAGCCCGATCCGATAACCAGTTCTGTGTTAAAATATTGCGTAAAATCGACGAAAAACTTCCGGCTTGCTGGGTGGGTGGCTAACAAAGTTTATCTACCCTTGAGATACAAAGTGACCATCGGCGGACGAGACCGGGATCGGTCGCCCGTCTATTGTCTGCATTTTTCCCTTTCCCCCTTTTTTTGGCGTGACCGAACTTGGGAGCGAACAGGGGTTTTTTTCTACCTGCCTCCACACATTTCAATCTATTGTGATGAAAATAATGTATTCAGCAAAATATTTTTTTAAAAATTGCATGTATTTAATAACGTGGTTCAAATGTTTTAGCTTGAGTTATGAAATGCGTTTTTTTTCCCTAGTGTCTACGATCAAAACTGACTGAAAATATAAATATTATTTTATTACTAAATATACTATCAAAATATATTATAGAAGCATTATCCGTAACTCAGTCAGTTTTGAATTTCGCCCCAAAAAAATGAAATTCAAGACTCACGTTAATATTTTATCAACGTTATTAGATATTTGTAATTGAACAAAAAATATCAATAAATAATAGAACAATAGAACAGGAAGAGAATACAGCAGGAAAAAAAACCCTCAGCTTCTAGGATGGTCTATTTTAGACTACACGCGACAACCCTTAGCAGCTGCCTCTATCCCCATACCCGACGCGTCCGTCGATGGTTTTTTGTAACTCAAGGATTGATAAACTTAAATATGATGGTAAATGGTTGGCTTAGCGCTTGTCAACAGGCGAAATGATTTTACTTCTTTTCTATGTGAAACTAGGGAGAAAGAAGAAATGCTTGGCTCAACTTCTATATCCCACAGCATTCACAGTCAAAGCATGAGCAAGCAAAACGCATGTCATGCACTATCTCGGCGACTTCGTATAATTATCTGTGCATTGAAGTATTATAACACATGTGACAGCATGTTTTTAAGACTGTAAACCCCAACAATATGTTTTCAAAACGTTCTCGTAAATTGGCATTGATATCAAAGTAAAATTGATAAAAAGTCAAAATTTTTGCGTTTGTGCACAAACACTATAGTGACATATTTTTATTATATTTTGTTCCCCGAAAAAGTTCAAAACTTCCTAAATGAATATAAATTTGTATCATAAGACTTATATTATTTCTATTATGGTAAGTTATCAGCATTTGTAAGGTAGCGTCAAAAATGTATAGGCCTAACGATTTTTACGTTTTCACACACGAGGGGACCCGGCACCTCCACCAAAATCATTAATAAAACTCGCAAACCCCTAGAGAAAATGAATTATCTTCTTGGAAGTGGAAGAACTAATTTCATTGTTTTTACTATAAGAATTATCAGAGGAGCATATTTTTTTAAAACATTATCTTTCCATGCACGGTATAGTTAAGAAAATACCAGGTCACTTTCTCACTAAAATTGCAAACCGGGACAAAAACGTAATTTTTATTTGTTTCTTGGGACACCGGTACAAGTGTTATGAAAACGGTTACTGTACCGGTCAAACGGTGGTCACCTGATTTATTCTTCACTACATAATATCATGCGATAATAAAATAATGTCACATAATTACTTATAGTTAATTTCTCATGATACATCAAGCAAGCGGTGGATGCAGAGCTTTTCAAAACAGATTTTCTAGAAACAAAAGCTACCTTCTTTTTTATTTTGTTTACAATCTGTACCTAGTTCCCAAGATACAATGATTTTTATTAAATTTGCTATAATACTGTCGTCATGTTACGAAAATTATATGAAATAAAAACAAAGTAAGTTTCACTGGTAAGGGTCACTGGTAGGGCTCGACATTGCGTTTGACAGGGTAGGCCCTACCTCACGATGGCGATATCAGACTGTGATGACGTCAAAGCTGCCGTTATCGGCTTTCGTACATGCGATCCTAACACACAGAAGCGGAACTCTGTGCAGCCATCAAATCCCATTTTGGGCCCACTTCTGAGCCTTTTGTGGGAAATTTTACTGATGTAATTTAACGATTAAAGACCATAATTATGGTTCAAACAATATCAAATTTCACCACAGTGTTCAGAATAGTAAAATTAATACCGCGCTGTAATGAAAAATGGATATTACTTATTTCAATGCAGTAAAGTTCATAATCAAGTTCCAAAGTTATCATTTTTTTCCGAAGCAATACCAACCAAAGAAAAAAAATGGACAAATCCGATGTGTTCAAAATTTATTTTTTAGTATGGTTGAAATTTTTTCATAATTATTTGATCATAACTGTAGAGCTTGTTTTTTAAATTTCTAACACTCTGCAGCCGCGCCTGAAACCTGTCTATGCATTAGGCTCTTAAGGACCCTAAATTTCTAAAATTTTGCCACTAGTTCGCGGTATCAACTAAAATTTTCGCGAAATGGAAATTGGTACCATTCAAAACAATTCATGAGATTCATGTGCAAACTGAATTTGAAGGGATTATTGCAACTTTAAAAAAAATTTGCGAATTTCGTTGTCACCATTTTTGCACACTCTATTAATATGTCAATATGTCATACCTTGTAGCCCTTGAAGTGTCCTCGTAGAGTTTCCGGTGCCACAGGATTCCAGCTGAGGAGAGCACTGATACTGTTGGTAACCTGTAGTACTGTGAAGTTGGTTGGGGCATTTGTTGGCTCTGCAATCATTTAACCACATACATTTGAGTTGCCAGCATGTTATGGACAAATCTACATAATACAGAAGGGTTAGGACTTGGACATCGTTTTTTTTTATTCAAGATCGATGTCAAATCCAAAATTTAATTTCGATTTAACATCGATTTGATCACCATCATCGATGATATGAACCATCAAAATAATTGGATGAGCAAAGCGAAGACTTCAATTTCACTAACCCCCCAAAAAAATTTAGCTCGGGTGTTTTTTTGTTTTGTATTTTTGTCTGTTTGTTCGCTCTCTACCGGGCTAACGGCATATGCGATCTTGATGAAAATTGGGACCTTCGAAATCTCTGAACTTAGACCTGCCACGTTTTTGGATACAATCGAAGAAATATTTCTCATGAATATCATACTTTTACGATTTTTTTCTCGATTTTTAGTGTAATATTTTTGTGACATTTGGGTCGATTCTGACCAAACGGGTGGGGCTACAATGTGCATATTTTACATGGACATTAAATTATAATGATTTTATTACAGATTTTTAAAATTATTTTGGTGTCGTACTTTTGATGGCGAAATTAATTTTGAATTGATGTCGAAACTAAACATCGATTACGAATATATAATTGAATTCCAACCCTACAATACAGTATTATTTCTATTATTATGTACTATGCATTTATTTATTAACCCTTTTAGGCTAGATTCTTTAGATCATATATCCCTTGAAGACGGAGGAAGCGATCTGTAGGAAAGTACATTGAAAGACTTGTACTATGAGTGAGCAGCACACACACTGCAGCTACCTAATTTAAAGTTGTTTGCCTTAATACAGTACATGAAGTTGGCAAATGAAATTGATTTTAACACGAAGTCGTGTTGCCAGGCCCCCCTCCCCCCCCCCCCTTGGAAAGTAGGTATAATTTTTTCTGCCTACGCTTACAATTTTGTATTTAACTCGGATTTATTGTTTACTTTTCTCTTGTGGCCAAGGGTCCTGGTTCGAATCCAGGGGGAGTCATGGATGTTTTGTCTCCCGAGCACTAGAGTTGGGAGGGAAGCCCCCTTACTGGTTGTGCTGACGGTGTGGCTCCGTATGAATGGTGTTTGAAGTAACCTTGCTGATATGACAACATGCATGCAGAATTTGCTTCTTGCGGGGCCCTACCACAGGTTTGGTTATGTGTTGTGAGTTTTGTTTGCATGTAGTTAGCTGATTTTTTGTGGCCCCCATCTGCCCGATGAGTCCCAGAAGGACGAAACGCGGTCGGGATTAAGGTAACAACTTTAAATTAGCTGCAGTTGTCATCAGCAGGTGAAAAGTTTTGTCGCCCCCAGCCCTTCAGGCTGGGATTTATGTTCTCTTTGCTTTCCCAACCTGTCAACCCTTCTCCAATCTACATTGTTGAATAAGTTACCCGGTACTTGAAAAAAGGAACCTAGTTAAGTTATTTGCTGTAAAATAACCAGTTAAAGTTAAGTTACTTGTAAGTACAAAGTTACTGCAGCAGGTTACGCGAGGCTCTCTCTACACAACTGCTGTTGTCCGCCGAGTTCGAAACTTGTTTTGACGGAAGGAAATCTAGATTGAACAAGAGCCAGAAATATTTGCAGTGAGTCACATTGATATATTTAAATACAATTCAGAAATTAAAAAATCCACCCCGACCGGGTTCGAACCTGGGTCTCCCACATTCCAGGTAGGCGCCTTAGCCACAACTAGACCACCGAGACGGTAACTTTTTAACCTCTGAATTGTAGTTTCATTATAGATCTGAAAGGATGGAACAGTACTGCAACAAATCTGCTGCCTTTGAACTGACCAAACAAACATAATTTATTTACTGCCATAAGTTACCTAACGCAGGTATGTGCGAGGGTTCATTTCTCGATTTGGTTAGACGGAAAAAACTCCCATATGTGGAATTGTTAATATTTAATACAATTCAGATATCTAACATAGTTGGAACTGAGTTATGATTATTATTATTATTATTATTATTATTATTTAATATTTATTTTTAAAACCAAAAGTATAGTCAGTCTCAGTACAAATTACAAAAAGGAACTTTGTAAGTAACGGTAACATAATGTGAAGTAGAAGTTACATCAAATTAGGAACTTTTCAGTTAGTCACTGGCTAAATAAAAGTAACTAAGTTATCACTAAAGTTGCAAAGTATCTTATGTTAAGTTACTACTCAACACTGATTGTTTATAAATATGGTGTTGGGATATTATCCAATAGAGTGTTGGATAATATGTTAAACTGAGCAAAAAAAACCCTGATGAAAATGGTTTGCAAGAAAAATTAAATGTAGGTAGCTTACTGTCTTCGCCTGAATACGCATCAACTTCTTTTGCAGCCACATTAGCTTCTCCCCTCTCATTGATAGCAACCACTTTGATACGGTACTTCTGGAACGTTTGCTGGTTAGGTATAAGTAGCTCAGATCTTTCCCAGTCGTTTATGTCGTCTGAATTCCACTCCTCCCCTGGGATATCACGCCTCCAGTAAACACGGTACATAAAGCGGGGAGCGTTGTGTTCAATCTCAGGCATAGTCTAATCACAAAGTTTAAAACATTATTACACTTAGCGATTAGCAGTGAGCACACCACCAATGTTTTATATTACTGCAGTAAGGTATCTAGTAAGTAATATCAAAACTTGATTTTGCACAATTTGTTTATACTTCTATATTTATTTTCAAATTAAATTACAACTAAAAAATGACTTGTTTCTCACTATTGAATGAAGCACCAACATCTACAAGAAATAGGCCTATTACAAACACCAAAATTATCAGATATATGCTACCTATTGTGAAATTGTATTTAGCACAGTGTGCAACAATTAATTAGTAATAATTTAAATTATGCCAATTTCTTTACCGTAAGGTTTATCTATTTTGTTTTTTAAATGTTTTTTTTTAATTGTTCGTTAATTAGCTACACTTATAGCAGGTGAGCATGTATCTACTATCTAGTAACAAACCCAGCTTGAAAATCTTACCGTCCAGCGTATGACAATGTTGTTGGGGTCTGTGCCTTTCCCTTCCACATTGTCGGGGTTCTTATAGGGTACGTCTGGTTGAGTAGTGCAGATATCAGAGTGCGGTGATGCAGTGGACGGTCCAATTTTGTTCCACGCAATCACTCGGAATGTGTAGTTTGCCCATGGACTCATTGCTACCTGCAGACAACAAACAAGACTCAGAGCTGAATTTTAAAATATAGTCAAAAGTCATTACAACAAATGCTATTACTACGGAATTATCATTATATACCAAAAATGTCGGTGGTCCGGTCGGTCGGTGGTTTGTTATGCTAAAACAAGTCATTACCACGAAAAGTCGTTTAAATTTAAACAATATTTTCAAGCATGACTATAATCGAACGCTTTACAATGTATGAACATTTTCTCCTGAATTGTGGATATGATGGAATTTCCAGCTGCTCATAAGTTTTTCCGTTCATGATCTATTTCACGGGACAGAAAATACACAGGGTCATTATCCAGGGTTGCCGTTTTTACGGATTTTATCCGTTTTAACGGATTTTGAGGGTGCAAAACGGATACACGGATTTTTAGTCCAATTTACGGATTTAAAAAAAAAAAAAAAAAAAAAAAAAAAATTTTTTTTTTTTTTACGTTTTACGACTTTTTTTAACTAGGGCTGGTCAAAAAATCTATATTTCAATGCGATATTGATAAGTGGGAATCTATTCGATGTATAAATATCAAAATTTACACCAAAAATGTAAAATTTCGGAATTTTGGTGGAGGTGCCGGGTAGGTAGTCTAAATTAAATTAACCTGGTGGTGCATATGGTGGAGGTGCTGGTCATAACACGCGGTTGTGAGATCGTAAAAAATAGGCATTTATGGTGATACCTTATCATTCTATCAACCCATATTGGCCTCGAATCATTTTTTTTCCCGATTGAGTCGGGGCCAACAGGTTGGCTTGGTCGCTTTTTTTTTTACAATCTTGGTGCAATTTCGTGCGTTTTACTGAGTTTTTGGGGACACTTTAATCATTCTTTTTTTTCTCGGCACTGTTCGATGGAGGGGGTAGGGCGGGCGGGCCGTGAGTGGGAGGGGGTTGCACATACCAAGGAAGGCAAGAAACGTGAAATTCACACGGCGCACCAGTTTTCAATATAAAATAACGATTTTGTGTAAAAAAAAAGAAAAAAAAAAAGTTTTTTTTTTTACAAATTTTTGAAAATTGAAAAATTCGTAAAATCGACAGGGCAATCGTAAAATCGTAATGACTACCGTTTTTCGTAAATTTTACGAATAATTCGTAAAACTTGGCAGGTATGATAGTATAATATAGTGCACAGACACAATATTTGACTTTAAACATCAATTATAGGCCTACCGTGTATTTGGTATCTGTTGCAGGGACCGACTCAAATGCAATCTCCCAAGTGTCTGGAGTGAAGCTGGTGTTGTACTGAATAGTGTAGCGCAAGATCGGTGCTCGGTTGTCTCCCATTGGTTGCCACTGAAGGTGTGCAATACGCTCATTACACTGCACACTCAACAAACGTGGAGAATTTGGGACATCTGTAAGAAAACAACATAAAATTTAGAACAAAATTTATTATGTGGTTGATTAAATAGTATATTTCTGTAATTTATTGTTATGGGAGTGGAATGAAGATGTTATTTTAATACTAAACTCAAATTTAACGATGAGATGTTTCTGCTTAACCTAATGTTCATTTCATATCTGGGTCATCACTAGTCATTAGTTCAATAATTTACATTTATCTATTAATATTTGTATTCTTATTTGTACTACATTTCAACATGTTACATTATAAAAATTAATGCAAGAATGACAGAGAGCATCTGCCCAATAGTACGCGAGTACCTGTCACCCTCTAATACAATATCAAATACAACACCAATAAATATTATAAAACTAGGAAAACGTTAAGTCCCGCCGCGTTTTTGGATGAGCGTAATTGGGTTTGCATTGAGCTGCCATTTTTGTAACCCGGATTTTCTTTTGTTCTGTAAAAAAAATTATTGCTTAGTCGAAGATTTTTTTAAATTAAATTAAATAAAAAAAAAAATTAACTTAATTTTTTTAATAAATGGTAATTTAAAAAAAAAAAAAAAATCGTTAAATTGAAATTTTTCCCATAAGAAATAATTATTCGATTGCGCTAAAATTTTAACACGAGTATATAAATTGATGAATTTAAGGTTCTGTGAAAAAATCATTACAATAAAATAAAAGCAGTAGGTGTTAAAGTCAAAGAATTGTTTTAAAAAAAAGAAAAAACCTGTAAAAATTTCGATTTTCATGAGAAAATAATTTTTCGATTACGCTCAAATTTCACACGATATCTTAATTCATAAAATTAAAGGGTTTTGCGAAAAAAATCATTACAATCGGATAAAGCGGTGTAGGTGTTATAAATCGAAGAAATTTTAAAAAATCGAAAAAAAAATTTTTAAAATTGCGTTTTTTATAAGAAAAAATTTTCCCCATTGCGCTCAAAAACGTGGGAGTTCTAAGTTCAGAGATTTCGAAGGCCTCCATAAAATTTCATCGCAATCGGAGTATCGGTTTTAGCCGGAATCGTGTTAACAAACACACAAAAATACAAAAAAAAAAAAAGAAAAAAAAAAAACATTCCGGATTTTTCTCCAGTGTAGTGAAATGGAATCTTTGCTTCGCTCGCTACGGGTCGCTACGCTCATCCAATCACTACAAAAAAATAAAACCCAAAACAGAGATATTTTCTTTGGAGAATCTAAAATCAGTTCAATCCACTCGGACTTTTTAAAAAATCCTGGTACCAAAAATGGTTTAATAATTATTTATAGTAGCACCAGGAAAACAAATTATTGTCTTAAGAGGCTAACCTTGCACTGTGAGGGTGGCCTGAGCAGTGGCTTCATCCAAATCTGTTCTTGCAAGGCAGGTGTAGGTGCCAGAATCCAGTTCTGTAGTTTTGGTAATCGTCAAAGAGAAGTCGGAGGATTGGACGAAACGTGGCTCTGACTCAATGTCTATGATTTCACCTTTTTTCAGCCATTCAATGGTAAGTGGAAGCGAGGAGTCACTAACCGCATTGCAACGGAAAGTTGCAGCAGTACCGGCAGCTACTTCATAGTCTTCTGGTTCATCGGTGATCTTTGTGTGTTCTAGAACATACAATAAATAATAAATTTAATAAACCTTTAATATTATTTTATTTTAATGTATATCTACATGTCCCAAGACAGGACAGGTCAGCCACTTTAGGGTTATGGTCAGTCTTACACACTCAGGCACCTTACACAGCAAGCAGAGTTAAGGTGATTTCAAGGTGTCACCCAGTCGTCATGAAACGTGATGTGAACTTGAAAACTATCACAATCGGGGGGATTTAGGTACTTGACAACACGTGCCAAATTTGATTCCTTCTTGGTGAAAAAATGACTTGAAACATGCTCAAAATCACTTTTAAGGATGTTAGTTACCGTATCTTACTAAATATAGTGCAATGATTTTATCCAAAAAAAATACTCCAAATTCGCACTTGCACTATATTCGCTGCCTAGGCATTTCCATGCTATTTGAGCACGTTTGAATATTCCGCGCAAGGAGTTCCAGCAATGGCCGATAGAGCGCGCCACGCGAGCGTTTGTGGCTCCATTATTGGCTAGGGTCGTCTCGTTTCCATCCAATAGTGACGCTCGGTGAGTTTGACCTTCGAAAGTTAGTGAAGTGAAGTGAAGTAAATGCAAAGATGGAAGATGGAACTAACATAAAATGTCAAGCTACGCGAACTACGATTTTAAAATACGTAAAAAGTGCTTAAATGGAATAATCTCCGGCATTCTTTATTCACGATTGTTTATCGGAAATATTAGTGATATAGACGCAACGAAACCAATAAAGGATGTTTATTTTCGACGACGTGTATTCATGCTCCCTGGTCCCCTCATCCACATCTCTTATTATAATTTTGAAAGCTTTTACACCCAGTTGACAACATACGAAGATTCGTTATTGAATACAATTAGCACGCAGACTAGTGCCTAGGCCTAGGTTTAGGTTGTCTTAGGCCTAGCATCTGCGTAGGTCATCTGACGCTCGGGCCTAGGCACGTATGCTAGGGCTATTTTTTTTCCCAGGCTTTTTTTCTAGGCAAAGTCCTAGGCAGTCCTAGGCCTAACCCAAGTAGGGACTCAGTCTAATTAATTATCAATATATAAACAAGATGGATGAAAGTGAGACAGTGGATGAAGGTTTCACTTAAATAGTGAAAAGGAAGAATCAAAATGTTGGAGAGCAAGAAAATAGTAAGGACGGGAGTCCAGTGTACTTCATGTGCCAGCTGGTCCCATTTTAAATGTGCAGGGGGTCAATGGAAAAGAATATAGAAGAAAAAACGAAAAGTGAATGGTGGTGGGGTGCAGTAGTAAGATCAGGGGGTTTGGAAAAAAAGGTAGGAATATGCATACAAACAACAGTCAAGGAAACTTGAGGTAAAAAGTAACCCTGTAGCAAAAGAAAGCCGATTCTCGGCCTAGAATTGGGTTTGTAACAAGTCTAAGCCTAGGATAACCACAGGAAGGATTGGTCAAAGGGGGGGAAGGGTGGCTATAAGGAAGAGGAGGAACCACATTAGAATAGGCATGTGCCGGTGTAGGACTAGTAGTGAAAAGTGGAATGGGATGGTACAGAAAATAAGTATGATGAGTAAAAGTATTGAACACCTGAGTAAAAAAAGTAGGAACATGGAAAAGCAGAGAGATAAAGAAGAAGGAAAAGTAGGTGTACTAGACCAAGTGTACAACAGAATGAAAGGGGGGTGGGGAAGAATGCACTACAGAGGTGGTAAACATACAGCTGGGACTAAAAAAAAACATTTTCCAGGTTGGAACAGGAAATGGGAAGAATGCAAATGAGTTTGGTGAACCTTGGAGAGGACTTAGAAGAGCAACAGGAGGGAAAGGGAAAAATGCTAGAACAGTTTAAAAATAATATGTGGGAGGAGATACGACAAAGGACTAATAGTAAATCAAGGAAGAAAAAGGATCCACAACAGCAGCTGGATTACAATGATATCCCCACACGCTGAAGACCTAGGCATCAAGAAAGTCCTAGAACCTAGGGTAGGACTTGGCCAAAAGCAAGGCCTAAACAACAAAAAGCCAGACAATAAAGTTGATCACAAAGCGGAGGAAAAAAACAAACAATCACAGGAACAAGTCTAATCGTCACAAACATCACGTGGGTGAAGAAATTCTAAACGGAGGCCTGAGCAACAACAGAGTGCAAGAGCTCAAGTTCAGGAAGTAAAAGGAAAGAAGAAGGAACTAAGAAAACAAGAGGGGGACTAAAAAATGAATGTGTGACTCCCAAAAAAAAACAGTAAACCTACAAATATAGGACTATACAAAACCACCAAAGCTATATTGATAGGTGATTTATGGGGAAAAAAACAGCGGGAAAAATTTTCTGTGAACACAATGGGTATAGAGCAGGGCATACCCAGGTATTAAAATAAAAAGAGCTACAACGAAAAACGAGGAATACGGACAAGAAGAAGCGACAATAGTTTCCATACAAGTCGGAATGCAAAAAGAGTTGGGCGGGGAAACCAAGAAAAACTGATGGGACAAGTGCGGGAATTATTGACAACAACAAAACAGAAGTTTGTAAGGGGGCACAAATAACCATGAGGGGCCCTGACCACATGGGACAGGAGTAAGTGCAAATCCAATATCAAAAAATATTTGGGTAAAGAAGAAAATATAACGTTCTTAGACAGTCAAACTTGGAGGGAATAAGTGAAAACTGGAAAAGGGAAGCAAAAATGGGGGCACAAACAAGGATGTACAAAACCCAACTTAATGGCAAAGAAAGGGAAAAGGGACCACCCAGAAGACCTACAAAAAACCAAGTAACAAACACAAAAAATACAAAAGACATTCATATCTAGGAAAACAGGATTTTCACACAAGGTGGGTGTGGAGATCAAGAAGAAAATAAGAAAACAAACGATGGGGAAAGACAAAGAAGCAAGGGTACAATAAATACAGAACAAATAGATATAATAACAACAAACATAGGCATACAATGATTAAATAGGAACCCTAAATATTTTACATTAAATGGGAAAATTGAAGAATTAGTAGATGTAATGATGTCGAAAAAATTGGAGATATTAGGACTGTTGGCGAGACTAAATGGAAGGGAGTAGGAACCAAGAACTGAGAGAAGGATAAAAAATTATTATGGTCGGGCACAAATGAAGGCAAAAATGGAGTGGGATTTATCATCAGCCCAAAGTGGAAAGAAAACATTGTCCATGTAGACAATAAGAGTGACAGAATTTTGAAAATTAAAATATTTATAAATAAGTAGCTTTTGAGATATACAATGCTATGCACCACAAGTTGGGTTAGCGATGGCCCGAAAAGGAGGCATGGCTTGAACAATTGGAAGAAGAAAACACAGAGAGAAAAGTAATAATTATGGGAGATCTTAATGCCAAAGTAGGGAGAGAGAGGAACAGGATATGAAGAGGTACTAGGGGTCCATGGGTATGGGGCCCAAAGGAACAAGGAAGGAGAAAATCTACTTGATTTGTGTGCCAGGAATGGACTTCGAATCGGAAATAGCTGGTTCATGAAGAAAAAGGATCAACAAATAACCGGTACGCCTGGGAGGCTCATCTGAGTCAGTTATTGATTATATTATTATAAGTAGCAACATGGCCAAAGATATCACTGATGTAAAAGTAATTCCCAGCGTGTCTCTAGATGGAGACCACAGACTACTGTAAGCCTTATAAGACGTGAACAATAAAGACCAAAAAACATGGACTATATCCCAGGAGGAAGATTCCAAAAATCAAGACATGGAAACTACAGGAGGAGACTGACATGCTGTCCTTTAGAAGACAGATAGAGGAAAGTATCCAACACATGATTTGTTATCAGTAGATGAGGAGTGGAAATTACTTAAGTCAGTATTTATTAGTAGTGCTGAAGAAATATGTGGAAGGGCAGGTGGCATAAGAAATGAAAAGGGAAAATGTGTGGTGGAATGAAAGAGTGAAGACAGCTGTTAAACGCAAAAATGTAGCCCGAAAAGGAAAAGGATAAAACAGGACTAAAGAAAATGAAGAAAAGTACAAAAAGTATAAATATGAAGCTAAAAAAAATAGTTATGACAGAAAAGGGAAAAAAACAATGGAAATATTGCAGACAAATTAGAGAAGGACTTGATACAAATAAGAAAAATTTTTGTATGGACTAATGAGAAGCAAAAGAAAACAGAATAAATCACAAGATACCTGACCAACAACAATGAATCTCTTATTACTGACCCAGAAGGGAAATGAAAAAAAATGTGGAAGAAATATTTCAAAAACCTACTTTAAAATGCCTAGGTTACCTGATATAACCATAACCAAACTCAGGAAAAGGGGGCCAAACCCCTAGAAAAACTTTCAGAACACCAATGAGGAAGAAATAGAAGAAAAATAGGAAATGAAATATCAAGACGGGAAGTAGTTGAAGCAGTAAAAGCCATGAAAAATGGTAAAGCTTTGGGAGAGGATGAAATGGGTTTTGGAGATGATCAAGGCTGCAGGGGATGCAGGCTAGATTGGATGGGAGAGTGACCAGTGCAGCATGGAAAAGAAAAGAAGGTACCAGATGACTGGGGGGGAAAAGGGAAATTTTAGTGCCAACAATTTAAGAAAGGGGACAGGAAGAAGTGTAAAAAATTATAGAGGAATAACGCTGATGAGCCCGTGTGCAAAGATATACGAGAAAAATACTAGATCGAAGACTACGACAACAAGTAGAGCCAAGTTTGAGAGAGGAAACAATATGGGTTTAGAGCTGGCCGCTCAACCATAGATTCATATTTGCGCTCAGACAAATAATGGAAAAAAAAGTGGGAAAAGGGAGAAGAAATGTTCATGGTCTTCTTGGATGTAAGAAAAAGCATATGACAGTGTCCCAAGAGCAAAAGCTTGGGAATGCTTAAAAGATGCAGAAGTAGAACCCGAGTCTAATAACAAGAATTCAAAGCAATATGTCACAACAAAGAGCTGTGTTCAAACACCATTTGGTAGAACTACTTGGTTTGAAAATAAACGGTGGGTACGGCAAGGTAGTGTGATGTACCTACATTATTTATCATTGTTATGGATAACATTTCTGCGTAAAGTTGAACCCACAGAAAGTAAACGTCTAAAACTATGATATTTGCAGATGATATAGTGAGATGGGGAGATTCCATTGAAGAAGTACAGAAGAGCGTAGATAGATGGAATGAGGAAACACTGAAGTTTAACATGAAAATAAGCATTGAAAAAGAGTGAAACATTAATAGTAACGAAGAAAAGTAAACAAAATCAAAAAAAGATAATACTACGGGGTGAAGAGCTGGCCATTGCAGAAGATTTAAATACCTCGGAAGTATACTAACAAAGGACGCAAAACTAGATGCTGAAATATCAAGGAGAATTATATTAGCAGACAAATTTTTCCAAAGTGTACGTAAACATTATGGAAAGAAGAAATATCATCCAGGTGCAAGATGATTGTACAAAATGTATTTCCTCCCAATAATATCATATGCACCCGTGACAAGACAAAGGAGGAAAGGAAGACAGCAGATTACAAGCAGCAGAGATGAAATTTTTAAGAAGTTCTGTAGCCTTAACAAAAATAGACAAGGTACGGAGCAAAACAATAAGAAACAAACTAGGAGTGGAAAGTTTACGAAATAAAATAGGAAAAGAAAGACTTCGATGGTATGGGCACGTACGAAGAATGAAACAAGATAGAATACCAAGAAGAGAATTTGAACACACATGGGGGGAGTAAGAAGAGTTGGACGCCCAAGAGATAGATGGAGGGACCAAATAAAATGGAACATTGAAGAAAGAGGAAAATCATGGGAAAGAATTAATGAAGAAAGACTCTGGGAGGATAGAAAGAAATGGAGAGAACTGGTAGAAATGCCTGTCATAGAAGACATCGAAGTAGATGAGGAGGTGTTGAGCCTGGCTAGCAAACACTGAGAGTCCACAGCCCGAGAAATTGGTGATACGTCACCCCCCGACCTGACTTATGTTGGAACCGGGTGTTTGATTATTATTATAATAAGAAAATGCTTGCCAGATTCAGGTAAAAATAAAGTTATAATGCATTTTAAAACAGTTAAGTTTTAATTGATCAATTTTCATCATTTTTCATTTTTTTCTTCTCTTCATTTTCTGTTCAAAAACACTACTACTCGAACTATATTCGGTACAATACGGTACTGGCTCCTATAAACTACTGTCTAATTCGTCAGTTTCAATTGGTCAGCGATTCTGACCAATGGGTGGGGCTACAAAGTTCATATTTTACATGGACAAAGCTGTTGTCTTGCGACACAGAAAAAACAAAACAAGTTACAGTAAAAATAAAAATATGAAACAATAATGAAGTTAACTAATGATATAATATAAATGATTCCTAAAAATACGTATTGACCATCGCAATTTACCGTATTGTACCGAATATAGGCCGACCCTTTTTCATTATTTAGTTCTCAAATCCCTCCTCGGCCTATATGCAAGCGTCGGCTTTTTACGAGCCAATTTCAAACACCAAGTTCGTCGGCCGTCGCATAGACCTTTAGTGTTGAGTGAACCAAGAAGATGATTAAAATATTAAATAGTGCAGTAAACATTTCAGTTGCAAAACTCTAAATAAAATTAGGCCAATGATGTTTGAGAATGACACTCATTGTCTAATGTCTACTGTTCGCTGGCTGCCGCATTCTTCCGCGAAAGTCTTTTTTGACAAGACTGTCTGTCGAGTATTGATGAAAATGAGCGAACTGCATGTTTTTGTAGGCTCGAATAAATCGAGTCTAAAACCAAACTCGGCTCGGCGCGAGCTCGAAAATGAAGCTCGAAAAATCTCGAGAAATCGAGTACACGCACAGTCCTAAATACTTTACATAAACTTTGTAGATAATGTGCATTTTTCCTTTCAATTTCATAAAATAAATAATTGTGGATTGTAAATTGTTTGATATTTCAATTTTCCTTAAATATTAGGGATGACACCGGGTACCCGGTTCCAGAAATTACCCGGAGCCGATTTTAAGATCCGGGTATATTTCGCGGTCGTTTTTAGGCTTATTCACCAGTTTAAATTACGCGCTACGTGGTTGCGGTCTTTCCCGCGGAGCGTGCCCGCTGCCTAAAGAGTAACTGGAGTTGACGACAGAGCGCGTTGTAAGCTATCACGTGCTTCCGTCCGTCTCGGCGAGTCGCGCCCATGCCACGGGCGAGTGCAATAGAGAAAGATGCGGCAATAAATCTTGGACACTGCCGTCTGCGCAGTACGAGATGCGCGTACGATTCAACCAACTCACACTCACAGCTGACTGACAAAGATGGTTGGGTGTAGAAGAAGAATTTGCGATGCAATCATCTTTCAACCGATTCACGAAATTTGTAATCACGACGCATAGGATTGTTATTCCTGGGCTTATCTTGCGACGAGAGCTTCAGCGCGGGATATAGTAGTGGGAGATTTTCCCACATTCGATGCGTGTTTGTTTTCCCTTGCTTTCTGCGCGTAGGCCTAGGCCTACCTACAACGAGTTTCACTGCCTGTACAGTGTAATTGGTAAACTAATCTTTGGTGTCATGAAGAATGAAGATCATTGCCTGGTTATCAAAGCGGTTCTTTATTTGTGAACGATTATTGCAAAGGTTTCCAGAGACGGAAACGTAGTCAGTCGGTATGACCTTCAAACCAACTAGTAGGCCTAGGAAACAGCGTTTCCACACATCGTGACGTAACGGGACCCGGGTACCCGGGTAATTTGAGTGCTGGAATCGGTTCCGAATTTTGCTACCCGATGTCATCCCTATTAAATATTCCTTTTTTAAATTTCGATGACCAAAGTTAGGGGTCAGCCTATATTCGAGACAATACGGTACATACAATGACATAACATAAGCTAAGCGCTAGACACTCAGTATAACCGTGGGGAGCGTGGAAGTTTCAAGCTATTGTGAAAAGGGAAAAACCGCCGTCTAAATGTACGTAAATTTGTAGATATTTACATGCAGGCGTTTGCCCATCCGCTCAACAACAAACAACTCCCCAGCCACTTAAAAAGTGTCAGTTTAGACAACTAGATAAGTACCTATGTGGCAGTGAAATGATTTTTCCCTTTTCACGAGGCTTCTAATGTCCACGCTAGCGCTCGGTGGGAAGGATGTACGTCACTGGGTACATATGACTATGTCGTCTCGTAATCCACTTGACAAGACAAAATCTTCTTCTGAACGATTCGAAGAATTTTGGGATCGCCCCTCTCGCACCTAACAAAGGTCCTGTAACGCTTATTTCAATTGTAATGGTCCTTATAATAGGCGACCGTGAGTTCATAAAATCCCCGTTTTTCCAGGTCAACTTCCTCCATTTGTCCCGTGTGATCTTCGTACCACACCGTTGGAAGATGAAGCCTTCCTTTTTATCTATGTTGGACACATCTTGACTCCATTTTACAATAACAGATGGCTACAATTAGTCAAATCAAATCATTTATGATACGGAAATAGGTACACACTTACCTTTCACTTCCAAACTACCAGAAGCCTCTGCATTTCCAAACTTATTTTCAGCAAAGCAGGTGAACTGGCCAGCATCCAGGAAGTTCACGTCCCTAAACAAATGAGAAAAAAATCAGTCATCAAAATCCAGCACTTATGGACTAACTAAACTGATGTAATTGAGCGAGCGAAGCGAGCGTCTCCACTTGACTCTTATGGCTCGAATGTCTGTTTTTTTTTTTTTTTTTTTCTGTTACTGCTTCGATACAGGTCGCACCGTTTCTCTGATCGACCTGAAATTTTGCACACATGTTCATACCACCTAGGCGGGTTGCTGTATAGTTTTTGAACAAAATCCGATCGTTGGTTATAAAAAATAAAAAAAATAAAAAAAATAAAAAAATAAAAAAAATGTACCGATCGTTATGAAATTTTGCAGGGTCAATAAGTACAACATTCTCTCCTATTTTCCAAATTTTCAGCTAAATCGGTCAAGACCTTAAAGACTTATTGGTTATCATATTTCGAAAAATGATGTTAAAAATGAAGGTGGCAGTGAAGATACAAAGATACACTTTAGAAGGCATGACGTGAATTACAACAATGCAAAGATGTTGGAATAGTATAAAGTGTACAATGTCAATATCCAGTTAGGCCTACACTGTGTGGTGGGCCTTATGGGAATGTCGAACTCGGGTCATGTTGCACGTACCGGTGCTCGCTCAACAACGCGTCCAACTGAGCGTTTTCCTAGTACATACAATAATATGTATAGGTCTACCTATGTATGGCCGGGGCGGCGCTATGTTGCTTAATTAAAACTTTTAGTATTTAGGAATAGGGCTGGGCAAAAAAATCTCTATTTCGATACGATATCAATAAGTGGAAATATTTTTGATATCGATATTTGATCATATCGAAATATCAAAATTTACACAAAAAATGCTAAATTTCGTAGTTTTGGTGGAGGTGCCGGGTCATAAAACGCGATTGTGAGATTGTAAAAATTGTTAATTGAGCGAGCGTCTCCACTTGACTCTTATGGCTCGAATGTCTGTTTTTTTTTGTTTTTTTTTTTTGTTACTGCTTCGGTACAGGTCGCACCGTTTCTCTGATCGACCTGAAATTTTGCACACATGTACATACCACCTATGCGGGTTGCTGTATAGTTTTGTGGCAAAATCGTTCATTAAGTTAAAAAGTTACATTAAAGTTGATCGAAAGTTTTTTTTTTCAAACTAAACGGCGACAAAATCTGAGGTGGCCAAATCATTTAGAATGTCCGTCCGGTCACGAATATGTTAATTTTATTTTGATCCGATAAGTAGTGTAGATGGAAATTACATTATAACAAAGTACCGTTACCATGGCAACGGAAAGTCGCGCTGCTTTTTTGGCTCATGATAGCGGTCGAACGGAGGCTCGGATCGAGTTGAAATTTTGACCATCCGCAAGCTTCGTTCCCGATTGAATGCCATGAGTTTTGTGGCAAAATCGTTCAAAAAGTTATAAAGTTACATTAAAGTTAATCTAAAGTTTAAAAAAAATAATAAACGGCGACAAAATCTGAGGTAGCCAAATCATTTAGAATGTCCGTCCGGTCACGAATATGTTAATTTTATTTTGATCCGATAAGTAGTGTAGATAGAAATAACATTTTAACAAAAGTAACGTTAACATGGCAACGAAAAGTCACACAAGAATTCTGGTCACTATGCACTGCCACCTAGAAGTAATCAAGAGTTAAAATAGTTTTCCTAAAGAAATGATGTCAAGGTCCTCTAGATGGCGGTGGATTTTATCCATTCTCTCCTATTTTACAAATTTTCAGCTAAATCGGTCAAGACCTTAAAGACTTATTGGTATGTAACATTATGGGAATGTCGTATTCGGGTCGTGTTGCACGTACCGGTGCTCGCTCAACAACGCGACGGGACTTTAGCGTTTTCCTAGTAGGTTTATGGTGATACCTTATCAAACCTATTTGTTCACGAATTATGAAAAATAGACCCACTCTTTTAATAAAATTTTGATTTTGAAAAAAAAAAAATTATACAAACAACTACCGTATTACATTTCGATATATTGATATCGTATCGAAATTTTTCACGTGATATTGATACCTGAATGATATATGTCATCATAGCCCAGCCCTATTTAGGATTGAGTTACAAATGTCCAGAGGCAAGTATTTGGGATGAAAATGAGAGTGAATTTTTGTTTTTATTATTATTATGCCCAAAAGTGGTGACTTGACGGTGAAAATAATTCAACATTTAGTTAAAAGCTCTATTCCCCCCCCCCCCCCCCAATATTTTTAAAAATTTTGAGTGTAAGATCTTGTAAAAGAATTGCAGATTACAATAAAATGTAGTTACGGTATGCTAGATTATCTTACTTGATCTCAAGATCTCCGCTGTTAAGAACAGAGTAACGACCTCCTGTTAACTCCATGCCAGCTCGTACCCATTTAACCAGCGGCTTGGGAGCACCAAATACCCGACACGTTAATGTTATAGTTCTACCATCCACGGTAGCTGCATTTACAGGTGGTTCGGTAATTTCTGGAGCCAAAGCTGAAATAAAAGATAAAGGATTAAAACCCAGTAGATCTACCTGCAAACTGTAAGGTTGAAGAAGAAAATATAGAATACCAATTTCCATGTGAGTGACATGACAATGCTTAGCAGCGAAAATAAATACTAAAGGCCTAACTCCAATCCTCCTCTATAACTAGTATAAACGGAACAATACATTTAGAGCCCAAACACCATTGAAAAGGTTCAGCCTTCATAATCTCAAGTCCATGAATATTTTATTTGTTGCTTACCCTAGACATTTCCTATAATATAGCCAAAAAAAAGTTCTATCAAATATACATAGTGACTGACATTCAAGAAAAAAATATATTGCAGTCAATGTGCTAAATGGGATACTATATCACATTAAGTGGAGATGGCATTTAGCTGGAAATTGTGGTAACCTACAGCAGTACAACGTGATTAACTTTGAACAACCTTGGGGCCCAATGTTACAGACACAGTTTTTAGGATGGTCTTTATGTGAAGTAGCGGGAAATTTTCCTTGTATATTTAACAATCTGTATACGTATGTAACTTAGAACAACAAGTGTCTCAAACTTACCCAATACATTCACATATACGTCTTTGTAAACGTATCCTAGACTGTTTGTGGCATTGCAACCATAGTTGCCAGTGTCTTTTTTATCCAATCGCTCGATGATAATTTTATTTGGAGTTACTTTGCGTCGAGAATTTGGTGGCGATTCACCGATAGGTTTGCCATTGTGGATCCAATTAATCTTGGGTTCGGGAACTCCCGAAGCTTCACAATTGAACTCAACTGTCTCACCCTCTGCAGCATTTATAATTTCAGGCTCTAGTGTGAAGTATGGAGACGCTGTGAACAAAATGTAGGCACATCATTATGAAGATATGTGGAAATTGTTAGCATTTGAGGCCTAATTGGGGCAGTTAACACCACACTAATAAAGAAAATTAACTATGTACCAAGGTACCTAGACTACTAAGATCAATCAAATCAAATCCGCTCTTTTAATTTATTTATAGTAGGCTATAAAGGCAAACTTCAATAAAAAAAACACATAGGATACATAGGCATAAATATTTTCTAATACATATTTGTAGTTTAATTGAGCTAGGCCACTTATGAGTACACCTAACCAAATCAGAAATGAAGGTTTCATGTTTAAAATAATTTAATTTGTATGTAAAGATTACGAAAATGGTATGCATTGTAGGCATGGAAGCAGGGTGTTTTTGGACCATTTACGCTAGTGGATGCGTAGCCTAGTGCATAAGGTGGCCAGGGTAAGCATACATTATCTATTACTAGGAAAACGCTTAAGTCCCGCCCCGTTGTTGGATGAGCGTAATTGGTGCATTGAGCTGCCATGTGTTATGCGAATTATCTGTTGTTCTGTGAAAAAAGTTGAAGATTTTTTAAATTTAAATTAAATTAAATTAAAAATTCCTTAAATTTGTAATTTTTTAAATTAATCGTACTAATTTAAAAAAAGAAAAAATTGAAAAATTGCGATTTTTATAAGAAATTATTATTCGATTGCGCTCAAATTTCACACGAATATATAAATTTATAAAATTCAGGTTCTGTGAAAAAATTATTACAATAGAATAAAGCATGTAGGTGTTATAAGTAAAAAAATTGTTTTAAAAAAGAAAAAATCCACAAAATTTCTATTTTCATGACAAATAATTTTTCGATTGGGCTCAAATTTCACACGGATATTTTAATTCATAAAATTAAGGTCCTGTGAAAAGATTATTAAAATCGGATAAAGCATGTAGGTGTTATAAGTAAAATAAATTTTCAAAAAATCAAAAAAAATCGTAAAATTGCGATTTTCATAAAAAATAATTTTTTGATTGCGCTCAAAAACGTAGCAGTTCTAAGTTCAGAGATTTCGAAGGCCTCCATAAAATTTCATCACAAATGGAGTATCGGTTTAGCCGGAATCGTGCTGACACAAACACACAAAAATACAGGAAAAAAAAGAAAGAAAAAAAAAACATTCCGGATTTTTTTCTCCAGTGTAGTGAAATGGAATCTTCGCTTCGCTCGCTACGCTCATCCAATAAGTAACTCTTTGCATTGGGTCTACTTACCCATGACTTGTAGATTCACAGAATAGGATTTTGCCTGGCCAACACCATTACTGGCTTCACAAGTGTAGGCACCCTCATCCTCCAACTGGGCATGCTTGATAATCAGACTCTTTCCATAATTGCCTTGCGTTATGCGGTCCGACGACTGGATTGGCCGGCCGTCCTTACTCCACACAGTCTGAGGCAATGGCCTTAAAAGGACAAAAAATGTAGATAATTAATGTGAAGTAGCTTTTGCAGGTTTGAAGAAAGTTCAATGCCCAAACATTAGGGTTGTGCAAACTTGGATTTTTAATTTTGAACTGAACTGCACACCATCTAAAAAGATTATTTTTTCATTTTAGTTCGTACCTGGGAATAGAGAACCTTAATAATGACAATGTGTTATGACAATGGGTGTCGGCACATGATTGTGAAATACCAATTCACTAGCACATCATTAATTATTATAGTTCATAGGACATTAGCCTACATATAGGATATTAAAGGCATTGTCCGAGTTTCAAGCAAGTATTTTTTATATTAATCTTCAGAGTGTTTATGGAAGGAAGGTACACGAGTAAAAAATTCCATCTGAGGGAAGTGCGGCTCTAACGGGACTTTTTAGTGTATAATATTAACGTATGAAAGTACTGTAGTAGTACCCTATGTATGTTTAGTAGGCCTAAATGTATAACAGTTGTGATGTCAGTGTACGGCTACGGTCTTCGCTGCTGCAACCTGCTACAGTGCTATTCAGTATAAGTTGGAAGGCCTTAACATCCCTTCAGTGTAACATTTTATTTAATATTGACAAGTTCATAGGCCTACGTGACTAGTGCAGAACATCTTAAATTTATGTGATTTAGGTTGGGACTTAGCAGTTTGTTTATTTAATTTGTGATAGAGTTTTGTTTAGAGTGAATTTGAGTTTTCTAGGGTTGAGCGAACCCACTATTTTGGCTTTAAACTCGAACTTTCATAGCTTTGAAAATCGAACTTTGAACTTCAAAAATTTTGAACCCAACCGAACACGAACCGAATTGAAAGGGATATCAAACAGTTATAATAGGTAAAATCCAGGGTGAGTCATGGATGTTTTGTCTCCCGAGCACTAGAGTTGGGAGGGAAGCCCCCTTACTGGTTGTGCTGACGGTGTGGCTCAGTATGAATGGTGTTTGAAGTAACCTTGCTGATGACAACATGCATGCAGAATTTGCTTCTTGCGTGGCCCTACCACAGGTTTGGTTATGTGTTGTGAGTTTTGTTTGCATGTAGTTAGCTGATTTTTAGTAGCCACCATCTGCCTGATGAGTCCCAGAAGGACGAAACGTGTTGTGGATTAAGGTAACAACTTTAAATTAGCTGCAGTTGTCATCAGCAGGTCAAAAATTTTGTCACCCCCAGCCCTTCAGGCTGGGATTTATGTTCTCCTTACTTTCCCAACCTGTCAACCCTTCTCCAATCTAAAATAGAAAAAAGGTGTAATGCTATATGACGCCTTTAAAAAGAAACGACACGCGCCAAGCGGAGAAACGGTGAAACGCTCAGATGAGGTCGCTCCGGAGGTGGGTGTGGCGCTTGCGTTTAAAACTACACGGCGCGGCGAAGTTTTCGTCAAAGATAATGTCGAACAGTGAACGATATTGTTGTGTTCTGAGTTGCATATAAGGTAAAGCCACTAAGCCAACCATTAAAGACGACACAATTATACCTAGGGATGACCTCGGGTACCCGGAAACTGGTTCGGAACCGGTTCCATTACGATCCGGTTCCCTTTTTTCGGAACCGGTTCTATTTTTAACCTAAAAGTTGCCAAGAGCCTAGGCACAGATGAGAATAATCGAGCCAGAAACACCCGTGCAAGACCCGTGGTTGAAAATTCTTAGGCCTAGGCCTAGGCCATATGAATGTTACATCTCAATTTTGACCTAGGCCTAGCCTAGGCCCATGTGTTGTGTAATAATAACATTGCAGAACTTGTTTTTAACATTTTAATCATATTATACTAGTTCTATTTTTCTTTAAGATCACATAATCCAAACTTTATAAACAAAAACGAAAGAAAACAATTTTGTATGCCATTGTTTGTTCTTGGCTGTTCAATTGAACTTGCATCCTCCCAAAAAGCAACTGTTCTAGCTGTTACTTCACAGAAGCAGTTCCTACAATGTCTGGGACACGGCTCCGCCCCCTATCAAAAGTCGAATCGATTATTGCCCCGCCTTATTATTCTTAGCTTATTATTCCATAAACGAGTATTTAGTTGAGAACCTAGTATAATAAGTTTAGTTTAGACTCAAGATTATGAAAGTGTAATTCATGAACATATTTCTTGTCTATTTATTTATATAATAATTTATAACTATAAGTTTTACTGTTCTCTATATTTTCTGTATTTTGTCTGTACATCTAAAAATGCTTCACGCAAAATGTAGATACTATGACAATAAACCATTTATTATTATTATTATTATTATTATTATTATTATTATTTATTGATTCATAGCAGTTGTCGAATGTCCTTAAACTACTATGTCCTTAAAGCGGGCTTATGCTTAAAAATCCTCTATTCATACTACCCAACTCATGGGAGATGAGATGTGTTTGGATTTATCCATGTGATCATTCAGATTTGACAGCTACATTGCAGTCTTCTGTTCGATTTATGTCATGGAGGTCAACAATCACAACAAATAGCAGTTTAGTAAAGGTTTGTTCTGTGGTCCCGGTAGCTCAATTGGTAGAGCTATGGCACGTTAAGCCGGAGGTTCTGGGTTCGAACCCAGATCGGGGCAAAATTTTCGACAACTGCTATGAATCAATAACTATGTCCTTAAAGCGGGCTTATGCTTAAAAATCCTCTATTCATACTACCCAACTCATGGGAGATGAGATGTGTTTGGATTTATCCATGTGATCATTCAGATTTGACAGCTACATTGCAGTCTTCTGTTCGATTTATGTCATGGAGGTCAACAATCACAACAAATAGCAGTTTAGTAAAGGTTTGTTCTGTGGTCCCGGTAGCTCAATTGGTAGAGCTATGGCACGTTAAGCCGGAGGTTCTGGGTTCGAACCCCAGTCGGGGCAAACTTTTTCGACAACTGCTATGAATCAATAACTATGTCCTTAAAGCGGGCTTATGCTTAAAAATCCTCTATTCATACTACCCAATTCATGGGAGATGAGATGTGTTTGGATTTATCCATGTGATCATTCAGATTTGACAGCTACATTGCAGTCTTCTGTTCGATTTATGTCATGGAGGTCAACAATCACAACAAATAGCAGTTTAGTAAAGGTTTGTTCTGTGGTCCCGGTAGCTCAATTGGTAGAGCTATGGCACGTTAAGCCGGAGGTTCTGGGTTCGAACCCCAGTCGGGGCAAACTTTTTCGACAACTGCTATGAATCAATAACTATGTCCTTAAAGCGGGCTTATGCTTAAAAATCCTCTATTCATTATTATTATTATTACAATATTCTATTATTATTATTATTATTTTTATTATTATTATTTTATTAAGTGTATTTAATACAAACTCGGTCAAAAACGGAGCTAACATGTTGTACGGACTTAGTCAAGTACTTCCATGTGTACTACCTATATTACATACCTACATTATTACTTTGTCTTAACTCTAGCTGAAATAAGTCATTTATAATATAGTTTGTAGATAATGTTTTCTTTCTGCTGTGTACGGTCGTGGCCGATTTCTCGTCGCCATCCTAGCATTTGCTCTTCGAACTATGGGAAATTATTATTATTATTATTATTATTATTATTATGATTATTATTATTATTATTGTTATTAATATTATTATGTTTTCAATCGAAATAAGCCCGCACAGATTCAAATTTACGAAAATTGAGAAAGAAAAATATGTGTAGGAACCGGTTCCGCACCGGATCTGGCGAGGATGGATCCGGTTCCGGATTTTTCGACCCTAAGTCATCCCTAATTGGATGAGCGTAGCGAGCGAAGCGAAGACTTCAATTTCACTGACCCCCCAAAAAATTTAGCTTGGGTGTTTTTTTTTTTTTTTTTATTTTATTTATTTATTTAACGTCTATCCTATTCAGTTATAAAAACTGATTTACAAAGGAGGACAACCATTTACAAAGGAGGATTCCGGGCAAACGGCATAAGCGATCTTGATGAAAATTGAAGGGGACCTTCGAAATCTCTGAACTTAGACGTGCCACGTTTTTGGGTACAATCGAAGAAATATTTCTCATGAATATCGTACTTTTACGATTTTTTTTTCGATTTTGAGTGAGATATTTTCGTGACATTTGGTTCGATTCTGACCAAACGGGTAGGGCTACAACGTTCATATTTCACATGGACATTACGATTATGGTGATGTAGTACTATTTGAAAGAAAAAGTTGAAAAAGTTAGCCAGAAATCATAGAAATAAAGGTTTTAATATGTGTTTTTCGATTTTTAGTGCGATATTTTCGTCACATTTGGGTCAATTCTGACCAAACAGGTGGGGCTACAACGTTCATATTTCACATGGACATTAAGGTTATGGTGATGAAGTACCTTTTGAAAGAAAAAGTTAGCCAGAAACCATAGAAATAAAGGTTTTAATATGTGTTTTTCGATTTTTAGTGCGATATTTTCGTCACATTTGGGTCGATTCTGACCAAACAGGTGGGGCTACAACGTTCATATTTCACATGGACATTAAGGTTATGGTGATGAAGTACCTTTTGAAAGAAAAAGTTGAAAAAGTTTGCCATGATCCATAGAAATAAATGTTTAAATATGAGGTTTTTTAGGTTTATAATAACAATTAACAAGTAACAATAGAAACTTGGCAACAATCACCTACAATACATTCACAAAGCACTTGCAAAGGAAAAGTGGTCCCACGCAAACTAAAAACGTACGCTCATCCATCAACGCAGCGGGACTTTAGCATTTTCCTAGTTATACCAAAGAAGATGACAAAGCAATAAATAAAGTAAGATCTAGGTTCTCAAAGTTTTGTGAGAATACAGGCCTGATTCTAAGTAAATTCTGAAGATGAGCATTTACTTCATACTAGTAAGCTTCGCAAACGATTTTTTTAGTCGCGTTGATGGATGAGCTTTTTTTAAAGTTTTTAGTTTGCGTGAGATATCTTTACTTTATAAATAAATAAATAAATTTTATTTAGAGCTACCCACTCAGTTATATAACTGATTTTCAGTGGGGGACTTTAAATCAAAGCGACCAAGCCAACCCTGCAGGCCCGACGCAAGTGCTTTGCTTTGCTGCCTACGCATTGAGGTGATTGTTGTCAAGTTTTATGTTACTCGTCAATTGTTATTAAATTATTGTAAAAAAACTATATAAAAAGCTTTATTTCTATGGATTCTGGCTAACTTTTTCAACTTTTGCTTTCAAAAGGTACTAGGCCCCTACATCACCAAATATAAATAAATTTGTAGGCCTAAATAAAATTTAAAAAATTAAAAGTAAAAAAAAATATATATATATACAGTATAATATAAATGTTGTAGCCCCACCCGTTTGGTCAGAATTGGCCCAAATTGCACGAAAATATCGCACAAAAAATCAAAAAAATCGTAAAGTACGATATTCATGAGAAATATTTCTTCGATTGTACCCAAAAACGTGGCAGGTCTAAGTTCAGAGATTTCGAAGGTCCCCTCCAATTTTCATCAAGATCGCATATGCCGTTTGCCCGGTAGAGAGCAAACAAACAGACAGAAAAACAAACCCAAAAAAAAAAAAACAACCAAGCAAAATTTTTTTGGGGTCAGTGAAATTAAAGTCCTCGCTTCGCTCATCCAATTATTTCTAGCTAACGGTGTAATAATAGTGGTTTAGGCCTCAAGGTTTATAAACAAACAGTAAGTATTTCGATTTTAGAACACGAAACAATAATATAATAATTTCCTATTACGGCCTTCTGTCCGAGTTTTGTATGCAAACTGGACATTTCGATCCCTTTGGTTTTTCTATATTGTAAGTAGAGTACTTAGTTGGAATCAAATGTAAAAGTAACCAGTTGTTTTGCAATATTGTGTTCAAGATAAAAGTTGATTTTCAGCGTTGTGCATAGGCACATGTCACAGCAAGTATGACATCGTTTATGCATATTCATTCACACTGACAGATTATTAACTAGGCACCAATTAGTACACACATTAATTTATTTCAGTTGTGAGAACTACCGTATCGTACCGAATATAGGCGAACCCCCTAGCTTTGGTCATCAAAATTTTAAAAAAGGAATTTTTAATAAAATATTTTTATTTTACGCGCAGTTATTCCTGCGGTCTGTTTCCGCGGAGCCAGTGCCAAGGTCGTATTTCCCGCGCAGCCTATTGACGCGGAGCCCTTGATGATGTACCGCTATGACGCAATCTCCAAGCAGACCGGTTCATATCGCCTAGTTATCTGTTCCTCGTCATTCTTCACTCGTCAGTAGGCCTGCATTAGGCCTGGAGATAGCGTTGCGTCCTCCGTGCCTGCCGTATTGTTGGCGCAGCGCCAGACAGAAGCAGTGAACTATACGTATTTCCTTGTCACACGGCACTGTAACTTGGCGTTTGAAATTAGCGCGTCAAAATGACGATGCTCGCATATAGGCCGAGGAGGGATTTTGAGACCTAAAATAATGAAAAAAAGGTCGGCCTATATTCGGTACAATACGGTATGTAATTGCATTCCAAAATGTCACTAGATCAAAATAATGTAAATAGCTCCCGTTTGTAGGGGCCCTCGCATACAGAGCCTCACAGTGCGCCAGCGTGAGCGACCTCATCGTATAGTGTTCTCCCCAGGCCCGGACCGCCGGGCTCCCCCGCCAATAAAAATTTTGAAAATAAATAAAAATAAAATTGATTTTTATTTTTTTTTTTTTGAAAATTTTTATTTTTAACTAAACGATTTGCGAATTTAATAAACTAACAGTCCACTAAACGTTTAAACGTCCCATCCCTAAACTGCAGCACAGATTGTAAACAACATCGTGGAGGCTAATCTCGCTGATCACTATAGAACCCGACAAGGAATGCATTTGAACGAAACACATACCTAGCCTAAGTTGGCAAAATGGCAATCATCGCTATGATCGTGAACATTAACTGCACACAAGGAGCACACACAAGTGAACAATTTTAGCAATTTTCCAAATTTATTGATTGCTAGGACGAATTTTAAAGTAATAAAAATGAAGTCATCAAATATAACAATGTTTCAAGTTGTAGTAATTGTAAACCCACAAATCTTAGATAATAACCACTTAGAAAGAATAACATCATCACCTTTATATGGGCCTATTGTACTCATTGTAGCAATAGGACTACAGTAATTCACATAGCCTACATTACAAAGGAGAAAATAGACTTAGACTATGATTTCAATCAAATTTGAAATGTTTATAGGCCTACTTCATACCACTAAACCAACAAAAGTAAGCTACTTTAAAAGGGCTTCGAAAACCTCTAAAACTCACCAAATCGAATCTAATATCTCAAATTTTTTCCGGGGTGCCCCGGACCCCCACTATTTTTGGCCCTACCCGGCAATGTTTATGAAATACCCAGTGAACATTTTTTTTCTGGGGAGAACACTGTCATCGTAGCCGACATCTTTGTATTCGCGCGGTAACCACTAGCGCCATCTCTTGAGAATTTTAAAGGCGTATAGTAGGTCTAGATGAAGCACGAGCGCTGCTGTACCTATTGCTAATTGGCGGCCATTTTCTTGGCAAAGCAAAATGTCAAATGATCTTTTCCAGTTTCCTTGATAAAACTTGCCTTTTGTCTGCCCTATTTTGACATTATTAGGTCATGTTGAGATTATCTTTACACGTAGCATTTTAAAAAGGGCTAATGCATAATTTTACAGCTGTGTTTGTAGAGTATTTTACCAGTAAGCCTCTAAAACACGAGTTTTAGATTAGGTTATTCTAACCTCGAAATGATAAAAAAAGCATTATTATTGATTGAATAATACAGATGTTTAACTAAAAATTAAGCTTACACAATATTGTAATGGTACAATGAGGTATGGACCACTCGAATAGCTGTAAATAACCAAATTGACTTGAGAAGGGCCTACACGGCGATTGTGTTGGCTCGGGCGCACAGCTGATTTGACAGACATGGGGAAACACATGTAAATGCCAATAAAATGGTGGCCGTCAATTAGCCATAAGTTTCCGTAAACGCTGTGGAGTGCTAGGGCCTTGTAAAATAGTGACAAGTCTGGACCGGCACCTCCACCAAGAAAGTTTAACTTCTGGACTGGCACTCCACCATCCAATTTTTTTGTTTTTAAATTTGTACCTGTAAACTGAGAACCATTTTTTGACATTTCAAATAAAAGTTGACTGCACACATTTTTTTTAAATCAAACTTTTTTCGATCTTCAAACTTTTTTAAGTTCGAGTTTGAATTTCGAACGTTCGCACATCCCTAGAGTTTTCCAATATACTATTTAAATTTTTAACTTTCCAATCTATTTTCTTTAGCTGTATGTTTGAAATTATATGGCACAATTGTGCAATTCCAGTTATTAGGTCTAATTAAAAATTGTCTTATTGAAGTGCAAGCCTGCATCAAAGCACAAAATTACCATAACATGACATAGTATTGAGCCTTATAGTGGACTCAAAGATGTAATTGTCAAAGAAAATTAGTAGGGTATGTAAAAATGTGTTCCAACTTGAACTGCAAACACCAACTGACCACTGACTAGTTATTCACAGTGAAAGAGATGCAAATAGTACTTGAATAAGTCTAATTGCATTCCAAGAATTTCCTGGACAAGTCTCTGAAAGACATCCATCACAACCTACAATAATAATTATATATAATAGGTGGAACCAGATAAGGTGGCGGTCGCCGAGGGATCGCAGCACTGTCGTCCACGCACTATGGCCACAGGATCGGCAAAAAGTAAATAAAATAAGGGCCTCTAAAACTGCTTTCGGAGAAAAACAAGACTATTTTAAAGCCAAGCCTTGCCCAATATATCCTAAAAATAAAGTATTTGTGAAATGTACGAATAAAACCAAGATATTTTGATGCTCCTAAACATTGACATCACATCTGGCAAGGTTGGCATTATAAACAGCTGGAACTTTGGACACACCATTACCAACAAGGCAAAAAAACACTTTCGTAATCGTTATTACTTAAAATCATTATTTCGCTAAAATACTGACTCTGTGGGACGAACTACTTTATTCACAGCTTATAAAATGTTGATTTATGTGATAACATATCACGATAACATGACCAAATGACGGTAGGCCCTACCTAATGCCAGTTGTGTGTAAATTGTCAACGTTGGCGTCCGTGCTCTCGCTTGACCTTGACGGCCGTCAGCTTATCTGGTTTCACCTATATAGCGGTAATATCTTTCATACCAACAAACCCCTCTTTGTTAAAATATTCTTAGAAGGATGATCTTGGTTTTACCAGAAATTAAATGTTCAAAGGACCGTCCATGGGTCGCTGACAGAACGTATCCGTATTCCTATTTTACAGTGTTTTTAGTGTGTAGGTATTTAATGTTCCTTAATCCATTGCATGTGTCACATTTCATTTTCCCATATATCAGGCTACACCACAAGAGCAATAAATATACAAACAATCGCAATCATTCGAATTTCTGAATAATCCAAGCTGGTTCCTGTCTTATTCACCTCTTACTATATAAATGTAAAATGTTATGCCCATTTTCACATTGTATGCATGTATAATTCATTCTACTTACGTCCCACCAAAGATGCAATAAATTTCCACAGTCTTCCCTCGTAGTGCCACCTCATTCCTCCTTGTAACATATTGCTCCACTGGCTCATGGCGGTTCTGAGAGGCTGATATTCCTGTTGCAACGACTTTGACTTTGACGCGATTACCTAGCTTGTACTCATTCCTGGCCACCGAAGTTGCCGCACAAGCATAGGCAAAATCATCGCTTGCATCATTTCTAGTCACATTCGAGAACCATAAATTACCTTCTGGATCCAGGGTCATGCGAGAGTTGTTAATACTTTTGATTCCACCATCAGTATTCTGAAGAAAAAAAATTGGATTAAAATTGTTGTTGTTGGAAAGGAAGAGACAAATAGGCCTATGTATAGACAAATTATCAGACTTGGTTTATGTAAAATCTAAACTTTGTACAAAATATTATTAGGAAGCGCAGCGCTCGAGTACGTAGCCTGGTGTGAACTTATTGAACTAAAGTCTAGTTGATCAGAATTCGTAGTATTATGTATTATGTCACGTTTTCCCATTGTACTATTAAATACACTCAAACTTTAATAGGACGTTTCTGAAGGGCCAAGGAAAAAATACGTCATAGGTGGAGGTAGGTAGTGAAAAATGGTGATAACAAAATTCGCGAATTTTTTTAAATGTCGTTTTTATTGCCTAAAATGTAATTTTGTCGACAAATTACATCATTTAGAGATGGAAAAAAATACATTTTTAAATCGCAAAATGTGAATTAACTCGTGAAATTGAACCTTGTGCAAAATCTAGGGGGATGGTGGATGGTTGTCTTAGCAGTTTGTAAAGGGTGACTTTGGAGCCGTCCTAGCAACGAAGCACATAATAAATTCAGAGTTGTGCTGAATCGGCCTTGTTGATTCTGGCGTTGATTCGCGGGTGTTCTCACTGTCCATACCACTGATTGCTATATTTCCTATTAAAAATAACGATCTTTGGTTGGTTATCGCTCACTCGCCGATTGCGTCGGGGCCTACAGGGTTGGCTTAGTAGCTTTGATTTAAAGTCCCCCACTGAAAATCAGTTATAAAACTGAGTGGGTAGACTCTAAATAGATTTTTTTTTAATTAGGCCTATTATTATTCAACACAAAAAACAACCCATACCATAGCCCTACCATGGTTATTTAATTATCCCATGCACGAGGGGAAACTGTCATGGAAAGTAAATGTTCCATTAAAAATGGTCGGGAAAATATAGATACATATTATCGAGTAGCCTATCATTTGGCTATTTTCGGCAATATCGATAATGAATTCTGATACCGTTGGGCATCCCTACTATAGGCCTATATAATATTTAAAATAAAGAATATTAAATAAGAAGTTACTAATCCCTTACCTGTATGAGCCAATACACATTGGGTTTTGGCCAACCATCAGGTGGCTG
The DNA here is from genome assembly GCA_024449915.1 of Sweltsa coloradensis. NCBI lineage: Eukaryota > Metazoa > Arthropoda > Insecta > Plecoptera > Chloroperlidae > Sweltsa > Sweltsa coloradensis. The sequence goes on from JAMZAV010000759.1 coordinate 384,307, forward strand.
ACATGTGAGTTTTAAAGGATCACCTTCATTGGCACTCAAAGTCACTGCATCACCATCCTTAAAAGAGTTCAACTCCGCCTTTCGAACAAACACAGAGTTGGATGTTGCTATGCCCCACTCGTTTTCAGCAAAACACTGGTACTGACCTGAAACAGAGCACACAATAAATACTAGTAATGTAGGGCTTGACACATGTTTTACACATACTGTATTTATGCAAGTACTACTATAGGCCTCGGGTATGATTAAAATAAATTATCAAGTTCAAAAAGTGGGGTGCGGCTAATAAGTGAAGCCATTAGTCAATTCGTCATTAGTCAAAATTTGAGTGGTCACCGTTTGAAAAAAAAATTGCATAAACTCGGTTAGAACTCTTGTGTTTGTTGCTCAAAATGAAGAAAAAGCGTTTTTGATTTAAATCAATGATTTTTATAAAATAAATTGTTTGATTTGATCTTTTTTATGATTCTAATTGAATGAAATTTTGTTTGGTATAGGCTATAAAATTATGCCGCCATCTATGTCAACAGAACAAAAATTTGAAAGTAAAAAAATGAAAATATTGATATATCAAATGATATACCCACTGCCTCCTAGATGTTGCTCGTGGCTCCTCGTTCCCTGCCTGTTCACGCGCACAGTGTTAATTGTTGTCCTGGCAGCGCTAGTTACCGCCCCCAAAAGCTCAGTTTTATTTTTGTTGTTGTTTAGATTGAACTTTTAAATTAAATTTAAATTGAATTTAAATTGAACATAGAAAGTCTGAATTTACAAAACACTAAGATGACATTTTAATCGTCTCTACTTGACAACAAAAACAAAACAGAGCTTTTGGGGACGGTAACTAGCGCTAGAATGGTCAACAATCAAAACTTGTTGCGTGGACAGGCAGGGAACGAGGAGCCACAGCAACATCTAGGAGGTAGTGGATATATACCATACCGTTCAAATTTGCATATGCCTACATACCAAGATCTTCGTCTCGTGGAGAAGTAAAGATGAGGGTCCCACTACCAGGCAGCTGTGAAATACGATCGTCGTAGGCTTGCCAGTTAAACTTTTTTCCATTTTTAATCCATCGGTACCTGAAAAACAAGCAAGAATTTAACATTACTATGGTTAATTTAGGACAATTATTACTGATGTGGTTCATTTGAAACACAAACATTTGTAACACATCTAGGCTTACTCGTTAGGGGGGACATAAAGAGTCCATGCCTCATTTGCCTTAGAAACCATGCAAAACATGGCAAAAAGTTCTACGATATACTACGTACGGTACCAACTATGTACTTTTGGACGCATATAAGTTTTGTTTCTTACTCGGCAATATCTCGGGAACGCTATAGCCTACCACCGAAGTGATCACCAAAGTGATCGATAAAGGATTACAGGTCTAGAGCTTTTGTTAATATCTAGGTGCCCGTTAGGGCGCCGCAGCCAAGCCGCGGTGCGCTACACACTTGGGCACCTTATACAGCAAGCAGAGTTGGGGTGATTTCGAAGTGTCACCCAGCCGTCATGAAACGTGATGTGAACTTAAAAACTATCAAAATCAAGGGGATTTGGTTACCTGACAACACTTGCCAGATTTGCAATTTGGTTGGTGTACGAACATTCCTTCTTGGTGAAAAAATGACTTTAAAGTTTAAACATGCTCAAAATCACTTTAAGGATGTTAGTTACTGACTACTGTCTTAATTCGTCAGTTTCAATTGCTCAGCGATTCTGACCAAACGGGTGGGGCTAGAACGTTCTAGGGATGGGACGTTTAAACGTGGAGTGGACGGTTAGAGGTTATTAAATTCGCAAAACGTCAGTAATAAATTTAAAAAAAAAAAAAAAAAAAATCAAATCAAATGTTATTTTGATATCACTTTTGGAGCCTACACAAACACGGGCTAACAAATGAGGCCGATAATTTTCTAAAAATGCTCAGTTTTGGTGGAGGTGCCGGGTCCCAGGCTGTATTAAGACATCTTGTCTGTTACACATGGTGGAAGTGCCGGGTCATTAAATACAAGAGTGAGAATAAAACCATTGTTAATTGTTCGTCGGCCGGTCATAAGTACAAAATTACGATTTTTGTTATTAAACCTAGGCCTCTGTCTACCTAAATTTATTTTTAAAAAAAGAGGGTTTAGAACGTTTAAACGTATGCGCGATTAGTTCAAGGGGTTAATGGTTTACGAAATTAAATGCTTTTCCCATCCCTACAACGTTCATATTTTACATGTACATCAAGGTAATAGTAGTGATGTAATTCCTTTTGAAAGAAGAAGTTGAAAAAGTTTGCTGGAAGGCTTCCAAATAAAGGTTTTAATATAGGCCTAAGCCTTATACAGGCATACAATCAACAAGTAACTATAGTTACTTGACAATGATCGCCCACATTGTTTACAAAAAGCATGTCTTCTGGCAAAGAAAAAACACTAGATATTATATTTTACATTCTATTGTAAATTGTTAATTTCATAGCAATTAAATCGACTTTGTTAAAATTATTATATTTTAACAAATAATTTTGCAATGGAACTTGAAAGTCAAAGTCAGAAGTTTTTTAACTGCTGGTTTGGACTTAAGTCCATCAGTTCTTGTCTTGGGAGTTTGTAAACGGTGACTTTGGAGCCGTCCTAGCAACGAAGCACAAAATAAATTCAGAGTTGTTCTGAATCGGCCTTGTTGATTCTGGCGTTTATCATCGGGTGTTCGCACTGTCCATACCACTGATTGCTATATTTCCAATTAAAAATATCGATCTTTGGTTGGTTATCGCTCACTCGTCGATTGCGTCGGGGCCTACAGGGTTGGCTTGGTCGCTTTGATTTACTGTCCCCCACTAAAAATCAGTTATATAACTGAGTGGGTAGACTCTAAATACAATTTATTTATTTATTTTATTTATAAATGGGCACACGTAACAAAAACTTGTAAAAATACAGCCAAACCTTACACACTCTAAAGAAATGAGATCTAAAAAAAGGGCCAAGCTCATCCACCCTTCCACATTTGCGCATTCTTAATTCATAAACGTACATTGTTCCGTAACAACATCCTAGAAAAGCTTGGCAAAATAGAATTTGCATGACCACTACGTTCAAATTTTTTAGAAAAAAAAATTTGGATGGACTATTATGTTTAAATTAATACTAGTTGCAAATTCTATTTTGCCAAGCTTTTCTAGGATGTTGTTACGGGACAATGTACGTTTATGAATTAAGAATGCACAAATGTTGAAGGGTAGATGAGCTTGGCCCTTTTTTTAGATCTCATTTCTTTTGAGTGTGTAAGGTTTGGCTGTATTTTTAAAAGTTTTTGTTATGTGTGGTTGTACCTTCAGGCTGCATGAAAAAAGTATCAAATATTGTTCTTAAGCCTAGCTACGGGTTTGTTTAACTTTAAACCTTCATTTGTCAGGCCTACTTATTTAATTTAAATAGAAAACTATATCAAATACCAGTACCTACTCAAATGATAACAATATCTGAAACTTTTTTCATGCAGCCTATAATATATGTGAATACTGGCCCCCCAACTAGAGGTCTGTGAAAGTGTTTTTTTTTTCCTAAAGTGAATTTTGTTTGAAATTGGAGATTTTGGTGTAGGCCTATGTTTAAAGCTGTATTTCAGAGGTTTTATCCCCATCCCATTTACCAATTTATATGCATGAGAATAATTATTTGGTCACGACTCACGTCATTTATTTATTTATTTATTTATTTTGAATGTAGTAGGGCCTACCGTCTGTAGGCCTAGTTAAAATATTCATACTGGTTTTAGTAATGTACCGAGACTTAATTCATACATTTTTCTAAACTATATTTTTTAATAGTAGGCCTAGGTATTTATTTTGTTGATTGAACAATACTGAATACAATATTATAAAATGAAAATGCCCAAGGGCATTTTCCTAGTAGGCCTAGTATTTAAAAAATTATTAATCATGTTTTGAAATGCATCTACATCAACTGTGACAATACTAAAGAAAACATAGCCAGTACGAAATACGTGTAAATATTGCAAGGTTTACTCAATCTCCGAGCAGAATTTGGGGGTACGAGCGTGCAAGATTCCATACACCTTGGTCACTGCATACAATCACAGCCACAATGATTCAATAAAAATGACTTCTTCAAAAACAAAACTAAATTGTCTAAATCTTCAGTTACCTACTTTATTCTTATTGTTAAAAATCATACAATTAGTTTCTTTGTTCATTCACCATCAATGACATACTATGCAGCTGTCGTAAAATTGTGTTTATTGTAATAAAAGTAGGGTAGTTATTTCTAAAATGGGCAGTGTTATCAGCTATTAGTAGGATTTAAAAGGTACCAATTTTTCCGGAAATTTTGGAAAAAAAACGTGTTTTTTTCCGTTTTTTTCCGGGCACGTCGGAAAAATAGGAAAAATTGGAAAAAATGAAAAAATTGGTTTTAAGGTGCATAGGATAAATAAAATTGATATGAATGTAGTAATGATTATTTTTATCAATAAGGTAGCCCAATTACATATCTCACAGTTTTTAATTCATTATTTTAATAGTAAAATGAAAGGTAAATGCCTTAGTTGTTCTTGTTAGGTTAGACTAAAATTATGATTGGAATTCTCATTTCAAAGACAGTTTTGTGACCATATTGTAAAGTAATAGGGCATGCCGTGGGAGGGACTAAAGCTTAACATAGTATATCTATAAACAGGAGTCAAATTAATGCTCGCCCGAGGCTAGTGAAACTTTGCTCGCGCTAGTAAAAATCTAATTACTGTACTCTAGTCCGACAGGCGAGTACTTTTTCCAGAGTTCCCAATTGCCGTTCAAAAAATCTCAATATTTTGCAACAATAACTTAACGAGTTTCCAGTAGTAGTGCACTACCTAGTATGGAAAATCGTTGTAAATATGCAAACAAAATAAAAAATCGCTTAATTTAGGCTAATGTTATTAATATTATGGTTAAAATTCGTTTCCGGTCGCTCTCTAGTCCCCCCTACACATAAGTCAAACCCGGCAAATATTGTGACTTAAAACATTCACATATACCCTATTATTGTTTTACATCAATATAACCTATTTGATTGCCGACTGTAAAAATGCTCTTGGGCTAGAGGACTATTGTTGCCATTAGCCCGAAGTGCTAGTTGCAAAAAAGTTAATTTCGACCCCTGGCTATAAATAGTAATAATTGCAAGGGATTTTGGAAAATGCTAGATGTAGTATTGCTGCCATTTTGCTGTCATTTATAAACATCAATAGTAAACACGCGTACGTAAACACATGAAAATAAACTAACAATAATAATCTTAATTTATAATTTACCAGCAAGATGCCATTAATCTAAAATGAACTACGAGGAAGTATAAACTTTATGAAAAGTAAAGAAAATTCAATTTTTCCAATTTTTCCGGAAAAAAACGGGAAAATATCCGTTTTTTTCCTCGACTTCAATTTTTCCGGAAAATTTCGAACCCTAGCTATTAGTAGAGGTAGTGAAAAATGGTGATAACGAAATTTGCGAATTTTTTTAAATATCCATTTTATTGCCTAAAATGTAACACTGTCAACGAATTACATCATTTAGAGATGGAAAAAAACACATTTTGAAACGGAAATCTCGTGTATATCGCGAAATAACGAACGAAATTGTATAAAACTGGTCAAAACGCGAATTAACTCGCGAAATTAGGCATTTTAGAGCTCAAAATGTGGGGGGATGGTGGAGGTGCCGGTCCAGACCGAAAATTACGCGCGCAGCGGGCGGTACATCGTTTCGTGACGTCACGGGCTCCACGGAAATAGACCGCCAAAATAACGACGCGTATCACGGACTCCGCGGCAATAGTCCACCAAAATAATAGTGCGTACAAATATTTTATTTTTGCTTGGGAATCGATTCTGAATAGATTTGTTGGTCACAATGATCGATTCTAACTGATTGGAATTTGTCATCCCTACTTAAAAAGGCTTAAAGGGATTTTTTTAAATTTTCATTCCGTTTCATTTTTTTTTTTTTTTTTTAGAAATAGGCCTATGTTTTTGACCATTTACATGAAATCGCGAAAAACGCGAAATTTGGGTTTTATAAAACAAAATTTGGATTTTTTGAACGAGTGAGCGTAGCGAACGTAGTGATTTCCATTCGACTTAAACGGCCCTAATTGTTTTTCTGCGTGCGTGCGGTGTGTGTGTGTACGTTGAAAATCAGCCGAATCGCTGAACAGATTGCGCTGAAATTTTAAACAGACATCCGGTACGAGTTTATTGAGAACTGCTAACAAAATCAGCAAGATTCATTGCGATTTAAACCTACAAGAAATGATAAACTGAAAAATAGACTTCCAATGTTTAGAAATTATTTTAACGACAATGTTTTAGATTTTTAAAAGATATTTTTTGTTTGTTATTCGCCTGGCCGTGAAATGCCGTGCCCATGCAAGGTCTGTCGAATGTTGGACGTCAAGGTACCCCCAAATTCCGCTCGTAGATTGAGTAAACCTTGCAATATTTTCACGTATTTCGTACTGGCTATGTTTACCATAGTAGGCCCTATTGCCACAGATGATGGACTACACTGCGTTATATGCATTTCAAAACATGTTTAATTATTTTTTAAATACAATCTAGAAATTACAAAATCTTTCCCGTGAACCCACGTCTCCCACATTTCGGCTACAAGGGCGCTTTAGCCAACTAGACTATAGGGAAACGCCAAAGTCGTAGTTAGACGAGTGAGCGAGTCATGTGGTGAGTACCCGACCCGGGAACATTTGCATTAAGTTTGATAATTATATTCGTATAAATAATATGGTATTGGTGGAAATCACTGTGCCGGAGGTTGCTGTTGTTGGCAGTCTTCAACTGAATATTCCGTGTGACTGCCGGGTCTTGCTTAATGGTAGATTGTTGGTCCGGGAGTTGTGTAAAAGTTTAGGCCATAGTTTAGGCCAAAATGCTCCACTGTAGCCTATGATAGGCTATAGGGAGGCCTAAGGTAAGGGGAAGAAAAGAAATGTTACCGGGTACTCAACACATGGCTCACTCACTCGTCTAACAACGACTTTGGCGTTTCCCTAGTATATCACCATTTCTCATTACCTCTAGCTATTAGGTACTAAAGTTGCATCATCTGCATAGGCCTTACATGATTAATGTTCCTCCTTCTAAATGTTAAGTGTTAATGTTCTTTATGTTCCCATACTTACTACATCAATATTCAATAGTAATTGTAAGCATAGGCCTACTTACTTTGGTGCAGGCTCTCCTTCTGCCTCACATTCTATGTAAAATGGCTTGTTGTTTTCATTAGTCTGTGCTACTTGAAACAGCTGTTCATCTGTGGGTGGTTCCTTCGTAATATGTGGTGGCGATTGAACTGAAAAACAACATTAAATGTTACAAATAGGCCAAGGGATCTTACGAGTACCTACTCAATTTCCAGAGCTTTTATACAAGTATAATTTAGGACTTGATTCATGCCAAGCTGAGCTGTAGCCTACACATTGTAAACAGCACATTAAATGTAGTAGGCACAAGTCCGCACAACCTCCATTCAATTTTTATAAGTTTTAGATTTTGCCAAGGCCCATCCATACGACATAAGACTAGCGACGACCATATTTCTACCCAGACTGTAAAGCAATGCAAATTTTTGGTACAGGTAGTCAAGTTTTAGGACACAAAATACCATGCAACTGCAAGACAGTGAGAGACTATCGACTAACGCACGAGTAGATCGATTCATGTGAGCCTGTGTTGGTGGAAGGAGAAGCTTTAGAAAGGCCCTGGCGGTAGGATTTGACAAGTGTCAATCAAAATGCTCGACAATGTACCGTCCAATAGACGACTGTCGTTGCCTTGCTCGACTGTGGGCTACACAATGATGTACTGCAGAAACTACGGGCCGTCTCGTCAAGTAATACAAACACGGAGCACTAAGCATAGTCACTCGGACTCACTCCAAGGACGAGTTAGAACGAGCTGGTGTTAGATCTAGGATGGCTCTTAGTAAATTGCATCAATGTACATATATTTTGTTCAGACTAATGTTTAAAGGTAATAAGAAAATCCCAAAACGGTAATTTATACGTCTTGAATGAAGAAAAAGTACAAAAGTAATTGGATTCGACCCACGTCCGAAAGATGTGCATTATATATAATTTGCTGCAGAAACCAAAGACCACGTGAGATACCTACCTGAGGCAGTATTTGTACAAAATTTCATCTATAAATTGCTATTTGCAATAGCAAGTGTTGCAACTATACAGGCTATGATTTAAAGTTAAAACATTGAATGAATAACTGATAGCTAAACAGAAACAAACAACCATGTAGACACAATGCTCAGAAAATATAGTTGTCTGTTCCCCTTCACCTTGTTATGAAACTACATAAATAATAACTGTAGGCATATACTATTATTTTTAAGTGAATTATGAAACGATTAACTTTTGTTTACCACACAATGTAATGTAATCCCTTCACCCACCCTACAGATGAAGTGGCTCAGTTGCCAACCGTGAATTACGTTGTGCCTTGTGACCCTTGTACACTCGGGAATAATTTGAATCTTTTGTGAAAAATTGTTGGTCATTGCTTGCAAAGAAGGAAGCAACTTTACGTCAAAGATTGATTTGTATTCCACTGCTCGCTACACTGCGCGCAACACTCGGGTGGGGCATATATGTAGTCACTACGTTGAGCAAGATCACACCGAAGACAGCTTCAGGGCAGTCCAGTGGAATATGCCACTATTACCTAGAACTGATTTTCAGTGGGGGAAGAGTAGAATCATTATGTGGTTGGGCCCCTTACTTACCAAGTGCATAGGTATGCACAACTAACATGGCAATGAACAGGATCCCTATTCTTGGTAATTCCATATTGAATGCAGAACTACGTTACGTATCTGAAATAAGAAAAATATATTAGCTCAACGTAGTTCATAAAGCCAGAAAGATAACGCCACTCGTTAAGGCTGTGTGTCACCAAAAACCAAAATATGCATAAAACAGTAGTTATAAATCATTAATCACAGTCTTTTGAAAAGACCAAAATATATTTATTTTTTTGATTGATGCATTGTTTCGCTATTGCTACTTTTGTGAACGATTTTTGGTGCCAAGTTTTGCTGATACTTTCATTGTAGCTTTCACTTATCATTGACTTAAGAATGAGGTACTATTTTGAAATATGGATCTTCAATACCTTAGGCCTACATTTTACAGTATTTTACATTTTCAATTTCAATTTACGGTACTTTTGTGGTAGGCCTCGGCCTATTTGTACCGTCAAAAGAAAAAAAAAGGAAGATCTTAAGATATGAAAGCTAGCCTATACATTTCAAAATGCCTCATTTCTATAGTCAAAGATGAGTGTAAGCTACAGTAAAAATATCAACCATCCAAATGGTATACTTTTGGCAAAACTTAGCACCAAAAATCTTTCAAAAAAGTGGCAATAGCAGAAAAATGTATCAACATAAAATTTAAAAAATATATATTTTGATCTTTTCAAAAGACTGTGATTAATGATCACACTCTATATAGTAAGCTAACTACCGGTCCAGTACTGTTTTATGCATATTTTGGATTTTGGTTTTTGGTGAACACACAGCCTTAAGAGGAGACAGGCATGCTCATTTTACGCAAATTTAAATTTCTCAGGAAATTTTAGTCATATCTTATAGTAGGCCACCTAACTTTAAAATTAATTATGATTATTATTATTTATTATTATTTATTTTCCAGTAATAGGCTTAGTAGGAAGGTTGGCTGAAAATGGCATCTATCAAAGCACTTTTCCATTTTAAGGCTATAGAAAATAAACAAAAAGTAAATTCTATTTTCTAGAATCTGTCAAAATGGTCAAAAGTATACAAATAACAATGAATTTTCTAATTCATCTAGGCCTATGATAAATATTGAAAATCTAGGCCTAATATATAAAAGAATAGGAGAGTACAGATATGTCCTTCATTTTCAATTATGCCAAGTTGTAGGCTATTCAAATGTTATGATTTATGGCTGCAGGACAAGGAACGCGCCGAACATCAATTACGCCTTCGTTCTCTTGGACTGGGTGTGACAGGTGATTGATTAGATAAAGTAGGCCTACTAATAATGTAGTTGAAGTGAAGTTTGATTTTCTCGGGTGCTTTGACATGCATGGCTTACGGAAGCAAAGGCCTACGTCCATTAGATCCATTGTAAAGCCTGAATTTAACGGTTCAATGTTTCGTTCAAGATTCCTGAAAATCAAGGACAAAATATAATCAATGTGAATGCAAGGTAAGCTCTATTGTTGTATTTTTTTTTTTTATATATATCTTTTCACATTTTTTGCCAATGGCCTTGCCATGTTGAATACACCGGTTTGCGATAGATCACCGTTTTCGAAGTTACGCAACATCGGGCGTGGTCGGTATTTGAATGTGTAACCAGTGACCACTTGGGAGCACCATGTGCTGTTGGCAAAGGGGGGGGGGTGAAGCATATCGCCAAAGTGTGCCTCCCCCCCCCCCCCCGAGTGAAAAAGATCTTGCATTGTCACCCTTAGCTGCTCTGCGGAGAACAATGTTCATTACATGTTTTTAGTGTTTGAAAAAAAAAAACATTTTGATTGTGTTATGTTCTTGAAATCAAGGTAGGCCTGGTTATTTTGAACATAACATTGAATAGTCTAATTCAGGGTTAAGGGGATATTTCACTGAAATTGAAATTTTCTTAACCATTCCATGTAGGCCGTACACATGTGAAATTTTGTGATTAGGCCTAGGCCTAACTGTTTATATTATTGAAAGTAATAATTACCTACCAAAAACAATGTTTAAAAATGTTTGTTATTTTCCAACAATGGACAATTTCATTGTTTGAACAGTGTTTTGCTAAAAATGCTAAGGTTTCTACAGTTTAATTTTTTGGGGGAAGTGAAAGGTGTTTTAGTTTAAAAAACACATCTAAACATTCACCAGATGGATTTCATAATTTTCTTTTTTGTTTGTTAAATATGATTTTTTCCTTTGCATTGTTGGAAAATGTATGTTTTTTTGTAACAAATCTATATTTCACATATTTTAATTAAAAAACTATAAATCTTATCAAAAAAGTGTCTGGTGAATTTGTCAGAATACAACTTGTGAAAATACTAAAAAAGAAATCATCCATTTATCTTAAAAACTGTAGAAGAAGAAAAAAGTTAGCAAATGTGCAAGAATAAAAGTTCCATGATAGGTTTTAATAGCATTTAAAGTTTATTTAATGTAGTTTTTTTCGTAAATTTGAGTGTAGGCCTATATTTTTTTCCCTGTGCCGAAAGCTTGATTTTTCAATCATTTTTCTTCCTGGCTATCCAATAAATATGTGCTTCCTTCTCTGGCCCGCTCAGGTTATTTGGCAGGGCGTCGATGTCAGATTTAAGTGCGGCGCAGCTGAAGAGGTGCGCTCTGTCCTGAAAACCCGATGTACATAGTTTGCAAGTTGCTGGTTCCTTTGTGATTTGAAATCGACTCGGGTGGTGCTGCAGGACGTCATGTCCTGTGGCCAGCCGGAACTGCGCTGTTGCCACCTTTCTTGTCCAGGATTTGTCTGGCCCTTTGAGGACCTCGTCCCGCCATGGTTTGTGATACCTACATCTTTTGCCTCTTGAAGTCTTCCATAGGATGTCTTGAGGCCCTCCTTGGCAAGGTTTTTGGCAGAGTTGTAAGAGATACTCCCCGTGTCAGGGGCAGACTTCTTTGAGCCCAACTTAGCTAGCGCGTCAGCCTTCTCGTTGCCCAGGATGTTGCAGTGGCTGGGCACCCATTGAATTTTAAGCACTTTTCCATGCATCACATTTTTTATTAAACTCTTTTTAAGAGACAGGGAGGCTTCTTCACATTTTCCCATCTGACAGATCCTCTTGATGGCGGCCTTGCTGTCAGAGATAATGACAAATTTTGTCTTTTTGAGTGGAAAGGTTGGTGTTTCTGCGATTTTCTCTGCTGCTCTGGAGATGGCATTTATTTCTGCATCAAAAATGCTCGAGCCTGGTGCCATCGGGTGCGCCTCTTCAAAGAAGATGCAATGGAAGCCAAAGCCAGTATTCCTCCCCGAGCTGTTTCGGGAGCCGTCCGTAAAAACATGCACCCAATCGGATATTGGGTAGTGCTTCTTCAGAATATAATAACGTTATAACGTAATATAACGTTCTTTTTACTCTATAACTAACGACTGTGGTGCTAGGAGGAATAGGTTCTAGATTATGATGAGACAGGCAACTTTGTTGCAAAGAAGGTGCGACTTGTCCAGTTAAATAGGTCTTGTACAGAAAATTAAAAGTGAAAACTGTTACCTAGACTGTATATTTTTTTTAGTGAGGGGTTAATTGACTAGGGCGGTTCACTACCTAAACACGGCCCTGCCCGTTCATATCATCGGGTAGGGAATCAATGTAACTCTGGAGTGCGGCGCACCTTTTCAGTACCTAGCGCTTTGTCTTGGGGTTCAAAATTACATAATTAACGAGTGTCCGGTTCAGTGGTGATGTCATGTTGCATCTGTTCAGATGGTGTTGCAAAACGTCGTGGCCAGTTTCAAGGCGGAACTGAGCTGTGGCAGTTTTACGCGACCAGTTTTTGTGTAGCCTTTCTTTATCTCATCGTTCGCATCCCGCCAGAATTTCATTAAATTGCAGCCTCTTCTATACTGTTTTTGAAGACACTTTTCATGACTAATTTTTAAAATTTATTTTAGGCCCTTACTTACTTTTTCATGACTTAGGCGGAGGCCTATAACTTATTTTCCATTTCACTTGTTTATTTTGTCTAGTTAAAATCAAACAATTTCTTGTAATATTGCAAGATAATAGTATTGCCTAAATAAATACATAATTAGATAAGGGAGCAAAGCGACGTGAGTCTTAAGAGGAGTCACTAAGGCTGGCCCGGAGACGAGTTTAAGCGCTCAACTTTCTGGATTTTCCGGGTAAACGGTTAATAACATCGGTATAATATTTCACACCAACTTTAATAAATAATCAATCTGTTCATTGGGTTTGAATAAAAAAAATTGTGAAATCTCTGCAGTTTACTCCATTTTGGTCAACTTCTAGAATTCATTCCATGTGTAGGGCCTATAAATTTTTAAACACAAATTTTAATACTGGATATCAACGTTTAAATCAATGTGAACGTGCAGGTATATTTGGTGTTATCGTAAAATAAACTGTTTGGTGGGAATTTCCAGAATTGGAATCCATGTTTAGGATTTCTTATTTTTTTCACGTTTTGGACTTGTGTCTCTCCAATGGGGTTGTAGTTGTAGTTGTAGTTGTTTTATTCACCATTATAAATTTTACATTCATTTGGGTTTCGTCATTTTAGTATAAACATACATAAATATATATATATATATATATACACAACATAGGCCTACCGGTACATGAAAAGTTATAACAATAGGCCTAATTGCATTTTACAGTACTAGGAAAACGCTTAAGTCCCGCCGCGTTGTTGGATGAGCGTAATTGGTGCATTGAGCTGCCATGTGTTACGCAGATTTTCTGTTGTTCTGTGAAAAAATTATTACTTAGTCGAAGATTTTTTTTAATTAAATTAAATAAAATAAAAAATTAACTTAATTTTTTTAATAATTCTTGTGTTAAAAAAAATAAAAAATCGTAAAATTGCAATTTTCAAAAAAAATTATTGCGCTCAAATTTAACACGAGTATATAAATTCATGAAATTAAGGTTCTGTGAAAAAATCATTACAATAGGATAAAGCATGTAGGTGTTATAAGTCAAAGAATTGTTTTAAAAAAGAAAAAAACCCGTAAAATTTCGATTTTCATGAGAAATAATTTTTCGATTACGCTCAAATTTCACACGAATATCTTAATTCATAAAATTAAGGTTCTGTGAAAAAATCATTACAATCGGATAAAGCGTGTAGGTGTTATAAGTCGAAGAAATTTTTAAAAAATCGAAAAAAATCGTAAAATTGCGTTTTTTATAAGAAAAAATTTCCCGATTGCGCTCAAAAACGTGGCAGTTCTAAGTTCAGAGATTTCGAAGGCCTCCATAAAATTTCATTGCAATCAGAGTATCGGTTTAGCCGGAATCGTGTTAACAAACACACAAAAATACAGAAAAAAAAAAAAACAAAACATTCCGGATATTTTCCCCAGTGTAGTGAAATGGAATCTTCGCTTCGCTCGCTACGCTCATCCAACAATTTAAAGATGATGCAAATCAAATTGTCAAGTCTTGGGTTTAGGACCAATAGTTGCCCAATAGTTGCTAAGCTAAAAAAAAAAAATTTAATTAAAAATTAAAACACATTCATCCCACATATATAAGTTACAATAATTTACAATTCATCACTATAACACTGACAGTAATTCAGTGAGATAAAAGGATAAAAACTCTGACAGTAATTCAAAAAGATAAAATATCTAGGCCTAGACAAGTACATTGACATTCATTCATACATTGGCATTCCTTGGCAATCCAATATGTAGATCATAATATGTAAGCTTACATAGTTTGATATCAGTCAATCGTAAGTCAACTTTATATAATAATAATAAGCCTTGAACACCCAAAGTCAATAACAACAATCGGTCAGGCCCAAATACAATAGGGCCTGTTCAGATTGTCAGGATACATGGTATGCGACAAGTGGGCCTACATGCTAAATCACCTTGGGGCTTCAAAGAATTCTTCAAGACTGTAGAATGGGGTTTCAACAAAGTATTGCTTTGCTCTAGTCTTGAATATTCTGATGCTGGGGATCGATGTGAGTCTATCAGGGAGCTTATTGAATAGTTTCCTTCCCATGTAGTGGATATGCTTTTCCAATTGTTTGGTGTTGTGAGAAGGGTATTGAAGTGCGTGTTTAAAGCGGGTGCTGTGTGGGTGTTTGATGCTATTTTGAAAAGAATTAGGGTTATTTTTTACGTAGCATACAGCTTTATAGATATATGCATTAAATATTGTGTGTATTTGAAGGTCTTTGAATATGTCACGACAACTTTCTCTTTTCTGCATTCGTCCTATAATCCTAACTGCCCTTTTCTGAAGAGTCAGGACTCTTTGTACTAGATATTTCGAAGCACACCCCCAGGACAGAATTCCGTATGTCATGATTGAGTGGAAGTTTGCAAAATAGGCAGTTATTAGTGTTTCCCGGTTTGCTAGAGAGGAAAGTACCCGTAGGGCATAAATGGAAGAGTTGAGGCGTTTACATAGGTTATCTAGGCCTATATGGGGTTGCCATGTTAGGCTGTGGTCAAGCGTAAGACCTAGGAGTTTGCAGCTTGGGTGTGTGTCTTTATGGCTAATTTTTGCAACCAATTGCGGATATCAATATAAAGAACGGATGTAACATTCATAGGCCTACAAAACTTTGTAATGATATTACCAACCGTTCAGCAGAAATCAACACCTGAGTGCGCACATTTGAGTTGGGTCAAGCTCAGCGTCCCCTCTTAAGGGGATATTTCACTGAAAATGTCTGAAAAACCAGCAATTTTGCATTTTTATCTTTTTAATTATTTGTTTAAGTTTACTTCTTTATTTATTGACTACATAAATTTATTTTATGCTGATATAATGCTAAAAAGCATTAAATAATTTTTTTTCTTAATCGCTGCATGCTAGGTATTTTGCATGGGAAAATGACTTACCGGTACTGATAATGGGCCTAATCTAGGGCTGTATGGAGTGTTATTCATAACTATTTTAGTAAATTTTAAAGAAGCCTAGATTAATAGGTTATAAAGGACCAGTGAATTCGTGTAAAATGAATGAACTGAACCTTTAGTCTAGTGTTAGGGTATATATATATTTGTATAATTTACGAACCCAAAAACTAGCAAAACTAGTGCGGGGTCTGGGGTAAAGAGTACCTAAGTTACAGTGCAAAGTCTATTGCTAAAGGCAATTTTTTTTTCAAATATAACAGCTTTGAAAAGCTCTAGAACATGTTTAGAAATTAAAATTACATTTCCTAGGCCTACAGAGAGCTAGGCCTACCTATTTTCTGGCAAAAGTATTATTTTATAATTTTCAGTAGTTAGGCCTATGAAGAAAAAACTACGTTAGTCTTCAGTAGCCTATCTTTGGCAAAATGCCGCCACCCTAGGCAGCTGCCTAGGCTGCCTAGACCTAAATCGGGCACTGTGAATGAGCCAGAAAAAGAAGACATTTCAGACTAGGGACGTTTCTGAATAGTGTAAATGTTAAATCTTAGGTCTTGGTTTCGATTTACGTCACAAATTATGTCATCAATCACCCAGTTTCACCCGTGACATCACAAGTAGCTCCGAATAGTCACGCGCATAATCGAGACTGATTAAAATCAAGTAATAAGAATAAGAATCGAAATTGCACACTCGATTCAGGTCTTGATCATGGCAGACGTTATTGATGTGTATTTACATACCGTTTCCATATCAAATTTGATTATGTGCTATTTCTTTTAATATTATTAAACGAGGGAGCGTAGCGACTGAGTGTCTCCATTCAACTTAAACGGCGCTCATTCTGTGAGTCTGCGTGCTTGGTAAGTGCTGAAATTTTAAACAGACATCCGGTACGAATTAACTGAGAACTGCTAACAAAATCAGCTAGATCATTGCGATTTAAACCTACAAGAAATAATAAATTGAAAAATAGGCTGCCAATGTGGAGAAATTATTTGAACGACAATGGTTTTGTTTTCGACAAAATATATTTTGTTTATTTTGCCTGGCTGTGAAATGCCGTGCTTAAGGTTTATCGAATTTTGCACGCTCAAGGTACCCCCAAATTCCGCAAATTCTCGGAGATTGAGTAAACCTTGCATCTTTACACGTATTTTGTACTGGCTATGTTTTCTATATAGTATTGTCACAGATGATGGACTACACTGCGTTAGGACCTATAAGCATTTAGCATTTCAAAACATGATTAATAATTTTTAAAATACAATCCAGAAATACAAAATCGTTCCCGACCAGGGGATTGAACCCACGTCTCCCATATTTCGGCTATAAGGGCGCCTTAGCCAACTAGAACTAAAAAACATAGGCTCATTAGACCGTTTTAAATACTCTGTAAAAAAGTTCCTCATCTCAAAAGCTTATTACTCCATAAACGAGTATTTAGATGAGAACCTAGTATAGGGCTAATTAAGTTTAGTTTAGACTCAAGATTATGAAAGTGTAATTCATGAACATATTTCTTGTCAATTTATTTACACTAGGAAAACGCTTAAGTCCCGCCGCGTTGTTGGATGAGCGTGATTGGTGCATTGAGCTGCCATGTGTTATGCGGATTTTCTGTTCTGTGAAAAAATCAGAACTTTGTTGAAGATTTTTTTAAAATTAAATTAAATTAAATAAAAAATTTACTTCAATTTTTATTTTTTTAATTAATCGTAATTTTAAAAAAGGAAAAAATCGTGATATCGAAATTTTCATAACAAATAATTATTCGATTGCGCACAAATTTTACACGAATATATTAATTAAAAAAATAAGGTTCTGTGAAAAAATCATTATAATCGGATAAAGCATGTAGGTGTTATAAGCCGAAGAAATTTTTAAAAAATCTAAACAAATCGTAAAATTGCGATTTTTATGAGAAATAATTTTTCGATTGCGTTCAAAAACGTGGCAGTTCTAAGTTTAGAGATTTCAAAGGCCTCCTCAAAATTTCATCGCAATCGGAGTTACGGTTTAGCCGGAATCGTGTTAACAGACAGACTAAAATAAAGAAAGAAAGAAGAAAGAAAAAAAAAAAACACTCCGGATGCTTGTGTGTATGATGGCAGTTGGTGGTTGGGCATTGTGCGTCAATATTGTGAAGAAAAGAATGATTTTAATATTCACTTCTTTCACCCTGCTGGCCCAGGCACTGCTTTCAAACATTCAAAAAACGATGAAGCTTGGGTGCCGCATTGTAACATTCTACGAGTTCTATCGGCAAACGAACTGACTACATCTACTGGACGGTCACACAACATACCATATGAGCTTAGCCTACAAATCAGCAGCATGATGAATGCCCATTAGACACTCATCCACAATCCTGTGAGTTACTAGTAATAAGTCACTTTAAAACACTGAGATAGTGGTATTAAACTATGAATTAAACCTCGAAATATAGCACCATTTTCATCAAATTTCAAAAAGCTGTCACACCTAAACGGCTTTGAGTATCAACTCCAAATTTGAAGCCAATGTAGGTTAGGATGATAAGTTAGTACCCTAACAATGTCACATTTGTACTAGGTCCCCCTTTTGAGATACGTGACCTTGAAACTGCCAAATTTTGAGTTTCCACCCATTTTGGATTTGTTTTGGGGGGTAAAGGGGACTCAGGATCAAAACAAAATATTTTTTTTCTGATACATGTGTACCTAGAGTATTAATTCCAAAAGGATCTGTTTTGATATCTGGTCTCCATTTAGTTTGATTAGCCTTCAAAAAGTGAAAAAAAAACTCAAATTTAATTAGGAAAGTTTATGCCCTTGTTTATGGGTTAATTATATTTGTATTTTCCTTTTTCTTGCATATTTATATAGAACAATGTATTTCAAAAGTATTTATGTAAGTATGGTTGCTGTAATTTCAAAAACATGCAAATGGTAGCAATAATCGCTAACGTCAAAAAGTGACAAATTCGCTCTACCGGCACGTGCGATAATGCCCTTATATCGGATATGGTTTGCTCTAAAAATGTAAGGAGAACTGATTTGTAATCTACATATATGTAGGTATCTATGTGCAAAATTTAAAATAATTAAAAATGGGTCAGCAACCACTTTTATTAAAATTGGTTGATTTCTGGTGGAATGACCCTTAAGCGTTTTCCTAGTTTATAACTATAAGTTTTACTGTTCTCTATATTTTCTGTATTTTGTCTGTACATATAAAAATGCTGCTCGCAAAATGTAGATACTATGACAATAAACCTTTTATTATTATTGGATGAGCGTAGCGAGCGAAGCGAAGATTCCATTTCACTACAGTGGAGAAAAAAATCCGGAATCTTTTTTTTTTCTTGTATTTTTGTGTGTTTGTTAACACGATTCCGGCTAAACCGATTCTCCGACTGCGATGAAATTTTATGGAGGCCTTCGAAATCTCTGAACTTAGAACTGCCACATTTTTTAGCGCAATCGGGAAATTTTTTCTCATAAAAAACGCAATTTTACGATTTTTTTTGATTTTTGAAAAATTTCTTCGACACCTACATGCTTTATCCGATTGTAATGATTTTTTCACAGAACCTAAATTTTATGAATTAAGATATTCGTGTGAAATTTGAGCGTAATCGAAAAATTATTACTCATGAAAATTGAAATTTTAGTTTTTTTTTCTTTTTTAAAACAATTCTTTGACTTACAACACCTACATGCTTTATCCTATTGATTTTTTTACAGAACCTTAATTTCATGAATGAATATATTCGTTTTAAATTTGAGCGCAATCGAATAATTATTTTTTATGAAAATTGCAATTTTACGATTTTTTTCTTTTTTAAAAATTACGATTAATTTAAAAAATTGAGTTAATTTTTTTTTAAATTTAATTAAATTTTTAAAAAAATCTTCGACTAAGTAATGATTTTTTCACAGAACAACAGAAAATCAGCGTAACACATGGCAGCTCAAAGCACCAATTACGCTCATCCAACAACGCGGCGGGACTTAAGCGTTTTCCTAGTTGAGCGAGCGAAGCGAGCGTCTCCACTTGACTCTTATGGCTCGAATGTCTGTTTTTTTTTTTTTTCTGTTACTGCTTCGATACAGGTCGCACCGTTTCTCTGATCGACCTGAAATTTTTTACACATGTACATACCACCTAGGCGGGTTGCTGTATAGTTTTTGAACAATATCCGATCGTTGGTTATAAAAAATAAAAAATAAAATAAAATAAAAAAATAAAAATGTTCCGATCGTTATGAAATTTTGCAGGGTCAATAAGTACAACATTCTCTCCTATTTTCCAAATTTTCAGCTAAATCAGTCAAGACCTTAAAGACTTATTGGTAATCATAATTCGAAAAATGATGTTAAAAAATGAAGGAGGCAGTGAAGATAAAAAGATACACTTTAGAAGGCATGACATGAATTAGTACAATGCAAAGATGTTGGAATAGTAGGCTATAGTGTACAATGTCAATATCCAGTTAGGCCAACACTGTGTGGTGGGCCTTATGGGAATGTCGTACTCAGGTTATGTTGCACGTACCGGTGCTCGCTCAACAACGCGTCCAACTGAGCGTTTTCCTAGTTATTATTTATAGACTAGAGAAACGCCAAAGTCGTTGTTAGTCGAGTGAGCGAGTCATGTGTTGAGTACCCGGGAACATTTGCATTTACCCTAAGTTTGATAATTATATTGGTATAAATAATAGGGTTCTGTTTTTGATGAGTGTAGCGAGCGAAGCGAAGATTCCATTTAACTACACTGGAAAAAAAAATCCGTAATGTTTTTTTTTTTTTCTTTCTGTTTGTATTTTTGTCTGTTTGTTAACACGATTCCGGCTAAACCAATACTCCAATTGCGATGAAATTTTCTGGAGACCTTCGAAATCTCTCAACTTAGAACTGCCACGTTTTTGAGCGCAATCGGAAAATTATTTCTCATTGAAAACGCAATTTTACGATTTTTTTCGATTTTTAAAAATTTTTTCAGCTTAGCCTATAACACCTAGGCCTACATGCTTTAGCCGATTTTAATGATTTTTTCACAGAACCTTAATTTTATGAATTTAGGTATTCGTGTGAAATTTGAGCGCAATCGAAAAACTATTTCTCATGAAAATCGAAATTTTACGTTTTTTTTTTAAAACAATTCTTTGACTTATAACACCTACATGCTTTATCTATTGTAATGATTTTTTTACAGAACCTTAATTTTATGAATTAATATATTCGTGTAAAATTTGTGCGCAATCGAATAATTATTTCTTATGGAAATTCAATGTTACGATTTTTTCCTTTTTAAAATTACGATTAACTAAAAAAAAAAAAAAATTAAGTTCATTTTTTATTTTATTTTACCTATTTAATTTAATTTTAAAAAAATCTTCAGCTTAGTAATTATTGTTTCACAGAACAACAGAAAATCCGCATAACACAAATGGCAGCTCAATGCACCAATTACGCTCATCCAACAACGCGGCTGGACTTACGCATTTTCCTAGTAAGTTTAGTTGGTATAAGGGCGCGTCAACTGTAAGGCCATAATGGGCCATTCTAGCTTATATGATAGGCTAGAGAGGCCTAAGGTACCGGTAACATGGGGTGAATAGGAATTATGGGGTGAATAGGAACAAAACTTCCTCTAAATAATACTAAATTCGTAATTGCCGCTCTTTTTAAACGGCTCACATAAGGTTTTCTGTAGTTGGTACACTGCATTTTGCAGTTCCCTCTAAAAATAGACTAAACTTGACAACCGCAGCCTTCATAATAGAAAATCAGCCTCAATGTTATGAAAGCATTGGCACATTTAAGAGAGCTGAAAACTTTGTCATTCTCTTTATCTGGTAAGAGTTACATATCTTATAAACGTAGGACTCCATTATCAACATTATATTTTTTAAATGTATAATTTGTGTTCTATTTGACCCCAGGCTAGGGTTAATAGGAATGCACAATACAAAAATAAAAATAAAATATTCATATTCATATACTCTGTTGATGGTTGGTTATATTATTAAAAGAAACCACATAGCCATTTTTTTTAAATATCTCATTGGTTTACTATGATTCATGTTGAAATAACAAGAAGTTAACTTACAAAACCTGTTCCTATTCACCCCACATTACGGTACCGGTAGGGAGAAGAAAAGGAATGTTACGGGGTACACTACACATGGCTCACTCACTCGTTTAACAACAACTTTGGCGTTTCCCTAGTTAATAACATTTAATAACTTACTTGGCTACTCAACGTGATTTGGAAGCGTTTTATTTCGATCATCTCCCGAGGCAATGTTTTAGTAATGATATTTTCAACAAGACCAAGATCAAGTAGGCCTAATGAGACCAAGAATAGTAGGCCTAGGCCTATTCAGAAACGTCCTAGGGCTAGGTAATTTTGGACTTAGTTCAGGACCACAGGTGCAGGGCCCAATTCACAAGAGCTTAGCCTAGGGCAAGCTAGGCTAGGCACACAAGCAAAGTTCCAGAAATACATAAAGAGCTACGGGCTTAGGTCTGATGCCTAATTACTAATTACTCGCATAAATACAATTTCAATCAATCAACCAAATTAGGCTTAGGGAGCCTAGGCCTTACCTGTCACTCATGAGTCACTCATGACTCATTTGTGAAGCTGTGAAGCTCGTCAGTGCAGATGTAGGTAGTCTAGTAGGTAGGCCGAGGTCTGGCCTAACCGTAGGGACCTAATCCTAGGGCTAGCTATGCCTACTTGCCACCGGATGTCGTTTCTTAAATTAAGAGTGTGAATAACCCTTTAGGCCAAAGCTGACAACACCCACAAAGCTAGGCTAGGCTAGGCTAGCCTACAATTATTTAGGCCTAGGCTAGGCCCCTAACTAAATTAATATTATCGATTCTGATAGGCCTCCGCAATCAATTATGATAACTTTTAGAACGACAAGAAAACTCAAGATAAATATATTTGGGTAGGGGTAGGCCTAGACATGCATAACAAGTGTTTCCTACTGTACGCAGGTCTAGACAATCTCCATTGTTGAAGCCTGCGACACCGCTGTTGACCGCTAGGCCTAGCATTCGGGTGTAGCCCAATCGATCTACTGGAATAGGCTAGCTAGGCACCTGACTTTTCACACAAAACACCCAAACAGATTTAAGAACGGCGAAATAATTAAGAAATAATCATCAACATACTTACATATTAGGCAAATTGACAGAAGTGAACACTACAAACATTAATTAATCCATACTAAACTATTTTACTCGTACATCATCAACGAAATGTTTGATATGCCTGTCACGTGACAACCACTAAACTCAGAAGGAAGTATTACGTGACGAAAATTTAAATGCAGTAAATTGACCCAACCTTTTTTGTATGTATAAAATATTATTATGCATAAAAACAGTTATGTATGACGTATGGGCCTTTCCATTTACTTTAAATACATAACTGGAATTTTCCTCGACGAAATAGTGAGATAAGTTTCAGCTTGACTAGGTTAGTTAAGGTGGGGACGATCTATACGTATTTGAATGTAAGAACGAAGAAACTGCATGTTAGCGCTAGATACGATTATTATGCAATTATGATCCAAAAAGCTCATTTCAATCATTCAAAATGAAGATTAATCATAAGACTGATAGAGGGAAATATTCTTTTCGGTGTTCAAAACGAGCCGAGATCGTAGTTCTTAAGTTAATACTATTACTAGATCATCAACTCCCACGCAAGCCATTGGGTATGAATTCATCATTTCTAATAATATTACGTGACGTCAAAATGACAACACTGATGAGTGCATCCTAAATAATTCAAACACGATGCAACTAATCAGTAGGTAGGTAGGTGGTGTCGGTGTAGCACAACCAAAGGTTAATCTTTGGCACAAAGTAATGTTAAATTAATATTTAATACAATCCAGAAATTAACAAATCCATCCCGATCGGGGTACGAACCCGAGTCTCCCACTTTCTGGGTGGACGCCTTAGCCAACTAGACCACCGAGACAGTAAACTATTTAACTTCTGTATTGTCGTTACATTATAGAACTTTTTTTAGATTGTTGGATGAGCGTAGCGAGCGAAGCGAAGATTCCATTTCACTACACTGGAGAAAAAAATCCGGAATGTTTTTTTTTTTTTTTTTCTTTTTTTTTTTGTATTTTTGTGTGTTTGTTAACACGATTCCGGCTAAACCGATACTCCGATTGCAATGAAATTTTATGGAGGCCTTCGAAATCTCTGAACTTAGAACTGCCACGTTTTTGAGCGCAATCGGGAAATTTTTTCTTATAAAAAACGCAATTTTACGATTTTTTTCGATTTTTTTAAAATTTCTTCGACTTATAACACCTACACGCTTTATCCGATTGTAATTATTTTTTCACAGAACCTTAATTTTATGAATTAAGATATTCGTGTGAAATTTGAGCGTAATCGAAAAATTATTTTCTCATGAAAATCGAAATTTTACGGGTTTTTTCTTTTTTAAAACAATTCTTTGACTTATAACACCTACATGCTTTATCCTATTGTAATGATTTTTTCACTGAACCTTAATTTCATCAATTTATATACTCGTGTTAAATTTGAGCGCAATCGAATAATTATTTCTTATGAAAATTGCAATTTTACGATTTTTTATTTTTTTTAAATTACGATTTACTAAAAAAATTAAGTTAATTTTTTATTTTATTTAATTTAATTTAAAAAAATCTTCAACTAAGCAATAATTTTTTCACAGAACAACAGAAAATCCGCGTTACACATGGCAGCTCAATGCACCAATTACGCTCATCCAACAACGCGGCGGGACTTAAGCGTTTTCCTAGTATTAAATATTAACAATTCCACCTACGGGAGTGTTTCCCGACTATCCAAATCGAGAAATAATGTTAAATTGTTTGTTTTTTTTACGTCCATAGGCCTAATCATTTTATACTAGGCCGCTTGCGAACGCTTTTTCTAGTCGCGTTGATGGATGAGGTTTTATGGTTGATTATTTTTGTCCAATGATTATTTTATTTATTTATTAAACGTCTATCCGATTCAGTTAAAAAACTGATTTACAAAGGAGGACAACACTACTGTTTCGTATGTCATCATTATATCAAGACAATAGCAAGAGTGAACCATGTCTTTCTTCAACAAAGCGAGGCGAACGACTGCAAGACCGAATTCCGAAAGTGAAACCCCCAGCCAGCTGAGAAAGGGTACACGGGGCGGCGAGGTCATATTGACCAATCGTTGCCCTAAAAGTGCGATTTTTAAGAAAGAAATATACCTTCATTTGTCCCCAAAATCAAAACATACCTAAGTGATTTCGAAAGTTCCCATAAAGTTTCATCCAGATCGTAGTAGCAGTTTGCCCGGTCGCGGGCCAAATATCACGAAAATATTGCATTACAAATCGTAAAAGTAAATATATCTTCGATTGTACCCAAAAACTTGGCAGATCTAAGTTCAGAGATTTCGAAGGTCCCCTGCAAATTTCTTTAAGATCACATGAGCCCAGGGTAGAATTTGGCCCAGAGCATGGCTCTGCTAATCGTAAAAGGCGATTCAAGAGAAAAAGACCACCTCACAAATATCAGCTAGTAAGGATGGTATATTACTCCCCGAATCTGGAGGCGAGCTCTGGCAATCGTCGTCGGGGACCTTGCCCCCATCCCTTGACGACCTCCCCGACGACGATGATAATGACACAACGAACGATAACAAAGACGGTGACGACCGCGACGTGAGAAACCCCCCTTCCAACTCTTACCCATGGCTGTTTCTAACATATCCCTTAGGCTAGAGTGGCATGCATTATGACCTAACGGTTGAAGCGTCCTTAATCCAAATAAACCAAAACATGTTCCGTTTTCCCAGGAAGAGAGCAAACAAATAGACAAAAAACAAAACACTTAGCTATTTTTTTTAGGGTAAGAGAAATTGAAGTTTTTACAACGCTCATTCAAAAATCTGATTTACAAAGGGCAAACAACACCGGGGTAAAAGAACTAAAGAATGTATAAACGAATACCAAATAATCAGTCTTGTTAAAGCTACTTTTATAAAGCTACAGCTACTAGACCTTTGAAAGTAGTTCAGCTACTTATCATGCTAATTTCATTTTTAAGTAGGTTGCTACTTGTACGGCAATTTGAAAATCATTTTGTTTCAAGTCACTTATTATTCATACATCATATTAACATAATGACTGATTTCGTCATTTTACAAAATATACGTTCAATTCATGGTTATCAGTTATCACAATCATTACACTAGGAAAACGCTTAAGTCCCGCCGCGTTGTTGGATGAGCGTAATTGGTGCATTGAGCTGCCATGTGTTATGCGGATTTTCTGTTGTTCTGTGAAAAATCATTACTAAGTTGAAGATTTTTTAAAATTAAATTAAATTAAATGAAAAATTAACTTAAATTTTAAATTTTTTTTAAAAACGATTGCGCACAAATTTTACACAAATATATGAATTTATAAAATTAAGGTTCTGTGAAAAAATTATTACAATAGGATAAAGCATATAGGTGTTATAAGTCAAAGAATTGTTTTAAAAAAGAAAAAAAACGTAAAATTTCGATTTTCATGAGAAATAATTTTTCGATTACGCTCAAATTTCGCACGAATATCTTAATTCATGAAATTAAGGTTCTGTGAAAAAATCATTACAATCGGTTAAAGCATGTAGGCGTTATAATTCGAAGAAAGTTTTTAAAAATCGAAAAAAATCGTAAAATTGCGTTTTTTATGAGAAAAAATTTCCCGATTGCGCTCAAAAACGTGGCAGTTCTAAGTTCAGAGATTTCGAAGGCCTCCATGAAATTTCATCGCAATCGGAGTATCGGTTTAGCCGGAATCGTGTTAACAGACACACAAAAATACAGAAAGAAATAAAGAAAGAAAGAAAGAAGAAAAAAAAAACATTCCGGATTTTTTTCTCCAGTGTAGTGAAATGGAATCTTCGCTTCGCTCGCTACGCTCGCTACGCTCATCCAATTATACATAAAAAAATTTCATTTTATAGAATGCACAATCCAACAGATATTTCTTGAAAAACAGACTTAAAACGATGAAACAAATTAATTGTAGGAACCTTATTGTGCTATCTTTCACATTTAACTTTTGAGTTCTATATCTATATCAGAACATCATCGTCTAGTTATGCGAATTAATTTTGTCATTCAAAGTAAAATTACTGTGGTGTTTTCTCACTCATCACAGAATTAAAAATATATAAATTGGGTAGTTAAGATTCTCAATTGTAAAAAAAATTACATGATGGCCTTTGGCAGTGGCTTAATCCTAACATGGCCTTCAGCACTCTTTTTTACCTTTACAAACTCTGTCCACGTTTGGGCACTCACCCCATTGTACCATTCCTAAGCTTAGCACAGAATATGCATAATAACCATAATACATCTCTAGTCAGAGCCAGGCCCAGGAATACCACAGAGTAAATAATCTGGGTTTGTGTTCTGACAACAAGCTAAGTATACCGGTACCTTGGAAAACCGGAGGAAATTTATGGACATTGTTCTGCTCTATAAAATTGCAAATCGATTGTAAACTGTTCCATCTTCCATCCAGCCGCATTGATGTGCACAGTAGGGTATTCCTGTTTAATAAGGTTGCAGTCTACATAACAATTTTTTGCCATTGAATAGGCCTCATAGACTTGCACAATAGCAATATTCATATTCATCACTTTCGAAATCAACTCAAAGAAATACACCCTACCATAAATCAACTTCACTATGTTTTCAGCGCTCGTGCACGGACATACAATTTATATTTACACTTTACACACTCACTCAGACAATGAATACATACAACACCACATCAATACATTCATGTTGTTGTAATTTTTATAGTCATCTTTACGGGACTATTTTATATTGTTTTGTATTGTTGCGTTATATGTATTGTATTGTTATGGTTTAGTAAATAAATAAAATAAATAAATAAATTGTATTTAGAGTCTACCCACTCAGTTATATAACTGATTTTCAATGGGGGACAGTAAATCAAAGTGACCAAGCCAACCCAGGCCCAGACGCAATCGACGAGTGAGCGATAACCAACCAAAGATCAATATTTTTGATAGGAAATACTATAGCAATCAGTGGTATGGACAGTGCAAACACCCGCAGATCAATGCCAGAATCAACAAGGCCGATTCAGAACAACTCTGAATTTATTATGTGCTTCGTTGCTAGGACGGCTCCAAAGTCACCGTTTACAAACTCCTAAGACAAGAACTGATGGACTTAAGTCCAAATCAGAAGTTAAAAAACTTAAGCGTTAAGCGGGAATCGAACCCTGGACCTTCTGCATTGAAAGCAGATACGCTAACCACAAGACCAAAGAGCCACACAAATTGCACTTGTGGGACATTTTAGTCCTGTTGTAATGTGTCCCCAAATAAATAAATAAATAAATAAATAAATAAATAAATAAATAAATAAATATTACATTGCAAATAGCAGTGGTGCAACTTAACATCCACTTTCATTTTATTTTTTTGTCAAACGGTACAAATACGAGTTTTGTACCGTTTGAACAAAAAATTCGTACACCAACTGTTATTTTCAGAAAACTATTTTAGCTATAGTCAAGTTATAGCTAAAGGTGTTAAGAAACTATGTCCAGAAAACCGATTCTCAAAAATTAATTTCGAACTAGATTTGTATATTACCTACCCTTTTGTCCAAAAATCTAAATATAATTTCCAAAAGTGAGGTTATGTCCCGCCCCAAAAAATTCACAATTTTTTGTCTGTTATTTTAAAGGCCTTCTTTCATTCAGCAAACTTTTCAGACATGTTTCTTCGACTTTTAATTATCGGCCAGAGGTGGTACAATAGCCTTAAGGTCCTTAGAAATATCTATTTTGCTATACTTCAGTCAAGCTTTGAATACAACATTATTGGATGGGGTGGGGTGCAAAATGTACACAACAATTATCAATTATAACAAAATAAGCCCTAAAAAGAAAAGAAAAAAGGATTTCTCATCCATTATTTCCATTGCACAATAAAAGATTCTTGACATTAGACAAAAATATTCTTCACTTTATTCATAATATTCTAGCATATAGCAGGTATAATTTGACAAACTACAGACCCTTATCATTGTTATCGAAAGGTTTTTGAAAACATCCTCCATTTTTGCATATACAATCATGTCGCTAATCATATTGCACAGGAACTAGAGGTGGTCGCGTGATCAATTTTCCACTCACGTCATGTCACGTCACGTAAACTCATTTTCTGATCACGCACAGTCACGCACAAATAACATAATTTTCATTTAACTCACGCACAATCACGTAATATTTTTCTATACTCGCTCACGCACGACAAATAACGTTTTCAAGCACTCACGCGCAATCACGACTACTCAATTGTTGGTATTTTGAGGAGCACCCTTCTAATCCGATCGCCACCAACCTGGTCATGTTCGCATTGTCAGATATGGCAGACATCCTGTCGTCACTTGCTCCTCTCGAGAGAGTGGTGAACAAATAAACTAGGGAAACGCCAAAGTCGTTAAACGAGTGAGTGAGCCATGTGTTGAGTACCCGGTTACATTACTTTTCTTCCCCCTACCTTAGACCTACCTAGCCTATCATAGGCTAGAGAGGCGCATTATGACCTTACAGTTGACGCGCCCATCCCTGTATACCAACAAAACTTTAAAAAACTATTATTTATACGAATATAATTATCAAACTTAAATGCAAATGTTCCCGGGTACTCACCACATGACTCGCTCACTCATCTAACTACGACTTTGGTGTTTCCCTAGTCTAGTTGGCTAAGGCGCCCTTGTAGCCGAAATGTGAAAGAAGTGGGTTCAATCCCCTGGTTGAGAAAGATTTTGTAATTTCTAGATTGTATTTCAAAAATTATTAAACATGTTTTGAAATGCATATAACGCAGTGTAGTCCATCATCTGTGGCAATAGGGCCTACTATGGCAAACATAGCCAGTACGAAATACGTGAAAATATTGCAAGGTTTACTCAATCTACGAGCGGAATTTGGGGGTACCTTGACGTGCAACATTCGACAGTCCTTGCATGGGCACGGCATTTCACGGCCAGGCGAATAACAAACAAAAAATATCTTTTCAAAATCTAAAACATTGTCGTTAAAATAATTTCTAAACATTGGAAGTCTATTTTTCAGTTTATTATTTCTTGTAGGTTTAAATCGCAATGAATCTTGCTGATTTTGTTAGCAGTTCTCAATAAACTTGTACCGGATGTCTGTTTAAAATTTCAGCGCAATCTGTTCAGCGATTCGGCTGATTTTCAACGTACACACACACACACACACACGCACACTCACATACACACGCACGCAGAAAAACGATTGACCGCCATTTAAGTTGAATGGAGATCACTCCGTTCGCTACGCTCACTCGTTCAATAACTAGAGATGAATACAAGTGATTGGCTGACAATAAATTCAAGAGATTGTTGGTTTATTACTCTCTCGTCCGCGTATTCATGGGTGAATTTTAGAGCAGGGTGCGACTCAAGGCATGTTAAGACGAGGGTGGCCTGGCCTAGAGGATTTGAAGGGCTCGTTCCGCACAAGAGCATTTAGTGTCACGATCGATCACGCGTGTCACGATACACGCGTGACTGGAACATTATCACGCAAATTCACGGTACCTATTCAAAGCATTCACGTTCACGCACAATCACGAGAGAAGTCGTGAGTCACGCGTGACATAACAGGAACAACATGGCTTTGTCAAGAAAAGGTCAACCGTCACAAACCTTGCTCAATACACTAGTGACATTGCACTTCACATCAATAATGGGGATCAGCAGGTGGATGCTGTTTATACTGATTTCAGCAAAGCCTTTGACAGTGTTGACCGTAACCTTCTTCTGCTGAAGCTGCGTGGCTACGGTAACCAGGGAGATATTTTTAATCTACTCTCCAACTACTTGTCTGGTTGATTACAAAGCGTTGTTATTGATGACGGAATATATTCACCTGAATCTGTTACGTCTGGAGTGCCCCAGGGATCAATTCTAGGACCGTTGATGTTCACATTATTTATTAACGACGTTCCGGCAGTGCTTAATTTGTTATGAAGCGCGGGTACACACAGTGTACCCACCTTTTTTCATGAATTATTAGGTATGCAACACTCACATTTTGGCTAATATATATAAAAAACGAAAATAATTTATATTAATTATTTTACACCCACATGCTCATATTTCAAATTTACTTGAATACATTTAAAACTGTAAATAAACTTAGTACACTCAGCCCTCACTTTTGAAGAGTAATGACCAACAATTTCGACAATTTCCCATTATTGTTAGACTTGATCACGAACGTAATGATATGCATATTCAATGGTTGTGACATGGAATCTCGTCACTACTCCAATTCTTTTTTTTATAGTTTTATCTAGGTGCCCGTTAGGGCACCGCAGCCAAGCCGCGGTGTGCTACACACTCAGGCACCTTATACAGCAAGCAGAGTTGGGGTGATTTCGAGGTGTCACCCAGCCGTCATGAAACGTGATGTGAACTTGAAAACTATCAAAATCGAGGGGATTTAGGTATCCGACAACACATGCCAAATTTGGTTTGGGCGGCATTCCTTCTTGGTGAAAAAATGACTTGAAACATGCTCAAAATCACTTTAAGGATGTTAGTTACTACTGGCTACTACTACTATCTAATTCGTCAGTTTCAATTGCCCAGCGATTCTGACCAAACGGGTGGGCCTACAACGTTCATATTTTACATGGACATTAAGGTAATAGTGATGTAATTCCCTTTGAAAGAAAAATAAAAAAAAAATGCTGGAAGTTCCAAATAAAGGTTTTAAAATAAGCCTTATACAGGCATACAATCAACAAGTAACTATGGTTACGTGACAATAATCGCCTACATTGTTTACAAAAACCAAGTCTTTAGACCACATATAATTTTGTCATTCTATGTAATGTAATACCTTATGCAATTAAATCGACTTTTAAAAAATTATGGGAATCGCCAAAAGTCGTTGTTAAACGAGTAGAACCATGTTTGAGTACCCGTTACATTACTTTCTTCCCCCTAAACTTAGGCCTACCTGGCCTATCATAGGCTAGAGAGGCGCATATGGACCTTACAGTTGACGCGCCCGTCCCCGTTTACCAACTTAACTTTAAAAAACTATTATTTATGCGAATATAATTATCAAACTTAAATGCAAATGTTCCCGGGTACTCACCACATGACTCGCTCACTCGTCTAACTACGACTTTGGCGTTTCCCTAGTCTAGTTGGCTAAAGCGCCCTTGTAGCCGAAATGTGGGAGACGTGGGTTCAATCCCCTGGTCGGGAAAGATTTTGTAATTTCTAGATTGTATTTCAAAAATAATTAAACATGTTTTGAAATGCATATAACGCAGTGTAGTCCATCATCTGTGGCAATAGGGCCTACTATGGTAAACAAAGCCAGTACGAAATACGTGAAAATATTGCAAGGTTTACTCAATCTACGAGCGGAATTTGGGGGTACCTTGACGTCCAACATTCGACTGACCTTGCATGGGCACGGCATTTCACGGCCAGGCGAAAAACAAACAAAAAATATCTTTTCAAAATCTAAAACATTGTCGTTAAAATAATTCTAAACATTGGAAGTCTATTTTTCAGTTTATTATTTCTTGTAGGTTTAAATCGCAATGAATCTTGCTGATTTTGTTAACAGTTCTCAATAAACTCGTACCAGATGTCTGTTTAAAATTTCAGCGCAATCTGTTCAGCGATTCGGCTGATTTTCAACGTACACACACACACACACACACACGCACGCACGCAGAAAAACAATTAGGGCCGTTTAAGTCGAATGGAAATCACTACGTTCGCTACGCTCACTCGTTCAATTATATTTTAACAAATAATTTTGCAATGGAACTTGAAAAAGTAATGAGATCCCACACATAACAAAAACTTGTAAAAATACAGCCAAACCTTACACACTCCAAAGAAATGAGATCATGGGTCATGGGAGGGAAGGCCTCCTAGCCAATGCGGGTCCGGGCGCACAGCCCTGGATATTTTCGATTCTTAGCGTGTTGGGAGTATTTTATCGAGTGTTTTAGGATATTTTTGGATGAAAGTAGCGAGCGAAGCGAAGATTCCATTTCACTACACTGGAGAAAAAAATCCGGATTTTTTTTTTCCTGTTTGTATTTTTGTGTGTTTGTTAACATGATTCCTTCTAAACCAATACCCCAATTGCGATGAAATTTTCTGGTGGCCTTCGAAATCTCTGAACTTAGAACTGCCACGTTTTTTAGCGCAATCGAAAAATTATTTCTAATGCAAATCGCAATTTTATGATTTTTTACGATTTAAAAAAAAATTCTTCGACTTATAACACCTACTCGTGCTTTATTTGATTGTAATGATTTTTTCACAGAACCTAAATTTTATGAATTAATATATTCGTGTGAAATTTGAGCGCAATCAAAAAATTATTTCTCATGAAAATCGCAATTTTCCGATTTTTTTTCGATTTTTAAAACATTTTTTCGACTTATAACACCTACATGCTTTATCCGACTGAAATGATTTTTTCACAGAACCTTAATTTTATGAATTTATAAATTCGTGTGAAATTTGAGCGCAATCGGAAAATTATTTCTTATGAAAATCGCAATTTTACGCTTTTTTTCTTTTTTAACAAATTTCTTACTTATAACACCTACATACTTAATCCTATTGTAATGATTTTTATACAGAACCTTAATTTTATTAATTGGATGAGCGTAGCGAGCGAAGCGAAGATTCCATTTCACTACACTGGAGAAAAAAATCCAGAATGTTTTTTTTTTCTTTTTTTTTTCTTTATTTTTTTTTGTATTTTTGTCTGTCTGTTAGCACGATTCCGGCTAAACCGATAATCCGATTGCAATGAAATTTTATGGAGACCTTCGAAATCTCTGAACGAAGAACTGCCACGTTTTTGAGCGCAATCGGAAAATTATTTCTCATGAAAATGGCAATTTTACGATTTTTTTCAAATTTCTTCGACTTATAACATCAACATGCTTTGTCCGATTTTAATGCTTTTTTCACAGAACCTTAATTTTATGAATTAAGGTACTCATGTGAAATTTGAGCGCTATCGAAAAATTATTTCTCAAGAAAATCGAAAGTTTACGGGTTTTTTCTTTGTTTAAACAATTCTTTGACTTATAACACCTACATGGCACATGCTTTATCCGATTGTAATTATTTTTTCACAGAACCTTAATTTTATGAATTAATATATTCGTGTGAAATTTGAGCACAATCGAATAATTATTTCTTATGAAAATCAAAATTTTACGATTTTTTCTTTTTTAAACAACGATTAATTAAAAAAATTAAAAATTAGAGTTTATTTTTTAAATTTAAATTAAGTTTTAAAAAAATCTTCAATTAAGTAACGATTTTTCCACAGAACAACAGAAAATCCGCATAACACATGGCAGCTCAATGCACTAATTACGCTCATCCAACAACGCGGCGGGACTTAAGCGTTTTCCTAGTTAATATATTCGTGTGAAATTTGAGCGCAATTGAAAAATTATTTCTCGTGAAAATCTCAATTTTACGCTTATTTTTGTTTGTTTTCTTTAAATTACGCTCATCCAACAATGCGCCTGAAAAAGCGTTTGTGAAGCTTCCTAGTATACAAAACAGATACACAATGTCGAACGCTTCGGCCAACGTGGCCTTGGTCACAGACCGTGATGATTGTTGTGATTACAAATTATATTTTATTTCACTTGACATTGGGTTTCCTCATTGACACACACCCTGATTTCATTTGAAGTATTAGAGGGGTATATATTTATTTCTGTGTATACCAATATATTTATTTCTGTGTATACCACTGGGGGCACTTATCCTTTCCACTTTTAATGAGGTGTAAAATGTGTTTTAACTAACCAAAAATATATTTTGTCTAGCTTTATTTTCCACAAACCGGCTGACTACGTTGTGTAGGCCCTACATCTCTTCTGAGGCACTCGGAATAATCAAAACTTGACAAAGTTATTGTCCCATCGTACAATACTGCTACCAAGATACTTCTTTATAATTTTTAGTTTTGAGAAATACCGTATTTACTCGCTTATAGGCCGCCCTCGAGTAAAGGCCGCACCCTTATTTTGACCACTCAGATTTTAAAGATTTGGATATAAATACTATTGATAAATGGCTTCACATAATGGCCGCACCCCACTTTATGAACTTGACAATTTCAAATATATCCGAGGCCTATACTCACATAAATACAGTAATTTTCTATGCTTATACAGAACCTATCATTGTCAAATTTATATTTTTACATGTGGCGAAACACTTTGAATAGAACATTGGCGGTAAGCTCAGGACCCCTGAGCATTGCCCGGACAGCCGGAGCGGTAGTTATGCCACTGTATCTTCTACTTTGTTATTTTTATATAGGGCACATTTCTCTAAATTACTGTCTATTTATTGAACACTCATTGTGGTATACACTAGGAAAACGCTTAAATTCCGCCGGTTTTTATGACGTATATGTGATTTGACTGCCAATGTACACGAATTTCTGTTGTTCTGGTAAAAATCATTACTTAATCGAAGATTTTGTCAATTTCCAATTAAATTAAATAAATGTAATTAATAATCTTTCCCTATATTTAAATAATAAAACTTAACTATTTTTTTAATTAACTCGTAATTTTTTAATATATAAAACATGTAAATTGCTCGATTTTATAGAAAATATTCCAAATTGACCTCAAATTACAGAATCATTATTACGGAAACTTAAGGTCCTGGACAAAAATCATTACAAAAGATAAATCATGTAAGTTTATAATTTATCTGACCAAAAAACTGTTAAAAAATAAACCCGTAAAATTTTGATTTCATGAGAAATAATTTTGATTATAGGCGCTTCAATTTGACCAAAAATTCTTAATTCATAAAATAAGGTTCTTAAAAAAATATACAATCGGATAAAGCATAGGGTTATAGTCTGAAGAAATTTTTAAAATCGAAAAAAATCGTAAAATTGCATTTTTTATGAAAAATATTTCCCAGATTGCGCTCAAAAACGTGGCAGTTCTAAGTTCAGAGATTTCGAAGGTCTCCATAAAATTTCATCGCGATCGGAGTATTGGTTTAGCCGGAATCGTGTTAACAAACACACAAAAATACAGAAAGAAAGAAAAAAAAAAAAAAAAAAAAAAAACATTCCAGATTTTTTTCTCCAGTGTAGTGAAATGGAATCTTCGCTTCGCTCGCTACGCTCATCCAAAAACTATGTAACAAGCATAAATTTTTCTTGAGAATAAATATTTTTCTGAATCTGATTCTGCTCACAAAGCACAATACAGTTAACATTACAGGTATCAAATTATTACATTATACAAAGCCATTGTCCATGGTTCAATCAATGATAATGTTTTTTCAGTATTCCCCTTTCCCCGCTGCGAGTTCTGTAGTAGCCTAATTGTCTTGAACTCATCAAGCCATGCTCAGATGTTGCGTTATTATTATTTTAAACATGGTTGACTTCGGGTTTTAGTGACAACATTCCAAAAAATCGAACCGCCATTCAAGAGCCTCAGGACCGCTCTGGCCTCCGACAATAAAGCAATTTGTAACCGAAGAAACTCATTTCAATTTAAATTTCTTTATTCTTAGGAACCACTGATAAATCAACCTGGACACAATTCCACCCGCAGGCATAGCCAGAATCAACAAGGCAAATTCGGAACAATCTTAGAATTTATTATGTGCATCCTTGCTAGGACGGCTCCAAAGTTACAGTTTACACATTCCTAAAGTAAGTCCACATTAGAAGAAGTTAGAAAAATTCTGCCTAAAGCAGGAATCAAACCCTGGACCTTCTGCATTGGAAGCAGAGCCTCTTACCACAAGACCAACAAGCCAAATTAACCACATTGACTAAAACGTGAAATTAACTATTGTTTAAACTTTAAAATGTACAAATAAGTCAAATGCAGCAACCAATGAAACATAAGGCTCAATTGGTTGTATGAAGGACATTTGGCATTTTCTTACTTATCAAGCCTGGGATGTCCAAGGCAGAACAAAATTAGACTCTGATCGTGGTTGAAGATTTTGAAGCACAATTCTTTTATCTTTCGGGCTTTGAAGTTCTAGTCGATGTAACGTGTTGCTTTCATCTTTGTTCTTTAGATCTGATAATGTACCTTCAAATTGTATTCCTTCTCCATTTCTTTTGTCTGGATTGTCTGGGTACATACAATCACCTAAAAATAGTGATAAAGAAAAATTAATAAATATTTATTATTCCTTTCAAATGACAGCCTACATTAGTTTATAGGTCTGGTATACACTTGCCGAGTCATTTAGGGAGCTAGACTTAAAAATAAATTGGAAATAACAGTTAAAGATTTACTCACAAAGACTTACGTTGGCAAGTTGCGGACGCAAATATTGGCAAAAATGGAAGAATTGTCTCCGGCGATAATGTTTGCAGATCAATGGAAATGAAATCAAGCAAAAACCAGCCCCAAATGACACGAATAAATTATTCTAGCACTAAACTTGAGCATTTCTGTATGGAAAACGGCAATCATTTATTAAATTTTGTGTTTTGGGCAACCTGCAACGTATGTAGTGGTCAAAACTCTCAATAGCCTATTTATCGCCTACTTTGGAGTACCGGTAGTGGTTTTGACAAGAGGCATTTCTATGCGAAGGGTCGCCGGTTCATATTTCACTCAATTTTGATTAACTTTTTTGCAATTTTTTACTTCAATATTTCACGTTTCTTGACTGCTTGACTGCTACTGTATGTTGGTACAAACATTTTAGTTGAAATAGTATTCATTTTCTGATTTTAAAAAAGCGAGGGTCGACATTTGCGTACATTCAGAGTAGCCGCAACTTTACAGACGCATCTAGCAACTTGCGGACGCAAGTCTGTTAACGCAACTATCTTTGTGCATACGGTTTTTATAGCCCTATGATTTTAAAATATGGATTTTCTCAAGTCTGCCATTTTTAACAAGACACAACTTTGAGCCGGTAAATCTTTGTGCATGAGGGGGTTAAAAGATACACATCCAACACAAACACCTACAAAATATGATACATGATGAACTGTGTAACTGCATATGGCTACCAAAGCCATTAAACAAATAAGTACTAATACTTCACTAGGCCCTTTTTTAAGGCACTCAGGTGGTATATTAATTTACATAATAATTGACGACTGGTGATAGGTGATAAGATGATAGGTGATACAATGATTGATAGATCACGTGACGAGAGTTGGGATGGATTCTCATTTCCCAATTTTACGTCTGTTGCACGGGCCACGGGGTCATTCCACGTCAAGTCAACACAGTTAAGTACCAAAAAAACCTTACCCCCTTCGATTTTGACCAAAGTTGGAAAATCTCCTCAAAAACACAAATAAAAAATATATTTTGAATTTTATCAAAATATCTGTTACGGTATTTGATTTACAGGCAACTCAAAAACTCAAAAAGGGTGTGTCGCCCAATTTTTTAAAATGTGTATCTTTGGTACCGTTCATCGTAAAGAACTAATTATTTTTTTAAATTAAAGGTCTTGGTTGGTATTCTTCAAAACCAATATTCCATGCAATAATAAAACATGTGTGAGTAAAGTATAAGGAAAAGATGTTTTCAAATTTAGATCCCCCCCAAAGTTTTTTTTTAAATTTTATTGAAAACATAAAATTGTTTTTATGTTTTCTAAGTAAAAAAAAAAGTTTTATTGTGGTATGGCAATGAGATTAGAAGCTTTGATGGGGTCACAGTACTAATGTGTATCAATCATGTTATTTTACATGGATAAATGTTCTAATTTTCATTATTTTGAATTTTCCGCCATTTCCGCCACGCTACCAGCCAATAATAGGATAGACGTTACACATTAGTACTGTGACCCCATCAAAGCTTCTAATCCCATTGTCATCCCACAATGAAACTTTTTAGGTACAAATTTAGAAAACAAAAAAACAATTTTATGTTTTCAATTTTTTTTTAAATTAAAAAACCCAAAAGGGGGAATCCAAATTTGAAAACTTAATTCCCTTATACCTTACTCATACATGTAATATCATTACATGGAATATTGGTTTTGAAGAATTCCAAGCAAGACCTTTAATTTAAAAAAAGAATTAGCTCTTTACGATGAACGGTACCAAAGATACAAATTGTAAGAAAGTGTGTGACATGCCCTTTTTTTAGTTTTTGAGTTGCCCGTAAATCAAAAACCGCAACAGATATTTCGAAAAAATTCAAAACATATTTTTTATTTGTGTTTTTGAGGAGAATCTCCAACTTTCGTCAAAATCGGTGGGGGGAAGGGAAATGACTGTGTTGATTTGACATGGAATGACCCCACTGCAAAACAAATATCACGCTCTATTTTATTGTTTTATATATATTATTATAGTATTTAGGAACATACAATTTATATTTACACTTTACACACTCACTCACACAATGAATACATACTACACCACATCATACATTCATGTTTTTGTAATTTTTGAAGGATACCTACTAAGTTGATTTTGGACGTAAAATTTCAATTTGATTACCCAACTAAACCATCATTGTGTATAAAAGTAGGCCTACCGTATGTTAAATGCACAATAATAGAGGCAGATTTGAAATAACTTTAATGAAGAGCTCAAAAACTATAGCTAAACTTCCTGCACTCGGACCTTGTACAAACGATTTTCAACAGCAACCATCTGCGCTCTAAATCTAAAAAACTATGTAAACAAATTAACGGGAAGTGGCCCAACCTACTTTTTGAAATGACAAAGCATAGGCAACAGGCAAAACATTTGTTTCATCAATTGACTGGCGAGTTGTATTTAAGTGAACTGTTTGTAATCCATAATTTGCATGTTAATGTCAATACGTAGGCGCCTACTTAATGTTTTCAATCACACATTAAGGAAATAAAAGAATAATTTCTCATAGCCCTAGGGAGTAAAAGTAAAACGTGTTTAGGCCCCCAACCTATGCATATAAAAATAAATATATCATCATCATTATCCATTGCCGTTTCCTACTTCTGGCATGGTCAGCTTGGGTTTCGCAACCAAATTCTTCCACTTCTTTCTATCCTCCCACAATCGTGTCTCTGTTACATCCTCCCAGCTCTCTCCTCTATTATGTAGGTCTCTTGCTGTGATCTCCTTCCATTTCTTCCTTGGTCTCCCCCTTCTTCTTCCTCCTTCAATCCTTTTCTCATACATTCTCCTGGGCATCCTCTCTTCTGTCATTCGTTTCATATGCCCAAACCATCTCAGCCGTGTCCTTCCCATCCTGTCACCTAACTTCTCCACCCCAAGCATCTCTCTGATGTTCGTATTTCTAATTCTATCTCTTCTTGTCTTGCCGGGCACGTACGTCAAAGAAGTCCCTCAAAAAGTTTCGCCTCCGGCGGCTGGGGCTTTGCCCCAGACCCCTTGCTGTCCCCTCAGTTCCTACATAAGTCCCGAATTTCAATCTGGGAAGTATGGCAACCCTACTCTTATGGTTGTTCTAGTGTTTATTCAACAACAAAAAAAAGTATTAAAAACATTGCTGAGTAACCCTTCACATTTACCCGAAGTATTTACTGTAGCTACGTACTACTACTTTTAGGTTCTTTATTATTTTTCTGCAAGTGCCATTAGACACATAATCTGTATAGATCTTTTTGAGTTGGAGGAATGAGTTAAAAAAAAATAAATGGCCAGTTGACTATGGCAAACTTAAAATGATGTGCCCAATGGGCCAATTGGCATAGAGTAAGCGTCAGAATGCTAGAAAACTGTGTCAGAACTCTGAATAGAGACAAGAGCTTTGAATGGTTGAACCCAAAAGGTTTTGCATTGGAATAAGGGATTAACACTAAAGGCCAACAAGTCAATGTCCATCTTTTGTCTAGTTAGGTGTTATGTTAACAAAAAGGTCTAAAAGACAGTAAGAACGTAACCTGAAAAGTGAAAACATTGGATAGCACTATGATGTTTACGTTTTCCTTCTTACTGCCACCATGTTGTGTTACACCCCCGTGGCCGCAATGCATTCTCTACGTAGGCCTACCGTAGTTTGAGTGGGCTTTAGCCCCACATTAGTTCCAACTTACCTGGAAGTAAGAGAACAATTCCATTTGAAGTTTTAATCTGAACTGGCATCCACTGTTCACAGTTCAATGTGTTTATGTGAGTTGCACACTCATGCAAATGTTTTATTTCACTAAATTGTCGTAATCTAGCCAACTCATAATGCTGAGGAGGTGGCAGTAAAATATCTCCGGCGCTACACAATGCCAACAGCTCTTCTGGGGTTTGCCACTTGAATTGGACAATCTCTCCGTTATCGATGTACACAGGCGGCAGTTCATCACAAGCTGCTACAAAGAAAGCAGTATCAAACCTTCGTTTGTGATGAATTGGAGTTAGCCAGTTACTCCAGAGATGTAAAGACCAAATATCAGGGTCCAACATTTAAAATAGTTGCAAAGTTCTATAAATTTACAGGGGTTATTTTGTACTATTGCTTGCCAACTGTTAACTTCGTGCCCTGCCAAATATGATACCCAATTGGACGTTGATTTCATACTAGAAGTTTTGCATAGCAAAACACCACATTCTTCAAAAGTTTCACGTATTGCGGCTATGCGTAATGACACTGACTTTGGAACTACCGGTACATCCATAGGCATAGAATCGTCTTCGAAAAGTGGACAATGACTACTGAATGCCTTTGTCGGAAAGAGATTTATGTCGACACCAAATTGTTTAAATAGATTAATCCAATTCACATTCGAATCAGCACAATCTACTACTCCACCAGGAAAAACATAGCTACCAGGCATGAAAGCTGTTCTGTCATTACGCTTTAATATAAGAACTTTAAAATTACAACTGTTATTTATACTGTTATTTATAAAAGCTCGAGAGGCGATTATGAGGCTTGCAGCTTCTCTCCATTGTTTGAGCACTGTCATTCTTTCAAACTAATGCCACGCAATCCAGAGTTTGAGGTTAAGTACGACCAAATACCAGTTTCAATCAAGTTTCAATCAACCACCATTGCAAGACTAGTAAAATTAATTTAACAATCCAATCTGCTAAAAACCTACACTGAGCACTTCTTTGAATAATATTATACAAATAGTCTCTTTTTATATAGCTAGATAAACAAACAGCTCATTTCAAGTCACATGATTGTGATTTTGACATCACGTGCTGTGTTACACAGTCCACCACACACACTCGAAAGACAAAATCACGATCGATAGGTGGCAAACTACGTCATGTAATGACTTGCAATTCAAACAGACCCGCGAATGTAAATCAAGAGGAAGAGGTCTGGAAGATCGAAGATACCTCTTTCGCCGACATCGCGTGGTCAACAGTCTGTTACTGTTAGTCAACAAAATAGTCAGTACTAGGAAAACGCTTTAGTCCCGCCGCGTTGATGGATGAGCTTTTTTGTAAGTTTTTAGTTTGTTTAGGACCACTTTTCCTTTGCAAGTGCTTTTTGAATGCATTGTAGGTGATTGTCGTCAAGTTTCTATTGTTACTTGTTAATTGTTATTATAAACCTAAAAAAAACTCATATTAAAACCTTTATTTATATGGATTCTGGCTAACTTTTTCAACTTTTTCTTTCAAAACGCAATACATCACCATTACCTTAATGTCCATGTGAAATATGAACGTTGTAGCCCCACCCGTTTGGTCAGAATCGGCCCAAATGTCACGAAAATATCGCACTAAAAATCGGAAAAAATCGTAAAAGTACGATATTCATGAGAAATATTTCTTCGATTGTACCCAAAAACGTGGCAGGTCTAAGTTCAAAGATTTCGAAGGTCTCCAGAAAATTTCATCGCAATTGGAGTATCGGTTTAGCTGGAATCGTGTTAAACAAACACACAAAAATACAAACAGAAAAAACAAGAAAAACGAAAAAAAATCGTAAAATTGCGATTTTCATGAGAAATAATTTTTCGATTGCGCTCACAAAGGTGGCAGTTCTAAGTTCAAAGATTTCAAAGGTCTCCAGAAAATTTCATCACAATTTTACGATTTTTTACGATTTAAAAAAAAAATATTCAGCTTATAACACCAACATTCTTTATCCGATTGTAATGATTTTTTCACAGAACCTTAATTTTATGAATTTATATATTCGTGTGAAATTTGAGCGCATTCGAAAAATAATTTTCTCTTGGAAATCGCAATTTTACGCTGCTTACGTTTTTTAAAGATTTCTTTGACTTATAACACCTACATGCTTTATCCAATTGTAATGATTTTTTCACAGAACAACAGAAAATTTGCATAACACATGGCAGCTCAATGCCCCAATTACGCTCATCCAACAACGCGCCTGAAAAAGCGTTTGCGAAGCTTCCTAGTTAGGTATTTGGAGCATACCTGAGCGGGTGGGCAGGAATCATGGGTAACCTTAGAATTAGATTCATTTAGGGTGCGTCAACCGTTAGGTCATCATGCGCCACTCTATAGCCTAGGGGATATAGAGAGGAGGAGACCATGCTAGTCAGAACCAGCCACGGGTCGGGTAGGGTTGAGGAAAGCGGGGTTCTCACGTCGCGGTCGTCATCGGTCGTGATGTCATTGTCGTCGTCGTCGTCATCGTCGG
This sequence comes from Sweltsa coloradensis, assembly GCA_024449915.1. Classification (NCBI taxonomy): domain Eukaryota; kingdom Metazoa; phylum Arthropoda; class Insecta; order Plecoptera; family Chloroperlidae; genus Sweltsa; species Sweltsa coloradensis. Next base: position 427,675 of record JAMZAV010000759.1, read on the forward strand.
GGAGGTCGTCAAGGGAAGGGTATAGACGAAGACGAAATTATCAGAGCTCGCCTCTAGTTTCGGGGTAGTTGTTTTTTAGCATACAACAAATAAATAAAAAAATTGTATTTAGAGTCTACCCACTCAGTTATATCGTTGAGTGACTAAACGGTTAAATAACTGATTTTCAGTGGGGGACAGTAAATCAAAGTTAATTCCATTTTCTCCCCCTACCTAAGGCTGGATCCAGCTTGGATTATTCCTTCCTAGCTCATTATAGTCTAGAGTGGCGCATTATGACCTTACAGTTGACGCGCCCTTATACCAACTAAACTCAAACTGTATCATTTGTACGTATACGTTATGTTCCCGGGTACTCATTACATTACTCGCTCACTCGTCTAACAACGACTTTGGCGTTTTCCTAGTTAGCACATGATTAGAATATTGTTATTGTTATAGCCTACTAATTTTAAATCAACAAACCAGTGACGACGCTAGGGGGGGGCAAGGGGGGGCCGGTGCCCCCCCCTAAAATCCCTCGGCTCCCCAATGGCCCCCCCAAGCCAAAATAAAATTAAGTATCTATAAATTACCAGTGATACACTAACATTGGTGCCGCCACATGCACCACCACTCTACCAAACATTTTTATCAAGCTCGAGTTCCTAGCATATTTTTTACTCTTATGTTTTTCACGTGCTTGCGTATGGCAACTGGCAAGCCTGGACTTTCAAACACTATTGGAAGGTTTATATCATAGCCGCATGGGGTAGCTGTGTCTCCACGAGTCCAATTATCGTGGGTCGTCCCAGAAAGTTTGTTGGCCATCAGTAGAAGTAAACCTTACCGACGTTTCTGGTAGCGAAAAGACAGCAAAACAATAACACGCAAGTGTGTAAACTAATTCAAAGAAATCCACGCTGTTAGCTCCTAAATGTACTGAATGTTACCAGAATCGAGGGAGACACGAAAGAAGACGACTATCTAGAAAGAAATTGAAAGTGATGAGGCTGTAATCGATTAGACAAATAAATAAATACATGATTATTATTATTATTATTATTATTATTATTATTATTATTATTATTATTATTATTATTATTATTATTATTATTATTATTATTATTATTATTGTTGTTGTTGCGAGTGGTGGAAGATCGAACTAGTGACGACAGGACAGAAAGCGAAAACGTTATAGTTTCGGAAGCGTTTTCTTCTAAATTTGTGCCACATGAACCAAGTGACATTGCATCGAATATAAAAGACGGACCATTTCAGCCTTCCCGTCCACAAAATACGGGCAAGGTAAAGACAGTCGTTGGAGAAGCTTCAAACAAAAGTGGTATTCATTGTTTCCATTGGCTAGAATACAGCACGATTAAAAACGCGGCTTTCTGTTTTCTATGTCTATTTTTTAAAACTGTTTCCGCCTCATCACAACTTGAGGATAACCTTGCATTAATTAATGTAAGAATGGCATGCATATTTTCATGTCCGTGAGTGTTAACTGGTGTACCAGTCCCCCCCCCTAACACCCCCTCCTAACACCGATAAAAAACAAGCCCGGAATCTGCATGCCCCCCCATACATGTGTAGGGCCCCCCTTGGCCCCCCCAATGGAAAATTCCTAGCGTCGTCACTGCAACAAACAAAAACAATGATAGCTGCGAACGTTGTCAATGTCATGCCTTCATATTATAATGAATACAAAAAACCCCTAGCCTTGGTTTTGGCTTCTGTATAGCGTTATGCATAAAATTTCCCTCATACTTCGAGTTGGTTGTTTTGCATTTTTCATGCAGGAGGGGGATGTAAGATTACGGGAAAAGAACTGTATAAAAACTGTATTTTTAAAAAAGGGGAAAAGCGGGTTTAGAAAATATGATCCCTAGGCAATGATAATTAATTTGAGTATTTGCCAAAGCTAACAAATTTCCCCTCGGGGACTCTCTGGAACCTGGGAGAGCTATTTGGAGCTTTTGGGTGCAAGGGTGGACCTTGGTTTACCCCGCATGTAAACTCATACTGATATTTTGGGAAAGGCAAAAAAAAAGATAGGATTTTTTTCGAAAACGGAAATAAATGTGAATGAAGTGTATTATTTTATTTTATTTATTTATTTACTGTATGACGAATAGTAAGAACGAAAAGGAATGAAATGCAGAAAGGTTCTACAAGAGCCGTACATACCGCGCGTGTAGACTACGTCGCTTCAATGCAGGAGTCTAATAGTTCGGGAGGTTAGCCGTTCCGGTTCGATACCACACGTTTATTTTGGCGTGTTTCTTCAAACAATTTTTTTCTATTTTTATCACTATTCACGATCAAATTCCAGGAAATTACAAAAAGTTGATACAAATACTCGAGCCTTCACCTGATTAGGTAACTATTAAAGTTTAAACATTTAATATTATTTCTTGTATTTTACAGAATAACTCAAAATGTGGGGGGGGGGGGGCAGCAGTTACTTAGCTTACAGTTAGTTATGGCTGTCAAAGAGGGCTCACGTTAACGTCTGACAAAAATCTTGGGTTCTATTCGATTCGGTGAAACGAACAAACATGATATAGACTTAGAGATCACGTCATTCTTCGTGGTAATCCCGATTCCCAACCGAATTTTGAAAAATATGTGTATTAAAATTATAATAATTGTATAATATGTATGTTTTGTGTAATACCATGTTAATGTTTACCAGGTGAATAGTTTAACAAAGTGCATGCACGCAATGGGATAAAATGTTTCCAAAATAATAGGTTAGGGAACAAACCTTCTGCAAGGACCCTCATACGACATTTTTTACTGGTACATAAATAATATGATGCAAGATGAAATCATGATGAAATGGAAAACTTTTATAGAATATTTTTTGAGACTGATTTTGAAGTATATTGTAGGATTACTGGTAAAAGTTGTGTGTGAGCTGTAAATTTTGAGTTGTAAATGCTGAGAATCAGCAGTTTGGATATTAGACCATGTTCAAAAGTAACGTGCTGAAAAAATACATTATTCCATTTTCAAATCTTATGTTCTTAGTTACAATTTTAAACTATTCAGTTGCACTGCTTGACTTCTACGTCATGGCATTGATGCCTAGGTAATTAATTCCAAAGTCTCTCCAAATCTTCATGACAAAAGCTAGGCTGATAGAAGACCTAAGAAATTCATAGAAAACCATCTAATAGAACGATTCGAATCGTCGAGAAAGACCTCCTCAGAGTCCGTCATGCGCACATCCCATCACCTCTGCAGTCATTTGTGATCATGCCATGAGATGACTCACCTGTTACTGGTTGGTCATGTGAGAATGACTTGTCATTGATTTCCACTGCAACCAACCTTACGTTAGGGATTTTGTTCTACAAAGTCAAGTGTTCTAGGGAAAACACACATCGCGACATTGTTAACCGTGTACATCGTTTGGAACTGGGCTGTCATGTAACGTTGTTGCGTAGTATGATGCAAACGTAGGCTATATAAACTAGAAGGCAATCGAAAACAGTAAACACAATCTCTTGAAACGTCTCTAGAACAGTTTGTGGTCGAAGTGAAATTAAGCGTCTTTGTAATATTTGTGCACATCGGCGGATCTGATTCTGAGTTCATCATTGGGTAAGTAGAACCTTTGTGCATTTGCCTAGCTCTGTGAACGCAAGCCAATATTGTTTTCAAACAAGTTATAGCCTAGCCTAGGGCCCTAGGCCTAGGCTATTAATAGTAGGCCTAGTATCTTTGGGCTTTATACTGACGTGGCTACAGGTTATTTACTAGGCCCTAGGCCTAGGCCCACCATCTTTGGGTAGGGCCGTCTAGAGGGACATTCAAAGGTCTAGGCTAGTAGGATGCCAAGGAATTGACTAGGCCCTAGCCTGCCTATATCTAGCCTTACGACGACCATTATGACAGGCCACTAAAACATCACTAACCAATCAGGATCAGGATATCGGATTTCTTTTAACTAAAAATTAATTAACCAATCAGGATATCGGATTTCTTAACTAAAACAATTAAAACACTGGGAAAAAAAATCTGGCTAGAAGAGGACATTTTGCAAAAAAACCCAATATTATTGGGAAAATTGTTGCCAGACGTATGCCAGATGCTATCCGGAGAAAAAAGGTCCGATGGAGCGCTAGGAGCATCAGCTGTTTTAGCAAGATGGGCCGGGTAAAAGGGGATAGCTGCCGTCCACACGCTTGGCTACATTGCATGGACCCTAGCTTGAAACCTACTTTTTCTGTTGAAAACGTCCATTACATAATAGAAAATGATTCAGAACTATAGGTTAATATCTTGTGGTATAGTTTTAAAGTTTAAACATAATGAAAATCTGTAAAGAATAAGTGATTTCATATAGGGTACGTTCTTTCCCACGTACTGCATTTCAAATTAATGCGCCTATGATTTGTTTGCCCTAAAACAAAAGCATCAATTACTAATCCCAGAGTATAAAAATAACCTTGTAGTATAATATGCTAAAGCAAGCGTGGACTAGTAATTTGACAAATGTTAATGGCCTAGAGCTGTGATAAACAGAGAGAACAAGCGCGGAAAATTGACGGCCGCCTAGCTTGGCCTAGCCTACTGCTTGCCAGTTTCAACCATCCCTAGGTGTCCAAATGACTCGGCTAAGAAGAAAACCTAATAAATTTTTGTTACTAAAATTTTAAATTTAAAAAAAAATTAACCAGTCTGTATCCCAAAACTATAAATTTTTTTTCAATAAATTGGATAGGCTCCGTCAGCTGTGTTGTCTAGGCGTGTTGATCTCGCATTTACAGCAAGTCGCCTAGGGCCTAGCAGATTTTGCTAAACTCTGGCTTAAATAATAATATTCTGGCCAGACTTAATTCGTATGTAGGCCATTACACTCTTTCGAGCTTATTATATTATTTAATGAAGAGCCTCCACGAAATAATAAACATGTAGGCCCTAGGCCTACTTTGACACCGCACCAAAGCAAATCTAGGCCTAAAAATCTCGCGTGAACGGCTGACAAAGGCATTTAAATGTGCAAATGAAGGGCGATGTGAGGTTAAATCCATTTTTCAAACATCTGGTGTAATCTGCTTACATATAAACACAGACATTAATTGATAGTGTAATCGGCAAGATAAAATAATGTCCCATATATATGCTTCATTCAAGAACCTGTCAACATTCACTGCCGAGACCCAAAAGTCAAGTTTAGATAATAACTTTCATGTAGTTTTGTATGAGTAAATGGTTGAAATGGATGGAAATCTATTTGGTTACTGTATTTTATTGCTTTCTAAATTGCAATTTTGGTGAATTAAATATACAATCATAATATTTCTTAGTATTTTCGTAGACTGACGCGATTCACCATGCGTTTTCCTATCAGGTGGGCGTACCTATCCCCGATTCTCTAGTTCCTCACTCGCGCGCCAGAGAGCCATACTGTTCCTTGTTTCCTCGGATAGGTAGGTAGGCCTAATTAGGCTAGGCCCTATGCAGTGGCAACTAATAAAATCACAATGTTCAGCCCACAATCACGTGATGACCTTTCGCTAAACATAGAAGGCTCCCTAGTGTCAGATCCGAACATAATATCAAACTATTTAAATAACTACTTTATAGAAGCGGGCATTAAAAACAGACCACAAATTCATCATAATACTGCAATGCCCCCCACAGCAACAATCCCTCAAATCCCACAGTCAATGTTTCTTTTCGACACCACCTCAACAGAAATTGCAAAAATTATTAGATCGTTAGGTAACAAACAATCTTCCGGACTAGACGATGTCCCCACTGCAATTTTATCAAAATGTTACAAATCCATTTCTATTCCCCTATCATTAATAATAAACAAATCATTTGAAACTGGTATTTTCCCTTCAAAGCTGAAAGAAGCTAAAGTTATTCCACTTTATAAGAAAAAGGGCTCTCTAAACGACCCAAACAACTTTCGCCCAATATCTCTTCTCTCTTCCTTTTCAAAAATCTTTGAAAAAGCCTTTTATGCCCGCTTAACCTCTTTTACATCCAAACACAACATATTATCACCAAGCCAACATGGTTTCCAAAAAGGTAAATCAACTACCACAGCTATTTTTTCACTTCTTTCAACTATCCACGATGCACTTGATAAAGGGGACGTTCCCATAGGCATTTTTTACGATCTTAGTAAAGCATTCGACACCATCGATCACTCTATCCTACTATGCAAATTAGAATCAATGGGAATCAGGGGCCAGGCCCACTCCTGGATCTCCTCTTACCTATCTGACCGGTCTCAAATAGTCGAAATCCGCAAACTCAACCACCCTTTTCATTCTCAACCGCTGATCCTGAAAAGTGGTGTCCCACAAGGAACCATTCTTGGACCACCCTTCTTCCTCCTTTATGTCAACGATATGCCAGAATGTTTCACCGCTGGTACACTAACACAATACGTCGATGATTTCAGCCATATACTCACAGCACAAAAAGGAAAATCTTTAGCACCACTCTCACAAATGTCCAACGAACAAGCTTCCATAATGTCACAATACTGCAACAAAACCTCCTTTCTATTCAACCGTCAAAAACGGTGTATTTAAATTTCCACTCACAAGTAATTGGATCCACCGAAAGCCTCCTCATTCGCATCTCATCTAAGAGCATTGCCTGCTCTGACGCCATCAAGTTCCTGGGTCTACATATGACTGACACCCTTGATTGGACAGACCACATAGACGCTGTTTTGCTCAAAGATAAAGAGTGGTTGTTTCCTCCTCAGAAGAATAAAAGCCCTAGTCAACCACAACGTCCTTATTCTCATATACCATGCTCACATCCACTCACACATATCGTACGGACTTATTTTCTGGGGAAACTCGCCACAAGCTATAAGAGTTTTTTAGATTACAAAAACGGGCCATTCGAATTATAGTAGGAGCCTCTTGGCGTACCTCGTGTAGAAATATCTTTCCTACCCAAAAAATCTTGACCTTAGCAAGTACTTTAATACAACTTGCAGCAGTCTTTATCAAATCAAACCCTCACCTCTTCAAATTAAACTCAACAATTCATGACCATGATACACGATCACAATCAAAAATTCATGTCCCAACTCACAATACAACGCGTTTCTCCAAAGGACCTCATTACCAATGTCTAACAATCTACAATCATCTACCACCAGAAATTAAAAACATACAATCACTAGACTCTTTCAAATACACATTGAAATCATTTCTAATAGAGCATTGCTTCTACACAATCAATGAATTAATCCTTCATCCAGCTGACTTTTAACTTAATTTAGTGCGCCCAGACATACAAATACCCCATCCATAGCTTTACACTCAACTTTCCTTCACATTCCTGACACTTGTACGTATGAACATGAATATAATTGAAAATAATGCAATTCAAGACAAAAATAAGTACCTATTATGTATAGAAATAGAAGGGAAGATATTATGAAATGTATATTTTTATGTATAATTTTATAAGTTAACAATGTATGTATTATTCTTAACCATAGGCTAGGCTATTCACTTTCTCCATTAAGAGTTATACTTGTGCAATGTACCAGTCAAGGTGAATAAAAATTATTATTATTATTATTAAAAATTATTAATACTGCCGCACACAAAAAACACCATTAAACACACTTATTTCATGCCTAAAAGTAGGTTAGTGGGCACTTGTGTCGTTGGTGTGGGCCAGTTTTTTAACACTCTTTTTCTCCAATAAAAACATAGAAAAACAACTTCAAACGAGAAATAAAGAAAGAATAACTCATTATTAACGATTTATTAACACTAATCACCCTGAAAATACGTACTGTACAGTACAATTATTAGGTTAATTACTCTCACTAATCACTCGCATATTTCACTGTTTTCGGTACGCCATCTTGGTTGGGGGGGGGGGGGGGGCGTGAAGCTTTTTGTTGTCGTGGTCAGTTTGCCTTCCCTCGCACCTAAGAGCGCACCCGAAATCCTTTCAGTTAAAAAACTACTTTTGCCTCGTTTTCTGCCGCACCAGCTCTAGGCCTAGTTTTTTTAAGAGCGCACCTGAAATCCTCTCCGTTAAAAGAAATACTTTTGCCTAGTTTCCTGCTACGCCAACGCCAGCTCTAGGAAATTGTTTTAAGAGTGCAACAAAAATTCTTCGAGTCAACCTACGAGGTTAGCTACATTTTCTTTTGCACGGCTGGCAGGCCTAGAGTACATATCCTATAAAAAAATTGCGCGTGAAGCGGGGTACCCCCCTAGACCTAGGCATACAGTAGGCTGTTATATTTACCGTCTTTACAATGTATTAATTTTATTTCTTCTTTAATGACAACGCAATCAAGATCCCACAAGGTGCAATACAATAAACGATCTGGCCATGGCCCATACCGGTATCTCCCTAGATCCATGTAGGCCTACTTTTAGAATGGAAAGCTATAGAAAATTTAAACATAAATCATAGGTACCGGTAGGCTTACTGATGGGCTCTAACTTTGATCCTGAAATTTGTGTTACAGTTTACGTTTCCAAGTAAAATGACCATGGAAAACTCAGTCTCTTTCAAAGTGTTTCTCTACAAAGGAGAATCCTCTGAACAAACTGAAGTGCGACGTTTTGGAATTGACCGTGATGTTGTGTCAAACTTCGGCTATCTTCGAGAAAAACTTCAAGCAGTGTTCCCTTCACTTAGTGGAAAGAACTTTGCAGTTCACTGGAAAGGTAAGCACAAGTGTTGTTGCTCTGCAAGACTCCCCCCACTATCGATGTGCGATATTCCATTCTTAAGTGTTATTTCCCTTTGCCCACATTTACATTATTATGTCATCATGCCTCTAGTTACACAGTAGAGACATGTCTTCCTTTCGATACTGTCCATACCCTCTGGCATTTCGTCAATCGCTTCCTTTAATTTAGAACATTAAACTGATGCTGTCTGTCCTGTAGGCCTACTCTTGTCGTTAGCCTACATAATCTGCATGGTCGGTTAAAAATTCCAAATCTATGAGATGCTTTGATTATCACACTTCCTTCAAAATTTCAATGCTAGTTAGCACACGAAGATCCAAATTTACGAAGGAAAAAACGTCATGAAAATGGAATCCATGATCCGTAGAGCCTATTTTGTCTCATATATATCTGTTAAACCGAATAATATCTGTAAAAACTGCATGCCTGCTCTTAGTGTAGGCCTATGCATTGCTGGCCTATATATATATATATTTTTAAATATATAGGCCCTGTATATATAGGGCCTATATATTTTTTATTAATCATGAATGGTATTCAATATTCATTCACAATTAAATCATACCGAACTTCAAATTACTGAAATACCTGCCCAGACCAAATGTCTTACACTAGGGGCGGAAAAATAACAGTACATTTACAATGCAAAAGTAAAGCAAGCACATCAAACAGACTAAACACTTAGACCACCAGTCTGCCACAATATTTGAGTGCAACTTCTGCGGCAGTAGGTAACCTTCTCATCTCAGCACACAGGCTAACAGCTAACGAGTAGGTTTAGATAAAAAATAATGCTTTTGACTAGGGTAGTAGGGGCCTACTCAAATTCCATTAATATGTAGCCAAAATTTGAAATTTTTACAAGTTTTGGACAATGTGCCATTCAGAATGAACCAATTCCTCCATCCGGACAAATGCATTGAAATACGAGTTGTCCAGAGAAATTTGGCAAGTGAGGGCATACAATATTTAGACAGTTAATATTACCTAGGCCTACACGTTTATGTGGGTTAATGGGTTACGCGGGTAAAATTTGTTAAACGGATGCAAGTTCCAATGACTGTATAGTTAACCCACCTCTATAATTGACTCGATGTTCCAACCCGCATTGAGCTCTAGTAGTAGGCCTATGAACGGGTTTTTACCACTTACGGTAAAAACTAACAAAATAATTATCTAAAGGCATTCTCGCAAGTTTTAGTTAGGCCACAACTGTAGTACTATTTTTTTGCTTTAGGGGGAGAGGGTGGAGGGTTGGGACACTTTTCAGAAAACAATTTATAACTTTCATAAAAATTAATCAATTGAAGTAAACTCTTTTGCATTATCTTCCCTTATCTTTCACCTACTTATGGTAAATGTATACAAGGTGTACTATGGTTGACGATAAGTGCAGAAGTAAAATACCAGAGGTCTGCAAACTGTCCCAAGTCTCCCATAGGTGGGGAGACTTGGGACACTGTATAGGGAGACTTGGGACACTGATACAATAATAGGTTACAACATATTATTATTATCTAGAACTTTATTGAAATGACATGTCAAATATGTAAAAATTAGTAATAAAATACAAATGAAATGAAATGGTTTTCTGAGAGATAAGTTAGGGTAACGATGCATGAACCCTTTAAGCCATTCAACCCCAGCAGTTTTATTATCATTCCATGATGGCGGGATTTTAGCAAAGTTGGCTTTTGCATAGTTGTAGGCCTAAGTAAGAACCCTCACTTGGCTGTAGGTAAGCCCATGATGGAGTTTAGTGGCATACACCAAATATCAGTGCTTACTTGAGTTCTATTAGTTTTTAACAAGCACATTGTAGGCTAGGCCTAACCTAAAAAGTGTCCCATGTCTCCCCTGCTAATGCTGTCCCATGTGTCCACCCACAACACTATCTCATTATAAGTGGTTTAATACCATTTATATTATGTTCCAGGGAGATGTCTCTTATTTCTACTGATAGATTACATCATTGTTTTCAGTTTAGTTAAGTTCTTACCATGTTATAACTTGTTATTAATAAAATATCCTGTTCATAAATAGGCTATTGACATTTACTTTGGACACGCCAATTCAGCCATATTGGCATAACACTTGTTGCACCCTGGTGGATTTCTTTGAAACTTCATATTTATCCTAGTAGTTGCAAAAGCCACCAACAGATGGTGCCAGACACCAGAAATTGAAATTCCCTCCAAAGATACAGCCTTTGTCCCATGTCTCCTCCTGTCCCAACCCTCCACCTTCTCCCCTACTAAACAACTCTTTAGCATAATTAGCTTTCTTCAGTGTATTTGCTTGCTATGAGAATGATCTAACTAAAGGCATTCTCGCAAGTTTTAGTTAGGCCTACAACACTGTAGTACTACTTTTTTTGCTTTACTAAACAACTCTTTAGCATAATTAGCTTTCTTCAGTGTATTTGCTTGCTATGAGAATGAGTGACAAGTAGCCTACTTTAACCAAAAGCTTCTGGTACCTGAAGTGGAGAAGGTAGAGCATGATAGGAGACACAGAATCGTAACAACTAATATTATAAGCTTGCAAGATGAACTTTCACTGTTAATACCTTGAAGTTAATTATGATGGTTACATAGGCTTGTGTTATGTTTTGTTATGTGCTAGCTATCTGACTTTCTTTGTTCTAGTTCGTCAGTAATGACCATCTTTGTCCCTACGCCATGCACCTCCCTAAAAATAGGCCTATAAGAGTTACCCATGTTGGTATAATATAATGTGGTTTGTTTGAAATTGTTTCCAGATGCTGATGGCGATAATATTGTGATTACATCTGACGAAGAGCTCATGATTGCTCTTACTGAAATGCAAACTGATGTTCATAAGCTGTACGTGGTTGTAAAAGCAACACCCGAGCCGCAACATCAACCACGTGATGGTTCAGCTTCGGCATATCCAGTACACACTGGTGTAACTTGCGATGGATGCAACAAAGCCGTGCAAGGATTCCGTTACAAATGTGTGCAGTGTCCAGATTTTGATCTGTGTGCCCACTGCGAGAGCGCTAACTTGCATGGAGAACATTTCATGATCCGTGTTCCCGTGCCGATTAGCTGGGTGAGTTAAATGTAGTTGATTTGTTATTAATACAGGCTGGGTCATCCATGTCAAATGAACAAATGGACGTGAGCCTTGATTTTTTTTTGTGAACCGTTCTCGAGCCACGATTTATTGAAGTTAGTCTCTTTTCGAGAAATCTCCCTTCGCAGACCATAGCGATTATTGCTGCCATTTGAAAATTAAGCTTGCAGCTAGCTACCTACTTGCAATGCATTCTCTGAACCATGCTCTAGCATAATACTATGTCACATTTGGATAATATACTTTTTATTAATAGAGCACAAAATTTGATCAAATTTACTGGTCAAAATGGCCATTTTTGGCCTACCTACATAAAATTTTTACAAGGAAGGGTAAAAGAAGAAAAAAATTACCTTATGTCATACACATGTGTAGCCTACCTAGATCTAAAAACATTGTGTTGTTTTTTTCAACCCTTCAATTAAACTCAAAATTTGCCATTTTGGATGCCATTTTTCACCAAAAGGGCATGTATTTAAAAATTCCAAATTGTGATTGAATCAGTGGCTATTCATCTTTATCACCTGAAAGTTTTGTTTTTTTGAGGGGTAGCCTACCGGAATAGAAATGATGAATTTTTAAATAGGCGAATCAACAAATTTGTAATTGTACGTTATATATTGTATTAAAGGCTAATATTATAATAGTCCGACAAGACACACATATTTAATTACTCACATTTTTCTCTAATGGTAGGAGTGCACATTTAACTCCTAATTTGAGTTAAATCAAATGTTTATGTCAATGTTAACTTCATCAGTTACGTTGTGGAAACGTCCGGGAAGTTTTAATTCAAGAGGTGAAAGTTTTCGCATGATGGTTATGTGGTACGTGCGGGCTGTACCCAAATAGTAGGCCTATCATCGCTAGATAGTTTAAAATTTAAATGAAGTGCCTGTTTTTTTTATTACTTTTTATGTTTTATTTTAGCTTACAGGTATACAAAGTTTTGTATGGTGGTAAGGTTCAATATTAACATTCAATAGTAGTTAAATATACAGTTTCATATTACAATTTTACAAAGTTTTTGAAGTACTTTTAAAATGTATTAGGCTATTTAGCCAACAACCCAAGCATAGCCCCAAAGCTCACCAAAAAATGTGATGTGTGTACAGTTTTACAAATTTGTAGCCCTATCAGTTGTCATTGAAATCCCTAATAATAGTACTATTTTGTTTCAGCGTCCTTATTTTGGTCGTCGCTTGGCTCACCATTTGTCTAAGTCTGCACGTAAGGGAGGTTTTCCATGTGATAGCGAGGCCCAAGAAGGTGGCCATTGTCCGGCCGGCCCAGGACCCTTCTGCCCCTATCCCCCTCGTGGCAGTCATGGTCGCCACCGTGGGCATGGAGGACACCACCATACCTCCACTGGCCCCAACTGGCTGGAAACTCTCGCCTCTTACCTTGGCGAGTGGACAAACCTCCCTGGTGAGGCAGAAACTCCTCAAGCTACTGGAGCATCAGCCGGAACATCAGCTGGGCCAACAGCTGGAACGTCAGCTGGGCCAACAGCTGGGCCAACCCAACAACAGCAGCGTGTTTTGGACACAATTGCTAGAATTCTGGATCCTCTAGGTAGGGATAGAAATTTGACTGATAACCGCAGCATGCATCAGGTTTCAATTGGCAACAGGTGCCGTAGGCAAATGCGCAAGTCTAGTGACAGTATTCATAAACGTGGCAAGCATGGAAATGGGAAAATGCATAAAACTGGCTTTCATGATAAGCGTAAGCATGGCATAAAAAACAAAATGCATAAACGTGGGAAGTTGATGCTTTACAACAGGATGTTCAAACAAACTAGCAATATCCAGCAGCAGTAGAGTATGGATATAGTAGCCTAACCCTTTCCTCTCATATTATTTTCTTTATTATTTGGTGGTGGTGGTACAAGTGTTTGCTATATGAACTATGAAGTATACAGAAATACATAAAAATATATTGGTTAATACAGTCAAAAGTCACTAGAACGAACGCTATTACTACAAAATAATCATTATACCAAAAATTTCCAGTGGTCCCGTCCAAATTCCTGTTTGTAATGTTAAAACTAGAGTCAGTACAACGAAAAGATCATTTTAACGAACTAATGTTTTTGACCATGACTATAATCAAACATTTTCCCACAAAATTTGTCTCCTGAATTGTTGATTTGATGGAACTCCCAGCCTCTCAAAACAGGTTTTTCCGCTCTCGATCTATTTCACACAACAAACGAGAAACACTACACAGCGACAGCGTCGGTATACCCCTCACACTTCCGCGCCTAGCCGGCCACCATGATTATTTCGTAAACAATGCTGGCTGGCTACTCATCTGTTGCAGCGTGTTTGTGAAGGTCGTTCTCGGAAGTCTTGGTTCTTTGAAGTTCGATTTCATCAGATGTTTTGATAGTTCAACAAATGGTTTCTTTTATTTAGATCGTAATTCAGGTGTGTGATATTTATTGGTAAATTACGTGTAAACCGTATCTCCGTGTTTTGAGATAAGATAGATAAGAAGTAGTGGGCACTACCCGTTCACCCGTAAAACCCGGTTCCTGAATTGAGGTGAATTGTCAAGGCTAATGTAAACTTGCGCTTTCGCATATCTTTTGTGCTTGGCGGCGTTTTTCTTTCTAATTATAATGTCCTTTGTTCATGCCGCCGACTTGTGGCAATGTGCCGAGTATGCACCCCCACCCCCCCTCCTGCCTTACCACTTGTGCGTGCTATCGCCCATGGTGATGACTGAAATTAAGCACATGGGAATAGAGATACTGCAGAGACTGGCCTTTCCTTATCTTGTTACAATTATCTGAGCACCAGCATTCCTGCTTTAGCCCCCTCCCCTCTCGCCCTGTGCCAACGCATCGTGACCTTGACTAGACTGTGAAAAGATATAAAGCAGATACAAGGAACAGTGAGTGTTATCTTAATGGCCCGTCCTGCTGCTGTTCCTCTTTCGTGATTATGAAATACTACTTCATCGGCACGTCATTGTTTATAGAACAGCATTACGTCCGAGATATTACGATAATTGATGAGCGCGTTTCTTCGCAGTTCACTAGACACCCCACACAATGTTTTTGTGTTACTACCCGGGTAACCCGCGGGTTGTAAAAAAGTCGGGTTTCGTCATCCCTAGTTCGTTGTAATGACGTTTGACTGTATATTAAAACAAAAATTTAAATTTAAAACAGGGAATGTGGTAAAACAGTGTAAAACAATATTTAAAAAAATACTGTAGGAAGTGCAGAAACACTATGTCGGCTGTTATACGAGTGGAAACGGTTAAACATGGTTATTGTTAATTTGTTTAGGCTATGTTTCAACCAAAAAATATTGGCCTAGAAAATGTTTTGACAATTGAGCACTAGGTGACCTTTAGGCCTTCCGTTTTTTGTTAGTGTTGCCTTTTGCACCAAAATCTTCTACCAATTTTAGTTACCGGTATACAATTACTGTTTAGTAGCAATTAGCAAACCAACAATTTCTCAAACCTAATAAAAGAAATTGCTTTTCTCAAATTGGTAGGCCTACTATTTAGTAAGTAGGAATGATAACGGGTACCCGGGCTACATCAACAAACTAATCCACTATACTTGCTCCAACGAAAGAATGCAGATGCTTGGTAGTGGTGGGGTCAGAATGAATGTGCGGAAAATGGAATGTTGCCTTTGTGTATGAAAGTGAAATCTTTTACCAACGCAAGCAAAAATTACCTGAGCTAGATCACAGAGTTCCTCCGTGTGCAAGATCCACGCTGAGCTAGCGTGAATAGAATTGACAAAGTTGTTATGTTGGGAAAACAATTTCGAGCCACCTGCATTCTTTCGTTGGGTCCACTATAAATGAAAATGATCATGAAAACTACAAAACAGCTCAAAATTGTGGCTCACACATTGACTGGTTGAGTAGTAGGCCTATCTGTTTCCATTGTGTAGGACTTATTTGTCTTAGACACTTTGGTATGTGGTCCATTTGTTCATTGGACCTTTTGTCATATGGACTTTTATGTACTGGACCCAGGGTCCTGTAACCTAAAATCAAGCTACATTGTTAATGCAAATGCACTATAGCGATAAGATCATCCGGAAGGACTGGAACCCATTAATATAATGAATTAACCATTTGTTTTATTTATTAGGTATTGATGTAGATATAGAGGTACATTCCAATAATGATACTGGCGAAAACAATTCTAAATCAAATGAGAAAAATAAAAGTGAAACTACCAAGGATAATACCCCAGCTAGTAAAAATGTAACATTTGCTGGAAATGTTCATGAAACTGCTGTAAAAGAAGTTGCCAGTCAAATCAATGACCTAAAGATCAACGATAATAAAGCTGCTGAAAACGGTACTCTAGGAGACGTGGCTGAAGTAGATTCGAGTGGCAAAGAGCGCGCAAGTCCAGAATCAGAGGGCTGGACAGTTGTATCTGGCATGGAGGCTCAACAAAATGTTGCACCTCAAACCACATTGCCTCCAGCAGCGGCTAGTGCTGGAGCTTTCAACCCATTTGCTTCTCCAGTTGCACCTGTTGCAATGGATACTAGCTTCTACAAAACTGCACATGAGGCTGCCATGTTGGGAGCACAGCAAGCAATGGCCGCGCAGCAAACAGCTGCTCAACATGCTGCCCATCACGCTGCCCACGAGAGGGCTATGCTAGAAGCGCAGAGGGCTGAGGAAGTTGCACGCCGGGCTGCCCACGAGAAAGCCAAGTGGGAAGCCCATCAAGCAATGGCGGCATCGGGGAACAACAACAGCATCTATCCCAATCTGGGGACTCAGGTGCCATTTCCTCAGTTTCCTCAACCACTGCAGCAAACTCCACATCATCCACGTAAGTCACAACATGTAAACCTCTACATAATCTAGCCTACTTTCACAGTTCACAATAATTTGTCTCTCAATAAAATGGTGTAGGCCTAAAGTAAGGCCGACGCCTGGCGTGTCATTAAAACAAAAGTAGTCATTTATTACAACGAAAGTCAGACCGAGATGGGACGCGATTAGTTTTTATTAAGGCTGGGCATCGATGTTAATTAGCAACATCGTCATCGAAGTCAAATAATTGATGTCACATCGACATCAAAATTGAAATAATCGATTTAAAAAAAAGTTAACTTTCATATTGATAATCGCGCCGAAATGAGAATAAAATCGCAATAATATATTGTGTAAAAAAAAAAACGCAATTACTGACACTTTTGTCATCATATTACGATATACTATCAACATAAAACTCACTTTTCTTGCATTTGCGTCAATTTGAATTGCGCGCTGTCTTGGCGGATTGGCCGCCACCTGTGACGGGCCCCTCGATGCCCCTCCCACGAGGTTCCTAGGCAACATACAAGGCCGCTTTAGCGCTCGGCCATTCAAACTTACGTGAGCGAAGTGTTTATGCAACTGTTGAAGAGTAGGTCTACCTCAAATTACGACGTAACAATTGTCATATCAAATTATCACGTTGAAATGAATTTTCCAACGTTTTATCCGGGAATTGCAAAATTTGCAAAATCAATAATTTTATTTTTAAGTTGCATTCCACACAAAAAATTGACGTCAAAATATACTCCCGACATCGATAAAACGATGTCGATGCCCAGCCTTAGTTTTTATGTGACATCTGTCTGTGTGTCAGTTTGTTGAAGAATGGCCAAACCACTGCAAAACGATTGCACCCATTTTGCGGGTCTGTTCTGTTTACATTTCCAGCAAAATCTGATAAATGTGTAGTATTTATTTAGGTCTATCAACAATGGCTTTTGTTCTTGAACAAATTATTTTTATTGAATGCTTTGAATGTACCACAGTTAATGCATGACAGTGGCCAAGGTAGATACCAATCTCCAAGCTTTAATTTCCCAAATATTATTGTGGGATATTTAGGCATTGCAATCTTACCTCGTACTGTGTACATGCTGTTGTATTCTAATTATGGTGTTTCATGAATAAAGTAAACGACCATGTTTCATTGAGAAAAATGGGAAATTCCCTACCATTTTAACAACAATAGAATAGAGTTCAATGCACAGTGAAACATTCCCCTATCTCTCGTCTAGCAACGACTGGCGTTTTCCTAGACACCACAGGCAAAACTGTCAAGTTGGATGTTTTAATCAAACTCTATTAATACAGTAAGATCTCTCTTATCCGATCTCCTCTTATCCGATGTTCCGTGTTAACCGAGCCGCAAAAAAAAAAAAAAAAAAATTAAAGTTTTAAATACGTAAATAAAACATAAAAATAATTACAGACGCCGCGCCGCACTTTTTTAAATGTACTCGCATACATTTGTAGGCATGCCTTACGAGTGAGTGCAAAGAAGATAGATCGGCGATATATCTCGACTTTCGAGCAGTGTGCATCAGTGTACTGAGCGTATAGAGTTCAGTGGTCAGTGTGCGTCGGGCGCATCGCCGGTAAGCGTCAGTGCCACCCACTGAGCATATAGAGGTCAGTGTGCGTCGCGCGCCTGCGCGTGCGCATACGATCCAGCCATCTCACACACAGCTGTTCAAAGATGGTCGTTGTGGAACTAGATGCAATCATGTTTCAACCGATTCACGAAATTCGTAATCACGACGCATTGAATTGTTATTCCTGGGCTTATCTTATTTCTTTCCCAGACTTATCTTGCGTCGTGAGCTTCAGCGCGGGCATAGTAGTGAGAGGTTTTCCCACATGAGAAAGAGAGCTAGGCCTAGGCCTATGTTTGCATTGTAGGCCTAGGCCTACTGCGTCGAGTTTAGGCCTAGGCCTAGGGGCCTAGGCCTAGACATACGTTTTTATTACGACATGTAGGCCTAATTGTGTACGTGTGTTCGTGAGCTTGAATTACAAGCTATTAAATCATTTAGTATACCCTGTATGAAGTGTATCGTGTGTATTTTATGTTCCTTTATCCATTACATGTGTCATATATCATTTTACCACATCAGGCTATGCTACGAGAGCAAATAAACAATTGATCCGCGCCATCCGAGTTTTTCGCAAATCCGAGGTGCCCCCGGTCTCATCCAACTCGGATAAGAGAGATCTTACTGTATTATGTAATGTACAGTAGGCTATGGCTATGTCTAGGCCTACCCCTTGAAACGGGAAATCTCATTAAGAGTCAACTACACCGATATTTGAAACATTTTTGGGAACTTTATCTGCTTCCACTTGTCATCCGATCGAGATGCAATTTTGCGTAATTGTTAAGCAAAGAGTAAGACATGGTCACTCTTCTATAGTCATAGATTACCAAACATCATTGCGCATTATGCACAAAATAAATTCCGAAATTTACCAATTTTAATGACTACAAAAATCTTAAATCCTAAAAATCAATTTAAATTATGATTTTTTGTGATGGTTTAAAATTATCCTCTATAGAATACTTCATATACTTGACCATAAAATATGTGCAAAGGCTGGTAACAATCCGATAAAAACTAGCTTCAGGAAAACTTCTAGTAAAAAATCATTGGTATTGCAGACTTTAATAGTTTGACATATTTACTAACTGTGTCTTACATAAAAGTGTGGGGTAAAGTAGGCCTATAATTTTTTCTGATTTTTCCTGCTAAGTGACTGTAAATTTAGTAGGGTTCAAATTCACTAAGCTCTACTGCATTGTTAAGAGACTAAAACGGTGACAATTAAATAAAATAAAATAAAATAAAATAAAATTGGTTACAGTAAGTAAAATGACATGGATATGGTCCTTCATGTAAACTTAGTAGGTATGTCATGTAATAAGAGTAGTAAATTGGCTACTTGTTAAACACTCATTCATCAGTTGCAAATCATCTACTCTCATTAATAGAGGTAGTGAAAAATGGTGATAATGAATTGGTTTTAATGACCCTTTTATTGCTTAAAAATGTAATATTGTTGCCAAATTACATCATTTAGTAGAGATGGAAAATCCATAGGTATTTTGAAAACGTAAAATTGTATGAAACTGGTCAAAACGCAAATTATGACGTGAAATAAAAGAAAAAGGGGTTCACGCCAAAAAACAAAATTGCAGCTCGTCTTTCATCGGTGTTTTTGGACAAACTTTTGGAACAATCAATAAGTCTATCAAGACGGTTTCCGATCCGGCCACATTGCCCGCCCAGCTAAGGCAATAGCTCCGTTTATTTTAGTTAAATTTTTGTGAAATCACGATATTCTTTTTAAACAACAAAACAACACGATATTCTTTTTAAACAACAAAACAAACAAAAATAAAACTTTTTACTTCTTTGGGGACCTGTCCCAAAGAAGTTTACTTGAGGACCTATCCAAATGGCTTCCACTTATTTTGTGTGATTATTGTTTCAGAACCACATATTGCCGAGGCAGTGGAGCAAATGATGTCGATGGGATTTTCAAACGAAGGTGGCTGGTTGACTCAACTTGTTGCGAACCAGAACGGAAATATTACTAAGGTGCTGGACATTCTACAACCAGTCAAGAAATAATTGTATTCATTTCTTTATCTATATTCAATATTACCTAGTTCCTAGTACTAAGTAGTCTTTAGTATTGAGAAGTACATACCTAGTGTCTTATTATCTAAAAAAAATATAGTTATACCCAGAGTTAAACTAAGAATAAAATAGGTCTAGTAAAGTAGAATAGGGCTACAATTTGATTTTAAAGAACCTTGCATTTTCAACTGAACCCCAATCAATACATACATCATTATGTAAAGAGCAGGTTTCAAGCATTTAGATTCAGTATACATACTGTAATTTCTGCGTAGAAAATATACACACTTCAATCTTATGGATTCACTGTGGTTTACTATATCAATGTATGGTGCTTTTATAGGGTACCCAGCATTTATTACCTAATGTGGGATCAATGTACATTTATATTCATAATATGGTTTAGACTTGTGCATTAGTGTATGTGTCACAACTTTCAATATGTTTAATATTGTACCTCCTTTTTCCATTGTATTTAATTTACATTGCAAGCATATAGTACTATAGAGTTATTTACTCATGTAGCTCAGTAAAACGAGTCTGTATAATAAACATTAACTTTCAATATTTACAATGGTTCTAATGTAGCAACTTACATTCTTTGCCAAGTTAAAATGTAAATTCCTTGTTAGTAATAGGTATGTGGGCTTCACTAGTATTATATAATAGTAAAATACTGTTTAATTTAACATTTCCATGACTTGAATACTACCTAGGTAATATTTATTGATGACCTGTTTGATTTTAATACCAACTGTACTTTGGAAAATATAATAAAGATTTTAAACTCCTAATTTTGGCTAAGCATTTTATCTGTTACTACGGGTGGGCGAATGTTCGAAAACTCGAGCCCGAGCTGAGCTTTTTTGGAAGTGCGTCTCGGGCTCGACATTTTAGGCCCGAGTTTGGTTTTTATCATTAAAGGAAGCCTTTTCTTCAAATACGTAGTACTTTATTATCCATATTTCACCGAAAATGACAACGGTATTTATTCTAATTCGAAATACAGTGTAGTTATCACAAATAACAAATAATAACTTTTTAAGTCATTTTATCTAAACCATAGTTTGAAACACGTCAGTTGGGGCAAGTGGGCGGAGCATAGGCAGGCGTAACGCTTGCAGTGCGTGTTTCCTTCTGCACGGTGACTTGTTTGCACACGCATAGCTAGTTAATCTTTCACCGCAATGGCTCCCTATATGTATTTGGGTCATTCTCAAACGTAATGACCATATTGAAAAAAATGCTTGCAAGAAAAAATTATAACATAAAATTGGATGCCTCCTTTAACAATACATTATCCAATAATTTGTTCTTACAGCCCTAAAAGGGTTTATCTAAAAAAACAAAAATTTTTTACATACAAGCATTTTCATCAACCCAAGTGTACGAAAATGTCATGACTGTTACCGGACATAAAAGTGACAATTGATGTAAGAAGTTATTTATTAAATCTATATTCATGTGCACAATAGTTTTAGTTACATTATCACACAAAACTAATACATTCAATAAAATATACATTTTTATTTTAATCACTTTTTATAATACCAAAATGTCAAGAATGTTACTCAAATTTCAAAACCTGGTAATTAACTTACTAATAATGGACAAATGGCAAATCAAATTTTATCAAGATCACTGTTAGCAATGAAGTATTAATATTATAAATAAGATTAAAAATGTGATTCAGTTATTTTAAACTTTAAATAAGACTTAATTTAATAATTAGCTCGGGTAACGGTGTTGACAAAAAGTAACAGTCTTGACAAAAAAGTTACTTTTCTAACAGTAATAATTTTTTTCTAAGATCATGTTGCTTGTTAGTGTACAAATCAGTCAACCTAAAGATAAAATCCATCTAATCCAACAAGGTTGTGTTGAGTTTAAAGTAAAGAGACACTACGGGTAACGGTCTTGACAAAAAGTAACATTCTTGACAAGTGATCACTGAAAATCAATAAAAACAAGTGTTTTGTTACTTTTGAGTATGGCAATGAATTACAACCTCTCCCTTCAAAACACATCTACAGTTGCAGGAAATTAATGCAGTAATCCACGATGCCCTTGGTAATGTTACTTTTTGAAAGTAACATACCTGACAAGTAACATGCATGACATTTCAACTTCATTAATTCATTAGCTGTTAACAATCCCATTTGAAAAAGTAGGGTTATGTTTGCTATGAGCTGGAACTTGATTGTAACTTAACTCAATTGTTAAATAAAATATTAAATACAAATTAAATTGTTTTATCTTGGTAACATTCATGACATTGAATTAAAATACTCACCATTAAAATGTTTACTTTTCAATTTTAAAGAGTTCTCATGTCAAAACAAACCAAACTTCCATGATGCCATGTCAGGAGCTGTTCTTCTTCTTCTTCTAGATTGATCCACTGCCTTCTTGAAAAATTATTTAAACTCTTTTACAATGGTAACAGTCATGACATTATTATGATTGCCACATTAGGGACAAACACTTTCCACTAGTTATTGTTTGAAAATGTAAATTGTTAAAAAAAGTCACTAACACACAGTTATTAACTGTTATTTCTGCATTAATTCCAATCTAGAGACTAAATAAATTTTAGTCTTAAAGTCAAACATTTTACAAAAACACTTCTGGTTTTGAGGATAGGGACATGGGTTTTAACACATTTTGCAATACCCGACATTGAATTAAAGGTCAACCTTACAAGATAGAAGTGCAAAAATTCATGGAGCTAATAAAAACTATAAGTATTCTGAAAATGTACAACCAAAATTTATGCAAATCAATATCTTGATCTAAAAAAAAAATAATATTAAGGTGGGACAGCACAAGGGTCATTTTATTTGAGAATGACCCATTTAAATAATACCAAAATATAGGATAACTAATGGGAATGAGATATTTAATTTATAAATAACATTTCCAGTTGTAGCCATTTTTCCTTGTTCTCATGTTAGTATGTCTATTCTTTACAGTATAATAATGGATTCGTAAAAGTTTGGCTCGAGTTCGTTTTAGTTTGAAATACTTTGGTTCAAAAGTTCCAAGTTCGGCTCGAAAGTCAAAACCCAGGTTCGCCCATCCCTATCTGTTACCTTATTTTCCTGCTTCCCAAGAATAACTTTTTTGTAAGTTTACCTCTGTAGGCTTACTTATACTTAAGACATTCTCAAATGTTAACTACTTAGTTGAATGTTGCAGATGTTTTAAACAAACATTCTTCTATTACTATGTGGCATGTGCATTAACATTAAGGACCAAGGTACTGAAACCCGTTACATGCTTAGAAGTAGTGATGAAACCGGGTTTTAAAAATTGAAGTCTGCTCTGTAGCCTTGGCCCTTGGGAATCTAGCAGGAGCTGTCTCCTCGATTGGCAATAAACGTAAGGTAAAATCGGTTGATCTTGACCAATCTTATAATCACATTGCTGTGTTTAAACTAGAGAAACAGACTGCTATTTATAGAGACTGGGTGGGTGGTGGGCCATTAAGAAAGATAACACTGGCCCACAGCATCATTGCATCTGTTACCTCTTGTCAAGGTCACAATAAGAGGAAGGTAGGGAGTAGTGGAAGGTATAGCAGACAATGCACTGGTTGATGAACAGATAAGAATTTATAGCTTGTGAGCACTTCGAGGAAAGGCCTTTTACAAACAATTTGGGAAACTATCAATACTCGTCTGAAACGTAAATGCCTTGGGCAGTAAGTTGAGCAAATTGGGCCTTGGGGGGGGGAGGGGGGTGAGATTGATTGATTGATTAAGTATTTATTAAGGCGGGATTAAGATAGTGAAGCCTTATCTTTAGAGGCATGAAAATTTAGCGTTTTAGGTTATTGATGCTAAATCAGCAAGTATAAATTCTTAAAAACGCTACAAAATGCTAAATTTACTGAAAATAAGGTTTACCTCCCTATACCAATTGAGACTTGGTTTAGTAATGTATTCTAACGTTTAAAGTGACTACATTGAATTGAAATGTTCCTATAAAGCATAATTTGAATTCATTCCCCATCAAAAATACAAGAAACTCACCACATTTGGGGTTTTGGTGGAAAGAAGAAAATTAATGCTACAAAATGCTAAATTTGGAAAAATTAATGCTAAATATTCAGAATATAAATGCTATTTTTTCATAGCTCTACTTATCTTCCATCCAACCTGATTTGTACAACTACATACATCATTTAATTTATTCGTTACATATAGATATTGAAGTAAACAAAGAATATTTCATAGATAAGTGCAAATACAATGTAAGCTTACTTTTTTGTAAGAAAGAGAGAGAGATTTGATTTGATTGTCGTCTTTATTGATGGCGGGATTAAGGCCTGTTAGTGTTAAGCCTTCTCTTCCATCCAACCACTTCCTAATTACTAGAGCCCCGTAAAATTCGCGATCGCGAAATCGCATTTTTTTAATAAACATTGCTTTATTGGATCAATTGTCGGCGTTTCATAGCGAGAGGAGTCCAAAAATATAATAATTAAAACGCGAAATTCGCGAAATTGGCATTATAACACCGCCAATCGCGAAATCCTCGGTTTGACGCGAAATAACCACGAAATCTCGTAAATTGCAGTTTTTATCGAAAAATGAGCAATTTGCAAACAAAAAAAACAAAAATAAAAAATATTGTGTTATTTTAGAGTTGAAAATTTCCATTGAAATTAATCAAAGTTTTGCCTATTTTTCCATACATCTGGAATGCGTATTTTTTTCGTCTAGGCAGAGGCCTACTGACTGCCTGCCGCCTGGCCTGCCCATCTAGATTGTCACGGCGATCGCTAGGCCGGCCGTGACTGCCGGCTGGCCAGCAGGCGCCTGGGCCTGCCTCCCGCCCGTCTTTGTCACGGCAATCGCTAGGCCGGCAGCTCACTCCCGAGCCCCATGCTCTCGCTGCCGCATTCCATCTCGACACACCCACGCGCCGACCAATGAACGGCTTGTATTGTAGTTTACTCGTCAACTCCAGAGTCCGTCTGCTCTGTTCTTGTCAGTGTCTGCAGAAGTGTTCGTTGTTATTTGTTGGCGTTGGTGTTTGTCGGGTTGTGCTTTGGTTAGGTCTATCTTTATTTGCGTTGTTGCTTTTCGTGGTGAACTTTAACCCTTTCGGGTCGGATTTTTTGTTTATTATTTAGAAGGCGGTGGAGCTGTTTACTGTAGAAAATACATTAAAACACTTAAATGAGTGGACAAGATATAAAAATTTTCATCAAAAAAAATTTCAAAAAAAAAATCCAATTTTTTTTAATCAATTTTTCAAAAAAATTCATGGGGGTGTAGTACAGGGTGCAAAACACCCTTGTCGGCTGACAGCCGACATACGACCGAAAAGGGTTAAAAATGCCTAAAGCAGCTCCGACTGCTGCTTGTAGGGCAACTCAATTTAAAAATGAGAGTTTACAAGTTTAAATGCTATGTCCTAAAAGCATGTAGGCTACTGAAGAAAAAAAAAAAAAAAATCCGAGTACATTCTATTATTCTACACAGCTGAAAATAATAACACCGCTTTTACACCGAAATCAATGATTTTTAAAACGAAATTTGGAAAAAAATAAAACCCACTTTCACGGGGCTCTACTAATTACAACAAATCACTACATTACAAGATTACATAAAATAATGATTTTTTTTAAAAATACTATGATCACCCAAGTTAAATGTGCAATTAAGAGCTAAAAATAATGATAACATTATACTAAAATAACTAAAACAAACTAAATTATGAAATAATACATTAGGAGTAACATTATTGCAAAGTTAACTTTTTCTAGGGATATGGTAATGTTATGCAAATTGTGGCTTTAAATCTATTTATGTAAATCTACAATAGCTTAAGAAACATTCATTCATTCATCCATTCACACAAAAGTACACAATTAATATGGCTTTAGCCATTGTGTGCAGAAATACAAAGTGAGCAGGAGCAGGTTGTAGTGTGCATTACTCAACTTGACAAAGGCTGCAGCGGCTGATGTTTAAGCTGCTAATTAATTATAATTACTCAAATAATGTTGATATACTTTACGCTTGAAAGTGTCGTAACTAATTCGTAAACATCCCTGATGCTGGTTGGGAGAGTATTCCAGACTCGATAGCGTTTATGTAAAAGAGTGGTCAGAAGATTGGTCTATGGTTGGAAATGTTAACTGAGTAGGTACCTGATCTAGATCTAGTGTTGAGGTATGGTTTGAGAATATATTGAAAATTAGATGCTAGACACGAAGTGTGATGTTGAGAGCAGACGATGAACAAGGCAATCGAGTGTAGATTTCTACGGTCATTTAGACGAATCCACTTAAATTTTTGAATCCAGGGTAATATGATCATATTTTTTGATACCAAGATGAAACGAACACAGGCATTTTGAGCTCTCTGAAGACGAATAGAGAGGTCCTCAGTTAGGTCATTGTACACAACGTCGCAATAATCAAAATGAGGCATGACGAGGCTTTGTACGAGCATTGATTTTAATTTTGTTGGGAGGAAGTTTTTTAAACGGTTTATAGAGTGTAAAGATGCGTAGGTTTTCTGACACGTGTTTGATATGTTCCGTCCAGGTCATGTCATCTGTCATAAAGAGTCCCAAGTTTCTAAAATGAACGCTGAAAAGGTATAGTCGTGCCGTTTAAGGTAACGGGGTTGATTTTTGTGCGGTCTATTTTTGCTACATTGTGTGATAACCTAGAATCATAGATTGGGATTTTATGGGATTTATAGTCAAACAATTTTTGGTCGCCCAGGCATGTAAAGATTGCAAATCCTCGTTCATCATGTGATTGCTTGGTTAATTGCGAGAGGGGAGGAATGAAGATAAATTTTGAAGGTCGTCGGCGTAAAGATGGTGATAACAATATTAGAGCGATTTCGATATGTCTTAATAAAGAGTGAGAATAATAATGGCCCTAGTACACTGCCTTGAGGCACCCCATCCTTAGTGGCATCCATTCAGATTTTTTATCACCCGATACTATACATTTGCTGTCTTCCACTGAGGTAAAATGCATCCCAGAAGAGTTGGGCGGGAAAAGTTTATAGATTCAAGTTTAGTCATTAGTATGTCAAAGTCAACTGAGTCAAAAGCTTTGCTAAAGTCAAGTAAAGTCAGAAGTGTAAGTTGCCGACTGTCCATTTTTGTTCGTATATCGTCAGTTACTTTGATAAGCGCTGTGCACGTACTATGACTGGAATGGAATCCTGATTGATTGATTGATTGATTGATTAAGGACTTTATTAGAGGCGGGATTAAGGCCAGTGAGGCCTTTTCTTACATCCAACCAAGAGAGAGAGAGAGAAGGTGCAAGTGTCAGCACGAGGAGTAGGGGAAAGGGAGGGTGGGAGTAAAGTGCCAGCCATGCAACCCAACACTACGAGCGGCATCCAATTCCAACTTATCTGACACAGCAACAGCCAAACCTTACACACTCAAAAGCAATGAGATCTAAAAGAAGGGCCAAGCTCATCTACCCTTCCACATTTGCGCATTCTTATTTATAAACAATAAACATACACTGCCCCGTAACTACATCCTTGATAAGCTTGGCAAAATATAATCTGCAACTATTATTAGACTTAAAAACTTAAACATAATATTTTATGCATATTATCATTCGTAATTATTAATTTAAATGTAGGTACCCTACTAGTTCAATAAAAATTCTACTTTGCCACTGTTCAAGAATGTATTTACGGGCGTACGTAGCAACTGGCACCTAGATAAATAGTACTATTAAGCAATAATTTGTATAACAAACATGTAGAATAATTGCATTAATTTTATTGTTGGTACCTACTACATATATTTTGTAACAATTATAATAATATGCTTATTGCTTTTATAATCAAATGTTTTACAAAAATTTCAACAATATTGGAACATGAGCTGGTAAACAGCCAACCACTGAATTTTACAACAGACTATACAGTATAAACTCTTAAGCTTTTACTGCATTGTATTTGTCTAGAAGAAAATGGTCATTTTATTACAACAACAATTGACTGTTTTTAGGGTTATGTTGACATTGACATCACATGTCCTTTCACAATAAAAGCGTGGGAAAGACTATACACGTAAAGTTTTGTACTTATACAGAATAGAAAGTAAAAGTATTTACTTTAGATTGTTTGAAACAATGAAGATGGAGTTTTTAAGTGTATAACTAGTATTAACTATTGATTCCGTACTTCTGCGGCAATATTTTTAACCAGTGAGCCTTCCCTATTAAAATTTAAAAGTAGCCATAAAACTAGCAAACACATAATAATAATAATAATAATAATAATAATAATAATAATAATATATTCTATTTCATTATTTAATTTGTATATGAAACCATAAATTTAAAACAAGTTGCACAATATTGACTTAAAATCCAACACCACGATTCTGTTTGGTACGAGCATCATTCATAACTTGTACCTTACAATAATTATATTATTAATTTTAACTCAAGGTAACACCGAGCAACATCAATAGGTATAATTATTTTTTTAAACTGCTATTGGTCTGCTGTGAAACAGTTTCGCGGGGCGAGCTGCGCCGGTACCACGACCAGGGGATACCCCTGGGCATGATAGTGAAATATGAACAAGCAGTTTTTATGAGGTCTAATTATTTAGGTGGAACCAGATTAGCTGGTGGACGTCAAGGTCAAGCGAGAGCACGCACGCCAACGTTCACAATTTACACACAACTGACATTAGGTAGGGCCTGCCGTATTTGGTCATGTTATCGTGATATATTATCACATATATCAACATTTTATAAGCTGTGAATAAAGTAGTTCGTCCCACAGTCTGTATTTTAATGAAATAATGATTTTAAGTAATCACGATTACGAAAGTGTTTTTTTGCCTTGTTGGTAATCGTGTGTCCTAAGTTCCAGCTGTTTATAATGCCAACCTTGCCAGATGTGATGTCAATGTTTAGGAGCATCAAAATGTCATGATTTTATTCGTACACTTCATAAATACTTTATTTTTAGGATATATTGGGCACGGCTTGGCTTTAAAATAGTCGTGTTTTTCTTCGAAAGCAATTTTAGAGACCGTTATTTTATTTACTTTTTGCCGATCCTGTGGCCATAGTGCGTGGGCGACAGTGCTGCGATCCCTCGGCGACCCCCACTTTAACTGGTTCCACCTATAGCATACTATATTATAGGGACAAAGGATATCTCATAGGAAATTATTCATGGTATAACAACTCATTATTCATATTTCACACTCGTCAGTCTGTTTAACAAAAATGAAAATGTGTGTGTGAAAATTTATTTAACGTCTATCCTATTCAGTTAAAAAAACTGCATAGCATTTATTGAGCGAGCTCAAATCGCTTGGGTTTTACGTTCTCTATCGAACAAAGGGCAAATACAAAGTTACAAGTGAACAGCGAATAGCATAGCTCAATTATCTGAAGTCAAAAGATTACAACAATATAGTAAAACGTCTAGGCCTATAGGGCATTTCATCTACTTTCAAAATAATACCTCGGATCACTGTAAAAGCCGTCTTGAGTATAAAATATTGTGATTTAAAAAAATATAGGACCTATGTATTGAAACTGAAATTGGTGTTTTCCCAAATTCAAATAGCAAATTTATCTGAAATCAAACATTGATGACAACAGTCAACAATATTAATTTTTAACGTCTAGGCCTAGGTCACTTCATATTTTGTTGTTTTCTTTCGAAATGATTCCTCAGATTGCCATAAAAGCTGTCTTGAGTATAAAATAACTCCAAAAATTTCGCCTCTGCCCCCCCTTTTCAACAAATCACAATTAAAAGATTACATAAAAAAATTTTTTTTTTTTTTAAAATACTTAATGTCCCCCAAAGTTAAATGTGAAATTAAGCTAAAAAAAATTAAACATTATACTAAAATAACAAAACAAACTAAATTATGAAATAATCATAGGAGTAACATTATTCAAAGTTAACTTTTTTAGGATAATGGTAATGTTAGCAAATTGGGGGGCTTTAAAATCTTTTTATGTAAATCTAAATAGCTAAGAAACATTCATTCATTCATCCTTCAAAACAAAAGTACAAAATTTTAATGGGGGCTTTTTACCCTTGTGTGCAAAAATAAAAAAGTGAGCAGGAGCAGGTTGTAGTGGATTACTCAATTTTGACAAAGGCTGCAGCGGCTGAGTTTTAGTGCAAATTTTAAATTAAAATTTACTAAAATAATGTTGATATACTTTACGTTTAAAAGTGTCGAAAACTAATTCCGTAAACATCCCTGATGTGGTTGGGAGAGTTTTCAGATCGAATAGCGTTTATTGAAAAAGAGTGGTCAAGAAGATTGGTTTTTCTAGGGTTAAAAATTTTAACGATAGGTACCTGATCTAGATCTAGGGAAAGGTAGGGTTTTGAAAATAAGTATTAAAAATTTGAGCTAGACACGAAGGTTTTGATGTTGAGAGCAGACGATGAAAAAGGGCAAATCGAGTTAGATTTTACGGCTTTTAGCGAATCCATTAAGATTTTTGAATCCAGGGTAATATGTCATATTTTTTACCCCAAAGAGAACGAACACAGGCTTTTGAGCTCTCTGAAGGAAAGAGGGGCCCTCATTTAGGTCTTGTAAAAAACGTCGCAATAATAAAAATGAGGGCATGACGAGGCTTTGTACGGCATTGATTTTATTTTGTTGGGGGGGGAAATTTTTTTTAAAGGGTTTTATAGGGGTTAAAATGCGTAGTTTTTCTGACACGTTTTTTGAATTTTTCCGTCCGGTCATGCCCATCTGTCAAAAAGGCCCCAAATTTTTCTAAAAGACGCTAAAAAGGTATAGTCGTGCCGGGTTTAAGGTAAGGGGGTTTGTTTTTTGTGCGGCTTTTTTTCTAGCATTTTGTGAAAAACCTAAAATCTAGTTTGGGATTTTAGGGGTTTTATAGTCAAAAAAATTTTTTGGTCGCCCGGGCATGAAAAATTTTGAAAAAAAAAATCCCGTTCATCATGGAATTGCTTGGTTAATTGCGAGAGGGAAAAATGAAGAAAAATTTTAAAGGTCGTCGGCGAAAAGAGGGTAAAAAATATTAGAGCGATTCGATATTCTTTAAAAAAGAGTAGAAAAATAAGGGCCCCTAGTACCCCCTGAGGCACCCCAGTCTTAAGTGGCATCCATTCAGATTTTTTATCACCCGATACTATACATTGCTGTCTTCCACTGAGGTAAGAATGCATCCACAGAAGAGTTGGGCGGGAAAAGTTTATAGATTCAAGTTTAGTCATTAGTATGTCAAAGTCAACTGAGTCAAAAGCTTTGCTAAAGTCAAGTAAAGTCAGAAGTGTAAGTTGTCGACTGTCCATTTTTGTTCGTATATCGTCAGTTACTTTGATAAGCGCTGTGCACGTACTATGACTGGAATGGAATCCTGATTGATTGATTGATTGATTGATTAAGGACTTTATTAGAGGCGGGATTAAGGCCAGTGAGGCCTTTTCTTACATCCAACCAAGAGAGAGAGAGAGAAGGTGCAAGTGTCAGCACGAGGAGTAGGGGAAAGGGAGGGTGGGAGTAAAGTGCCAGCCATGCAACCTAACACTACGAGCGGCATCCAATTCCAACTTATCTGACACAGCAACAGCCAAACCTTACACACTCAAAAGCAATGAGATCTAAAAGAAGGGCCAAGCTCATCTACCCTTCCACATTTGCGCATTCTTATTTATAAACAATAAACATACACTGCCCCGTAACTACATCCTTGATAAGCTTGGCAAAATATAATCTGCAACTATTATTAGACTTAAAACTTAAACATAATATTTTATGCATATTATCATTCGTAATTATTAATTTAAATGTAGGTACCCTACTAGTTCAATAAAAATTCTACTTTGCCACTGTTCAAGAATGTATTTACGGGCGTACGTAGCAACTGGCACCTAGATAAATAGTACTATTAAGCAATAATTTGTATAACAAACATGTAGAATAATTGCATTAATTTTATTGTTGGTACCTACTACATATATTTTGTAACAATTATAATAATATGCTTATTGCTTTTATAATCAAATGTTTTACAAAAATTTCAACAATATTGGAACATGAGCTGGTAAACAGCCAACCACTGAATTTTACAACAGACTATACAGTATAAACTCTTAAGCTTTTACTGCATTGTATTTGTCTAGAAGAAAATGGTCATTTTATTACAACAACAATTGACTGTTTTTAGGGTTATGTTGACATTGACATCACAAGTCTTTTCCCAATAAAAGCGTGGGAAAGACTATACACGTTAAGTTTTGTACTTATACAGAATAGAAAGTAAAAGTATTTACTTTAGATTGTTTGAAACAATGAAGATGGAGTTTTTAAGTGTATAACTAGTATTAACTATTGATTCCTTACTTCTGCGGCAATATTTTTAACCAGTGAGCCTTCCCTATTAAAATTCAAAAGTAGCCATAAAACTAGCAAACACATAATACTAATAATAATAATAATAATAATAATAATAATAATAATAATAATAATAATATATTCTATTTCATTATTTAATTTGTATATGAAATCATAAATTTAAAACAAGTTGCACAATATTGACTTAAAATCCAACACCACGATTCTGTTTGGTACGAGCATCATTCATAACTTGTACCTTACAACAATTATATTATTAATTTTAACTCAAGGTAACACCGAGCAACATCAATAGGTATAATTATTTTTTAAACTGCTATTGGTCTGCTGTGAAACAGTTTCGCGGGGCGAGCTGCGCCGGTACCACGACCAGGGGATACCCCTGGGCATGATAGTGAAATATGAACAAGCAGTTTTTATGAGGTCTAATTATTTAGGTGGAACCAGATTAGCTGGCGGACGTCAAGGTCAAGCGAGAGCACGCACGACAAAGTTCACAATTTACACACAACTGACATTAGGTAGGGCCTGCCGTATTTGGTCATGTTATCGTGATATATTATCACATATATCAACATTTTATAAGCTGTGAATAAAGTAGTTCGTCCCACAGTCTGTATTTTAATGAAATAATGATTTTAAGTAATCACGATTACGAAAGTGTTTTTTTGCCTTGTTGGTAATCGTGTGTCCTAAGTTCCAGCTGTTTATAATGCCAACCTTGCCAGATGTGATGTCAATGTTTAGGAGCATCAAAATGTCATGATTTTATTCGTACACTTCATAAATAATACTTTATTTTTAGGATATATTGGGCAAGGCTTGGCTTTAAAATAGTCGTGTTTTTCTTCGAAAGCAATTTTAGAGACCGTTATTTTATTTACTTTTTGCCGATCCTGTGGCCATAGTGCGTGGGCGACAGTGCTGCGATCCCTCGGCGACCGCCACCTTAACTGGTTCCACCTATAGCATACTATCTTATAGGGACAAAGGATATCTCATAGGAAATTATTCATGGTATAACAACTCATTATTCATATTTCACACTCGTCAGTCTGTTTAACAAAAATGAAAATGTGTGTGTGAAAATTTATTTAACGTCTATCCTATTCAGTTAAAAAAACTGCATAGCATTTATTGAGCGAGCTCAAATCGCTTGGGTTTTACGTTCTCTATCGAACAAAGGGCAAATACAAAGTTACAAGTGAACAGCGAATAGCATAGCTCAATTATCTGAAGTCAAAAGATTACAACAATATAGTAAAACGTCTAGGCCTATAGGGCATTTCATCTACTTTCAAAATAATACCTCGGATCACTGTAAAAGCCGTCTTGAGTATAAAATACTGTGATTTAAAAAAATATAGGACCTATGTATTGAAACTGAAATTGGTAGTTTTCCCAAATTCAAATAGCAAATTTATCTGAAATCAAACATTGATGACAACAGTCAACAATATTAATTTTTAACGTCTAGGCCTAGGTCACTTCATATTTTGTTGTTTTCTTTCGAAATGATTCCTCAGATTGCCATAAAAGCTGTCTTGAGTATAAAATAACTCCAAAAATTTCGCCTCTGCCCCCCCCTTCCCCTATACCTCCCCCAGCCCCCCTCTGGGTGGGTGTACCCCTAAACCGCAAGTATGCTCCTAGACCCGGTCCTAGAAAAACCTCTGCATGCCACTGTTTGTTACATCCTCTATTGATTGCTGTAGTTTGATACACATACCGGTACCCCTACTACTATGAATTAGGAAAGTGGCAAATGTTGTTTATAGAAGAGCAATTGAGCCCCATTCATACTGCACTGGACTTGATTGATGTTTAAATGCTTAAACTTAAACAATAAATTCACATAACTTGCATATTAGAGCCCTACTGGGACAGACATGTTTTAAAAATGGAATATCAACGAGGACACATAGCATGCCTTCCACCATCTACTGGTATACTTGCACCAGTAATAAAACTGGCATCGCTGCTGGCCAGGAACGCTATGGTCTGTGCAACTTCATCAGGTTCACCAGGGCGGCCTAGAGCATGTGTTTCTTTACTACGTTCCAAGAATTTAGCATACGCTTCTTGATCCAGTCCACCACGTTTCTGTAGTTCTGTTATGATTACACCAGGATTTACACTATTTACTCGAACCTGTTTCGAGGCAAGCTCCAACGCAACACAGCGTGTGAATTGGTCAATAGCTGCTTTGGACATGCAGTATGAAAGAACTCCACTGAAAGCCCTCAAACCATTTACACTAGAAACATTCACAATATTTCCTTTGCTTTCTACAAGATATGGAACGGCCAACATTGTTAGATGGTAAACAGACCTAACATTTGTATTAAAGACCTTGTCATACTGAGCTAAGGATGTATTTTCAATACTGCCCACTTCTATCATACCGGCATTATTAACCAACACATCTAAACGACCAAAGTGCTTGATTGTTGAATCAAGAATGTTTTTCGTATCTGCTTCATTCGTTAGTTCTCCAGCGATCAAAAATGGTTTGGGTTGACTTGGTGATGTTTGACAACTTTCAGCAACTTTGTTCAAGTTGTCCATGTTCCGTCCTGTCAGGGAGAGGCTGGCCCCAAGACGAGATAAGTGAATAGCTGTAGCTGCACCGATGCCTGAACTGGCTCCAGTGATTAGTACAACTTTATTGCTGAATAACATTTTGCTAAAATGAAAGGATAAAAAAACTATTACTACATACTTATAAGCAGATAAGAAGAAAGAATGGTACTTGTTCATTAACGAAATCCCCTCTAAAAAATGTAAAAATTCAGTAAAAACATTTCATTAGACAATCATAACTACTACATCTACTCCATCTGAGTTTTAGGAGGTCAGGAAAACAATTATTTTGAACAAAGCCTCGGAAACATCCTTTCCGGCTACTTTGCGCCAGGAGTGACACGGCCTACGCCAACATACTCCACCTACAAAACCTTTAACGTCACTATTTTAAATACTAGGAAGCTTCACAAACGCTTTTTTAGTCGCGTTGATGGATGAGCCTTTTTTTAGTTTGTGTGGGATATCTTTACTTTTGCAAGTGCTTTGCTTTGCTGCCTATGCATTGTAGGTGATTGTTGTCAAGTTTATATTGTTACTTGTCAATTGTGATTATTTAACGTAAAAAACTTATATTAAAACTTAAAAGCTTTATTTCTATAGATTCTGGCTAACTTTTTCAACTTTTTCTTTCAAAAGGTACTACATCACCATAACCTTAATGTCCATGAATATAATGAACGTTGTAGCCCTACCCGTTTGGTCATAATCGGCCCAAATGGCACGAAAATATCGCACTAAAAGTCGGAGAAAATCGTAAAAGTACGATATTCATGAGAAATATTTCTTCGATTGTACCCAAAAACAATACACCTCTAAGTTCAGAGATTTAGAAGGTCCCCTCCAATTTTTATTAAGATCGAATATGCCGTTTGCCCGGTAGAGAGCGAACAAACAGACAAAAAAAAAACACGATCTAAATTTTTTGGGGGTCAGTGAAATTGAAGTCTTCGCTTCGTTCATCCAATAAAGGCTATCAATGGAAAAGTATTTTCGTTTAAAATAGCGACGTTAAAGGTTTTGAAGGTTCATTTGGTGTCCGTGAACGTCAATGTCAGCTGCACGGTGACGACTGCTCTCACAGGCCTACGCGTTCCAATGGACTGTACTCGCCCGAGTCACGTTGAACGTGTGAGTCAAGTTCACTGTTTGAGTCATATTCAACTCCTCGCAAGTTGTAATTATTTATTGTAAACAGAAATAAGTAAAAAAAACGACGATGGGGGGACCAATTAACAAACAATTGAGGGGGTCCCGTTAATGAACAAGTACCAAAAGGGTAGTACCTACAAAAATTCTAAGAGGGAAGCACACAGAATGGTTAAAGAAGAGAAGGCAGAAGACTGGAAGAAGTTTGCAAAGAAGTTGGAAAAAGATGCAGAAGGGAAACAAGAAGATGTTTTAAGGCATAATGAAGACAAAGAGAAAAGAACGGGGGGGGGGGGACAAAGACACCTAACGGATGACTCGGAGAGACTCATTACTGATGTAGATGAGATAAAAGAAAAATGGAAAGAGTACTTTAACCAATGGAGGAGCAGGAGCAGAAGACGCAGAGGACAGGGATGAAGAATTGGAAGTTAGTAGAGAAGATGTGGAAGTGAATGGTCCAACCTGGCAAGAAGTGGAGATGGCACTGAAAAGAATGAAGAATGGAAAAGCAGCAGGAGTTGATGAACTGGTGGCAGAGATGATAAAGGCAGGCGGCCTAGTTACCATGTAGTGGCTGTATAGAGTTATTTGAGTTGTGTGGAAAGAAAAGAAGATACCGGATGACTGGAGAAAAGGAGTTATAGTGCCGATTTAAAGAAAGGTGATCAAAAAAATGTAGTAATTATAGGGGGATCACTTTACTATGCCACACAACAAAGATTTATGAAATGATTGTTGACAGAATAATAAGAGGAGAGGTTGACCACATGTTGAATGAGGAACAATATGGATTTAGATGGGGAAGATCCACAATAGATCCTATATCTATACTTAGACAGGCCATGGAAAAGAGTTGGGAGCTTGGAAGAAGAATGAGTATGGTCTTCTTAGACATAGTAAAAGCATATGATAGTGTGCCAAGGAAAGTGGTATGGGAGAGTCTGGAAAGAAGAGGAGTGGATAATGGACTGATTAAACGAGGGAGCGGAGCGACTGAGTTTCTCCATTCAACTCAAACGGCTCTCATTCTATGATTCTGTGTGTCTGTCTGTACGTCGAAAATCAGCCGAACCGCTGAACAGATTTCGCTGAAATTTTAAACAGACATCCGGTACGAGTTTATTGAGAACTGTTAACAAAATCAGCTAGATTCATTGCGATTTAATAATACAATAAATAAAAATATGATTTTTAAAAATATCGATAGCATTTGTTTAGTAGCAGCTAGCGGGACTAAATCTGCGTGGATGGCATTGCATAGTGGTAAGCATTAGCCTACCGCTCAGGGTCAGGCGTCGATGCCCGTCGGTTAGAACTTTTTTATATTTTTACACCCACATATTATTTTTGAGGGGTGTTAAATGGGAAATAAAGAAAAGGTGATTTTGTTTTTTTCTTGGAAATTTGTTAATGTTTCACGTTAATACGTTTTGAACACGATTCGCATTTTGAATGTTCAATTTAAATAATTATTGTAGCAGAGTGAGTTGGCAGTCTTTTCGGGGACCCTTCCATCTTACCTTGACCACCACCCCAACGACAATAGCCTAGACAACATGATAATAAACGACGACGACCATGACATGAAAAAAAAACTTTCCTCCCCCTACCCGTAGCTGGTTCTGACCAGTATTGGACTTTCCTCCCACATCCCCTAGGCTAAAGTGGCGCATTAGGACCTAACGGTTAGCCTTAGATAGGGGAGAAAAGAGAACGTTACCAGGTACTTAACACATGGCTCACTCACTCGTTTAACAACGACTTTGGCGTTTCCCTAGTAGACAAGGTTAAAAGTATGAACATAAAGTTTGTGAAAGATGTGTGAAAACACAATTTGGATTGTCAGGGTAGTTTCAAATTACAACATGGCTATGGCAGGGAAGTGTGTTGTCACCTTTGTTATTCATAATCGTGATGGATGACATCCACTACAAGGTAAAGATGGAGGCAATGGAAGTTGTGGAGGTTATGTTGTTTGCTGATGACTTGGTGGCATGGTCCAAGTATGAGGAGGTACTCCAAAGATATATAGATTTGTGGAATAGAAACATAGAAGAAGCAGTTTGAAAATAAGCGTGGTAAAGAGTGAGGTTGTACAACTATGCCATGAGAAGGGGACACAGGGAATTATGAAGCACAGATAAACATTGGAGGAGAAACCCTGAAAGTGGTGGATAGTTTTAGCTATCTAGGAAGTGAAGTAGGGTCAATCGGGGTAAGTGTGACACCTTTTTGTGTTATTTGACTTCAAAGCCCTGGCAGAGCCAGATTAATAAATACCCGTACAAAAATTCCCAAAAACTAGGGAAGGTCAATCATTATCTAACCAACAAATAGTATTCTTTTAGGTAAAAAATTAATTAACTTTACCATTTAAAAATGCAAATGATAACGGGTACTACCTGCCACACTTACCCACATGTATGGGGTAAGTTGGCACCACTGGGGGTAAGTGTGGCACCCGCCTGTTTTACACAGAAGGAATGCACTTAGAGCAAGAGGAAAGTGTGGCAGTGTAAAGAATTCTCTTCTGACAAACATAAATTTTTTCCAGATTTTTAGTGATTTAATTTGATGTATTTCATGTCATTTTAAGATTGGCTCACGTGTTTGATATTAATAACGGCAGTCGATTTATTAGCTTAGGCCAATAAGAGATGCCTGTAGGCATTAGGTTATCAACTCTTTATTTTTCAAAAACATCGGCCACAGACGCAGAGAAAATGTATCAGATTCGTTCACCTTGTTGAGTTATAGGGCCTACTTGGTTCGGGAAGAATTTCGATTACTTGTTTTAATTTCACGAATGATATGTCCAGTCCTAGTTCTTTTCTGATTACGGTACAGTACATCACTTCTTATCTTGTCCATCTTGGTAACTCCCTTGACACTTCAAAGAACTTCATTTCTGCAGCTTCCATCTGACTCTCTTCTTTTGTTCCCACTGCCCATGTTACTGCCCCATAGGGCTAGGGCTCCCATTCGTACCGTTTTTGCCGGGACAGTCCCTTTTTTGAGGTGGTGTCCCGGCTACTTGTAGCCGGGACGCCTAATTGTCCCGTTTTTTAGAATGGCGAACGACCGCGCTATTTTTACGGTCTAGCATTTGAATCGCCGCGCCTGCAATGCAACTCTTCACCCCGACCATGGCCAGTTACCAACCACTCACCAAAAACGAACTATAAAGATTCAAGAAGTCAAGGTCTAGATCCAGGCGGCCAACAGTAAGAAGAAAGTGTCATTTTACCGATAAACTATAGACAGATTTTCCTTATTTTTTCGAAAAAGTAACAAGAATATTGAAGGGATTGTTGAGTGTACAATTTGTACACTCAAGTACATTGTGTTGTGACTTTAATAATATATCTCCTAATTTTCGTTTCAACGTTAACATTTTCGGGAATAGGCGCGTAGGAAGGGGGGGGGGGAGGATGGGGAGAATTATCCCCTCTTTTTGCCGTGACCCCCCCCCCCCACTTCAGAAGAGCAATGACCAACAATTTTGACAATTTCCCATTGTTGAAGGACGTGATCGCGAACGTATTGATGCATTTCAATGGTTGTAACATGATCTGTATCGTCACTACCCCATTTTTTTATAGTTTTTACTCCTAAAAAAATGCATTAATTTGGTATTGCATTCAGACCACTTATTTTTTCTAGAACGCACCAAACACACTCTAAAAACCTTATTTTCAAAATTTTCGCCTGCGGCGCTGTAGTTGGGGGGCAAAGCCCCCCAAACCCCCCGTGCTGGTCCCCTAAAATAGTTGTCCCGTTTTTGGGTTTTTGTATTATGGGAGCCCTACATAGGGCCTACGTTAGTATAGGTAGGCTAGGTACCTACAAAATATGCCTTGTACAGCAAAATTTTACATTTTTGTGGGAACAACTCATTCCAAAGTAGCTTTCTCACCAATTGGTAAAACCCTTCTGCTTTTTGCACTCTAGATGACACTTCCCTACCCACTTTTGCTGCAAGAGAGGCTTTACAGCCGTAGGGGCGATTATTCATGGAAGTTCCAGCGTCAAGTAGTAAGAACGGATCTGGGTCAGTACATGGTTTCTTGGAAAGGACTGTTAGGGAGTGGAATGACTTGTCTGGGGATGTTGTAGTTGTAGCCTACCTAGTGGGTCTTTGAGGGAATTTAGATCGTGTTTAGGGGAAGGCAGTAATTAGGTCTGGGGGGAGTGAGTGGTTGCCACCGGGCGGAAGG
Organism: Sweltsa coloradensis; assembly: GCA_024449915.1. Lineage (NCBI taxonomy): Eukaryota > Metazoa > Arthropoda > Insecta > Plecoptera > Chloroperlidae > Sweltsa > Sweltsa coloradensis. Next base: position 468,266 of record JAMZAV010000759.1, read on the forward strand.
GCCCATTTGTAACCGTTAGGAATTGTTATGTTAGGCCTATGTTATGTAAGTTACAGCGAGACAACTTCATAAGCGTCATTCACAATCAGTTCTAAGTCGTAAGGCGCAAGGTCTAAGGTGTAAGGCGTAAGTCGTAAGAAATGCTGGGCGTTTACAACAACCATACCATTTTTCATTGCTCCTGTGTATTGGGCATGCGCGTACAGTCAGCTGTGGAGTTTCCTTGTTCGTGATTGGCTCGTCGTAAGAAACCGTCGTAAGAATTGGATTTTGGGCAATTCGTTACGACATAAACCATACGCCTTGCGACTTGGGACGTGTTGTGAACGTTCTGATTGAAACACATACTCGGCAATACAAATTATTACGCCTTAGGCCTTGCGCCTTACAACTTAGAACTGATTGTGAATGATGCTATACCAGTGCTGTTAGCCAGCGTGTAGCTTTTTGGAATGTGTTTCAAATATTTAGGCCTAGGTCAGTCTTGGGCACGTTCCCCCCAAAAAGGAACTTTGAAAAGTTAAGTTACGGTAGGCCTACTTCTGCCTAAAAAGGAACTAAGACATTCCTCGTTCCTTTTCAAAAAAAAGGAACTGAAACGTTCCTCGAAAAGGAACTTAGTTCTTTTTAAGTTCCTTACACCATCACTGAATTAAATAATAATAGGCCTAAATGTGATAGGAGTTAATTTATCAGAACTTGCATTTATTAAAATGAGTCCCAGGCCATCTGACGAGGGTGGCACCATTTTCGAAAACACAAGATGTCACGAGATATTTTTCATACTGTAGTTTACAATATCAGGTACTAAAATTCGACGGGATTACGACGGTGAAAGGAACGCATTAAATTCGTTCCAAGTTCCCACGAAATAGTAACTTTGACGTTACAAGTTCCTGATCTAAGAAAAGAAACGCGTTCCCACAAAAGTTCCTGAAAAAGGAACGCGTTCCTTCCTCCCCAAGGCTGGCCTAGGTAGCCCTGCTGCCCTAGGCCTAGCTTATCCAACCAAACAGGCTTGGGCATCAATGATTTGAGCTAGGCCAGGCCCTACTAATCATGCCTAAGCTAGGCCCCTATATGAGGCGACCTTTGAAATGTAGGCCCTCTCCAAGAAGCAAGGAGTGTGTTGGTACTTGTTCCCCCCCCCCCTTCCCAACCCCACTAACCTACTTTCCTTTTCGGGGGGTGCCTGTAATGAACAAGTACCGCTGTTTTTTTTTATTATAATGTTGTAAAAAGAATGTTATTGCTACCGAAGATTAGGGCCTAGGGCTATGGCGTGGCCGTGGGCCTATTGGAACTTACTTCTGGTTTCTACCTTTGACGAGAGACGAGACTGCAACTAGGTTTTTCACTAAACACACTGGTGTGGTGTTTGTTCGGAATGTTCCGTAATCTAAGATAAGATATTACAATCTTCTTTATCTAGGCTAGCTAGGCCTAGCTTTAGAACAAAATCTCACAAATACGTTGAAGTTTCCGGCCCACTATTAACATGTGACGACCACGAGATGCACGAGACGACACAACAACAACAACACGACGACATTTCAAACCATAAAACAATGCTGCCAACAAAAACAAATGTCAAGATGAAAGGTCCTAGGCCTACCCTTAGGTCCTACCCTAGTCCTACCCAGAAAAAAGGTCCTATGATCTATCCAATGTGCGTGAATTAAATGTGTTTGGTTATTATAGCATAATTAGGTCTACTATAACATCTACTAAACTAGGGTAGGGCCACTGGGTAGGGCTAACGCCGCTTTATCTTGGTAGGGCTAGGCCTAGTTTAGTTCGCCAAATTGTGGTGAACCTGCCATCACAGTCTGACACGTGAGTGCATCAACAGATCGATGGCGCTGACAGCTGTTTCATGTTTGTTAATTTTAAAAAGATGAGTGAAGCAACATTAACTGAACTACGTGCAGCACAAAATATTATTGAAAAAGGCTTAATAATAATACAGGAGTATCTATGGCTATTAGATTCATATGTGTTGGTAAGTACTAAGTTGATGCAATGCCACCTTATTAGTGGTTTATTCGTGGTTTTGTAGGTTTGAGCGTACGCCCATGGAATCCAACTCCATGCTTTCTTCACACTATTATTACGTATTACGGCGCGCCTCCATCCAATATCCAATCAAATCATTGACTGTACGACTAATTTTGCACTAGTAATACGGCTGACTGTACGACTATCCACAGCCTTACAAATAAAGTACAGGGCCGGATTTAAGGTCGATGCACAATTGCTCGGTAATGAGAACGGGAATACGCTTACGCTATGGGCTTCGATGCACAACAGCCCATGAAGTAAGCCGACGGGATCAAATCAAATTCTAGGCAACAAGTGTGTTAATTATATTTTGTTATTCCGCACAATAAAATAAAAAAATTATTTCGCATTAGGCCTACTCGCGTTTAAACCATCACTCAGCTGTTACATCTTGATTCCGATTAGTTCCGGTAATGTACGGAAGGGGAACGTTACGGAAAGTTTAAACTCATTCCCGGGATATGGGAACGGGAAGCTTTATTGGGTACTTATTCGGCTAGGGGGGTCCAACTTTTATATACACTGTAACGGAAAGGATTTCGGGTGCGCTCTTATCGATTGTATCCTAGAACTAGCGCGGCGCACTGTAGCCAGCGGAAAGTTCGGCTAACCTAACGAAAGTACACCTTTAACATAAGTAGTAATAACGTAATATAGCAGTGTTAACAAGGTACATAAAAGTTGGACCCCCCTAGCCGAATAAGTGCCCTTTATTGTGGATCATGTCTTAAGCTTACATGAGATTAAACTTTCTTCCCGTTCTCATTCTCGTTACCGGGCAATTGTGAATCGGCCTTTAGGTGTGTACGACCTGTGCCCTTGCACTCGCACAGGGTGCCAAGTTCCAGGGACGCGCCAAAATAAAGATAGTGAAAACGTCTAGAAGGGCTAATCAATTGTTACCATGTTACAGCTAAATATTTAGCTGTTTTTGCTGTTTTATTAACAACAAAAAACTACAAAACCTTTAATCTGTGCTTTAATGTTTCTATTTTTGACAAAAGTGATAGAAACTTGCAATTAAAATAGAACATATTATGTTGTTGTGTGACGTATGAAGTATTACATGTTGTTCTATTTTAAAAGTAAGTTTCTATCACTTTTGACAAAAATAGAAACATTAAAGGTTTTGTAGTTTTTTGTTGTTAATAAAACAGGAAAAACATGATTATTTTATTTTTGACCCCCCGAACTGAAGAAGTTCCAAGATGAAGATGTTTGTGAAATTGTGATTGCTTTGCATGAAAAATTATGAAAAAAGTTTGATATTGCATTACTTGTTGACAGCCTAGAACTTAAGGCCTACCTTCACTTTATACCTTGATATTATAAGGGCCTATAGGCCTACTACCCTGATTTTCCATAAACCCTGATTGCAGATATTACTATCTAAAGGGTCAAGAAACTGTACCGGTCCGGTATATAAGCCTAACTCTTTGTATGCCTACAATTTTAAATGGAAATAAAGCGCAAGCATTCATTCATTCATTCATTCATTCTTGATTGTTCGTTTTTGGCGAGTGGTTGGTAACCGGCCATGGTCCGGTTGAAGATGTGCATCAGGTAATGAACAGTAGGTAGTTGTATTGCAGACGTACGTGGCGATTCAAATGCTAGATGGTTATCTGCAAGTTAACATATTTTCACTCGCAAATTGCGAGCTTGTGAGTGGAATTGTCAAGGGTTGTAGGCCTATGTAGGCCTATAGTAACCCTATTTATTATTTTATATTTTCCTTCATATTGAAATACCTGTGTAGACTAGTTGTAGACATGTGTAGACTAAGGCCCTTGTAAATTATCAATTATTTCCTTGTAGGATTATTACACTGACTCTCACTGGGACAAAGTACCTGACAGCTGGTTAAAAACTTTAATGGGTGTTGATCTACCAGAATTAGCAAGATTTGTAGATCCACAGTCACAAAAAACGTGAGTTTTTTTAGGCTACCCTATACATACTTCAGTCTTCAAGTTGTGATTACAGTAGCTAGCGTTTAGGTCGACGTGTTAACTGTGTTTGTTGCATTGCAGTGTTTACCGTAACGTAACGTGCAAATTTAATTAAATACTACATAGATCACTAAAGTTTAAGTCCATTAAACACGAAAAGCCTTTGTGGTTATAGAGTCAAACTAAGCACTAAATTATGTGGCACTAATGCAGCAATGCTTAGCTCTAAATGCTCTAATGTGATTAGGGTGGCCAATGCCAATTGACCGGTCAAATACTTTTAGTCAATTGACTAACAGATCACATGTGTAGGCAGGGCTTGAATTTAACGCTCGCCCGGTCGCCCGAGGCGAGTGTATTGTTTCGCGGGCGAGTGATTTTGTTGTTGAGCTGTAACATAAATTGCGTACATAACGTTTCAAACTACACGGTCAACAGAGCATGATGCGCAAAGTCCTCAATAGAGTGCGCCATGAGTTGGTGGTTGAGCCTTGACTTCTGACGACCTGACCTACACCAACCTTGACATCCAGTCGGAGCTTGTCACAGCGTGTTCAAGGCTTCTTTCTAGTGGGCTGCTTTGCTGTGTGTTTCGTGTGATTGTGAATGTGGAATATTTAGTGTTGTGTTAGTGTTACTGTGTAGATTTGTGCATCATTTGTTGCTTGTAAATATGTGGCGGTATTTACAAGGAGTTGATAACCCAAACAAGAAACAGAAACCTAATCCTACTGCAGACAATGCAAAATATGAGAAGAATCGTGTGCGCCTTTTTCAAGAACGCTGGCTAACAGAACACACGTGGCTACGTTTTGACCAACAACTAAATTTAAAAAAAAGTTATAGTAGTAGCCCTACTAGTAGTAGGTTTGGAGTAAGAATACGGACTAGTGTTTTTCATTTCGGACTAGTAAATTTACAAGAGCACTCGCCCCGGGCGAGTGCTAAATATTTTAAAATTAGAGCCCTGTGTGTAGGCCTATATTGCTTTAAAAATTAAAAATTATTTATATTGACTAACAAATCACATGTGTAGTAGGCCTAGGCCTATATTTTAATTTTAATTTTAAAAACAATAACATTTCTTTCTTTCTCAGTTACAAAAATGTTTTAGGCCTAATTAGGTAATATTTTATTTTAATTATTATTTATTTATTTATAGTAAAATACAATAGCTTCTAGAGAAGCTGAAGCTGAATCGGAGGAAAGGACTGATGACAGCATTGACGATGATGATGATGACGATGACGATGATGCCACTTAATATGCTTTTAAGTTTTAACAATTCATTTAAACTAGGAAAACGCTTAAGTCCCGCCGCGTTGTTGGATGAGCGTAATTGGTGCATTGAGCTGCATTGAGTTACGCGGATTTTCTGTTGTTCTGTGAAAAAATCATTACTTATTCGAAGATTTTTTTTAAATTAAATTAAATTAAATTAAAAATAAACTTAATTTTTTTAATAAATCATAATTTTTACGTAGCCTAATTTTAAAAAAGAAAAAAATCGTAAAATTGCAATTTTCATAAGAAATAATTATTCAATTGCGCTCAAATTTTACACGAGTATATTAATTCATGAAATTAAGGTTATATAAAAAAATCATTACAATAGGATAAAGCATGTAGGTGTTATATGTCAAAGAATTGTTTTAAAAAAGAAAAAAACCCGTAAAATTTCGATTTTCATGAGAAATAATGTTTCGATTAAGCTCAAATTTCACACGAATATCTTAATTCATAAAATTAAGGTTCTAATAAAAAATCATTACAATCGGATAAAGCATGTAAGTGTTATAAGTCGAAGAATTTTTTTAAAAATCGAAAAAAATCGTAAAATTGCGGTTTTTATAAGAAAAATTTTCCCGATTGCGCTCAAAAACGTGGCAGTTCTAAGTTCAGAGATTTCGAAGGCCTCCATAAAATTTCATCGCAATCGGAGTATCGGTTTAGCCGGAATCGTGTTAACAAACACACAAAAATACAAAAAAAAAAAAAAAGAAAAAAAAAAAAAAACATTCCGGATTTTTTTCTCCAGTGTAGTGAAATGGAATCTTCGCTTCGCTCGCTACGCTCATCCAATAAAATAAGCTTTTGTCACCACATTTTAAAAATAAATAAACATAACATTTAATTTATGATTTTTTACATTTGGCCTTCGATTGATCAAATTTGAATTTGACCAGTCAAATCCCATGCCTAAATGTAATGCAGCACTAATTACCATTTCATGCTGGTAGCAGGGTTTGTTAGCCAACAATAGATTCAATCCTTCAACCTTCAAACCTTTCTATTGGATTTTCTCCTCCAAATCCATTAGGCCTATGCTTTTGAGGTGCCTCCCTTCTGCAATGTCTCCTTCCTTTCTTCACTCATTAAGGAAGTATTTTTATGATGCAACAATATGTGGATTAAATACAGTAGGCCCTACCATACTGCCACTGGCATACGGGTACCATAATGTATTAATTATGTTCTGTGATTTTCAGTTACTCAAGAGTATGGCCATTGTCATTATTAGCACTGCGAGAATCAGTTGCTCAACTTTCTGTTCCTCGGCAGACATTTCATCCTAATTCATCATGTAAAATATGGCAACGTATCTGCTGCAATATTTCTGCCGCCTACGTACAAGGTCAAGGAACATATTATTTGAATTCACCGTTTGGAATGGAACCTTCTTATAGTGCAATTAAGTTACAACATAGTTGTCAACTTGATGGAAGTAATACCGGTGCCGCCTATTGCCAACTTTGTACCAATATTAAACAAAAGATCACATCCAAACAGAGTGAATCTAGCAGTGGACTCAACTCAATGCCTTATCTCACACATCCAAAGCTGAGAAACTTATTTAACAAACATGTCAACCCCAAAAAACGACATGAAATTTCAAAAATTGCTCGGGTAAGTTAGGCTCTGTGAGAGAGGAGTAAAGAGGCTTTGTTTAATAACAATCTTACCGAGCAAAACTTTATTGATTACTTCTTGATTTAGAACTTTACTTCTGGACTCTCACTAAAATAAATTAATAGTCCGACAATGTTCTCCATTTGATTTTGAAGTAACTTACACTGACACACCACACCACAATATGAGATCCGGAACTTTAAATTATATTATCTTTCAGATTACCGCAGAAACAGCTCACAGGTCAGGCTGCTACTTCGTGCTGGATGTTGGTTCTGGCAGGGGCCACTTGGCACGCATGCTTGCTTATGGGTATGGGCTGAAAGTCTGTTGTTTAGAAGCTCAAACTGCCCTTGTGCAGGAAGCTGCCCGTTTTGACATGGAACTAGAAAACACAGTGTCAAAACACTTGAAACCTGAAGAGATTGCACAGTCTTGTCGACCAGCACATCTCAATCTCACTTTAAGTAATGACACAAGCTCACAAGAAATTATTGAGGTACAATTTCATATGTTTAAGTTGATGTCGTACTGTCCTACCTAGCCAAATCATAAAACTAAACTATGTACATGGTTTTATGAATTAAATAGTTGATCAGTATGAGTCAAATCTTGATGTATATATCAATCAGTCTGCTATTGCATTATCACCCATAGAGGAGGGCCATATTTAATACCAATGCCAGATGATTGTCTTTCCACTTTTGACACCCATAGATATACGATGAGAGATCTAGATTTTAAGGCTATTCGACCGTGTTTTTCTATTTTCCAAAATATGCTATCGACGAGTCAAAATATAGTGAATGGCTTTGAAACCTGGCTCTAGTTAGTAGTTAGACTTCATAAACACTGCTAGTTCATATCTCTAGCCCATTCACCCTTGGGTGGAGTACCCAACATTCCAAGAGGGGGTACACCCCCTGGCCGTGGTACCGGAGCGGCTCGCGCCGCTGCTAACATTTGTTTTCTCTTCACAGGGACTCCAGGCTGTGTTTGGCAAACCATTTGATAAGAAACCCTCATTTGGTATTGTGGGTTTGCATCCTTGTGGAGATTTGGCATCTATTTTGCTAAGGCTATTTGTTGATTGCCCACATGCAACATTTATTAACATAGTTGGGTGTTGTTTTATGAAACTTACAACTGAAAAGTAAGTTTCTTAGACTACTACTACAAAGCAATGAATTTGTTTTGTATAAATTTAAATCCTCTCTTCAAGTAAAAGTGTTAAAGTAATTCCTAGTTCTGCTTTGCAACTTATTGTATTGTCATTGCTCATTAGAATTTACTAGTGATTAATGAGTCGCATATTATTATGCATATTATTGGACATAGCCCACTATGCCTAATGAGTAGAGGCATTTGTTTTTTGCAAAAAGCAATAAAACAAGATGAAGTGTGGGAGCTTGTGGCAAGAGTTAAGTGCTGCGCACAATTGGCATAGCATAAGCACAGCGCAACGCAAGCGTAGCATAAGAAATATAAACAAGTGCACCTGGCTGCTTGAACACCCAATTCACGTAGGCATAGCATAGGCGCGGAAGCACAGCACAAGAGATGGTTATATTTTATATTTCTTATGCTTGCGCTTGCGTTCAGTTATGATTGACCAATAGGAATCCAGAAACAACAAGACTCAACACAAACGCCCATTTTCAGATAAATCAAATTCACAACTATTGATGTTTGTGTCAGTGTCAAATTATTAATCATGGACGAACTCACAGAAGTTGAGTCGACGTCTAGCGACGAGCTAATAATTATGTATGTTAGGCAATATCCGCATCTCTATGATAATAGGTTACTGCAAATGCAAAGACGAAAATGGCAAAGTTGACGTGCAGTCATCTGATTACGAGCCTTCTAAAACTTTGCACAGCCTTGTAGTTTCTTTACGCCTCGCTTCCGTTATGACAATTGTGCACGCTTTTTCCTTGTGTTGCGCTTATGTTGCACTTGCGTTGCGCTGCGCTTATGCTATGCCAATTGTGCGCCGCACTTAATGCTGTGGAAGGACAGAAGAGAGTGGAGTAACTTGGTAGAGAGGAAGAAGTTAGATGATGAGGAAGAAACACTGAGCCTGGCAGCTTAGAATTGACAGTTTCATGCCCTAGAATCCCTAGATAATAAAGGAAAACCACAGTTGGAACTGAGTTATGATTATTATTATTATATTATTATTGATTTCCAATGTTCATTTGATAATAGGTCTACACCAAAGCTTGGCTACCCATTGAGCAACTATCTTTTAACGAAAAAAGATTCCTATGAGCTTAGTTACATAGCACGAGAATTAGCTTGCCATGCACTTGAATTGTACTGTGAACGACTCCAAGAAGGCAAGTTTTCAGATCTGAAGGTAAAGCAATTTGAGATTCTTTAATCTTTATATAGTCTATTGGCTATTGCAATAGGTTTGCCGTTCAATGCTGCTTTTGATAATCAAAATTGATTGACGACAAACAATCAATAATCAATAGGGAAGTAGCCTTGGTTTCAAATTTATGTTTTACATTTTTTATTATTTATAGAACACAGTTAAATAATCATCAAAAAGAAATTTAAAAAAATTAAATCTGGTAACTATGGGTGTACAAAGATAGGGTTTTGAATTCCCGCGCCAACACTCGCTGATGGTCCGTGACGTACGAACAGCTGTTTACGTAGTTCGCAACATGCTCACTGTAGGCTGCTTCAAAATAACCTTGTCGCTCATATTTATCTCGACTGATACCCATTCGTGCCTAAATAGCCTAGGCTACAAAAATAACTGAACAGGGTTGTGACAAGGCTGACTCTTTAAACCGTAAATGAATGTCCTTACGGCAGCTTTTATAACGCGGCTTTTCTTTTAATCTAGAAATCTAAACGATAACACAACTGAAAGGAGCACGGGGAGTACGTCTGCTATAGCTTCCTTTGAGTCTGCGCCAAACTGCGCAGACCTCGGTGACGTTACACTACTTTTCGTGTTGTCTTTTGGCGGGAAACCAGATTCAAATTTTCTTTGTTAAATATTAACCATAATACCCTACAAACCCGAAAAAAAGTTATTAACATGTACCCTACACTGTATTCGAGTTCTGGAATGAAGGGTAGGTCCCTATTCCATTTTTAGCTCCATCACATAATGCAAAGTATCACTCACTTAAATGATAAAATCACTAGGCTAAAAAAATTATTGTTAAAGAACTTTAGGCCCCATCACTATTGTAAAACTTAAATCTTCAGGTGTGAGATTCATGGTGTAACATCTTTTAATTCAATTTGTTCCTTCCAGGTTCATTGTTACCGCGCTACATTGGAGGAAATTATTTTGAAGAATTGGCCATCCTTTAAACATTCTTCTATTAAAAGTGTCAAGTATTCCCAAGAGATGACATTCTCACAGTAAGTTATTCAATGCAAAATATCCATTCAGTTTTAAGCCTCGAGTAACAAATTTATTTATTTACTTTTTTATCGTCCATCCTATTTAATTCAATTTTATTTTATTTCCACACATTACATCGACATTTATGTATGTCCTAAAGGTAGGACACAATTTACACAATTTTCCACCACATAAGAAGACTTGTGAGTGTATGGAGAATCTATTTTGTGTGGAGGGTAACAATTATTTAACAATAACATAAGTATTGTAGTCTTTCATGGCCCGTAGATGATGAGGCACTGCTCAAGTGAAGGGCCAAGGATCATCCAGAAGTCATATACGGGCCATGAAATGCATCCATGTTGGTGGCTTCTTCAGTGACGAAACGACAAGCAGTGCCTTATTAACACGACGCAATAGCCCACACCCAAATTCAATAACATATTATGTAGTTTCAATTCAAGTTTCAAAACATAGAAAACACAGAAAAAAGTGATATTGAATGTTTATGAATAATATGATTATAGTTCCCTGTGTTTGATAGTAGGCTAGGAACCAATAACAACAGCTTACCTTGAAAGAGATTGTCAGCTGTGTAGAGTTAAGGTCACATAAATATGAATACACAACTAATAAAATAACATTACGACGAAACGTTTCGGCTTGAACAGCCTTGTTCACCCATCAGTGTTGAGAGAGTAACTGACTAAATAAATGGCTACTATTTACAAATATGTGCAAGAGGTGCTGTTAGTGGTGGAGAGGGGAACTAGGGATAGTCAGCACAGTAAGGTAGTTCTCTGTTTCCCCTCTGGACCACAAGTTTAGCATAGGTTGAGGTTGGGAGGCTCTTGGGAGCTGGTAACCATTTGGTGAGCCAGTTAGGTGGCAAGGCTTTGATAATGCTGGCATCAAAGCAGTCATCAAAGCTTAGGTTGTTAGTGGCTGCGTGTAGTGCCACTGGTTTGTCATTGACTCTCACCGTGTCATGCCCGTGCCCGTTCAGGTTGTTAGTGGCTGCGTGTAGTGCCACTGGTTTGTCATTGACTCTCACCGTGTCATGCCCGTGCCCGTTCAGGTTGTTAGTGGCTGCGTGTAGTGCCACTGGTTTGTCATTGACTCTCACCGTGTCATGCCCGTGCCCGTTCAGGTTGTTAATGGCTGCGTGTATGCCACTGGTTTGTCATTGACTCTCACCGTGTCATGCCCGTGCCCGTTCAGGTTGTTAGTGGCTGCGTGTAGTGCCACTGGTTTGTCATTGACTCTCACCGTGTCATGCCCGTGCCCGTTCAGGTTGTTAGTGGCTGCGTGTAGTGCCACTGGTTTGTCATTGACTCTCACCGTGTCATGCCCGTGCCCGTTCAGTTGTTAGTGGCTGCGTGTAGTGCCACTGGTTGTCATTGACTCTCACCGTGTCATGCCCGTGCCCGTTCATTCTTTACCTCAGAGTGTTGGTGGTTAGGCCTATGTAGGGCTCTGCGGAGCAGTGAGGTGTTGTTTTATTGGGTATGTCATCTCCGTGGCTCTGGCTGAGAAAGTCTTGGCTGGAGGGTTTATCGGACAGCTATTGGAGCAGTTGCTTTGGCAGGGGCGGTAGAGTGTCCTCTTTTTGTTTCCTCTGTGGATCATGTTTCACTAGCATGTTGCTCAGGTTTGGTGGAAGTCTGAAGAACACTGGGTATGTTGGTGGCCAGGTGTTGTGTGGTGGCAAAGGACGCAAGGAGGTGGCTACCTCTTTTGAGGATCTCATTGAGAATGTGTAAGTCAGGGTGCCACTGTGTGACCAAGGGTATTATTATGTCTATGTTGTGTGATGATTTTTTTATTTGCACATTTAGCATGAACAGTATATACGAGTAATTGTAATTTTTAAATTTGTGTACAGTGGTGTGGTATTTTGAGCCAAGAATACTGTAGTGTAGTACATATTGTTCTTGCAGATATTGCGAAGCTGCCCTCAGTAAACTGGCTGTGAAGGTTCCCCCGGAGGAAACAACTTCAAAGAAAGTACTTGAGAACCTTCTCGAGTGGAAACAAGTGGTGATATTCTTTACGTTGCGCTTGATGCTGGCACCACTAGTGGAGACTGTCATACTGTTAGATCGCTTGCTGTACCTCAGAGAAAATGGTAATCTTACGTTCAATTCCCATTATTTTTATTCATAATGTATGTTTAAGTTACTACCTACCTATGGTCAAATATTTGGATTATCATCCATACAGAAATGCATAAGGTTAATGTAAGGAGCAAAATTAGTATGATAGTAGTACAGTATATAATTTATATACTACTACATATGTACCGGTACATGGCTTGAGATGCATCCCCTCAAATAACATATTATTATAGAGAATGATCTTTCTTGTCACAGTAAGCTATAGTCCAATAGTTGAAGTTACTGCTGTACTTGCCTATAAGCAAAGACAAACATGTGTGGTTAATAAATAAAAATTTTAGTTTTAGTTCTGCCAAAAGTGGTGAATTAGGTGTAGCAGGGAAACAATTAAAAATTGAGACAAATTGGTCACCTTGATGTTTTTGTAAATTTTGGGACCAAGATTTTGCAAAGGACTTTTAAAAAAGGTGACGTTAACATGATTAGGGTTATAGATGTGTTTGTGTATAGCCGGTTTTTATTTGTTTGCACTAATAACTACAATGTTCCCGCTCCCTTAACCCTTTTCGGTCATGTGTCAGGCAGCCCCGACATGGGTGTTTCTGCACACTTGACTACACCTCCCACAAAAACATTAAAATGTTTGAGATTTTTTTTTTTTTACTTTGTATATGATGCTTTCCCATATAGGTCTTTTACTGCCCAGTTCCACTGCCTTCTAAATAATTAAAAAATAATCTGACCGAAAAGGGTTAAACATTATTTATTTGTTTTGGCTGTGTAATTTTTATTTTTGCCATTATTGACCAGGAGCTAATTCCTGTAGGGCCTCTATTTACAAAATTGGCTCAACCCCACTTAATATCTCAAATCTAACTTCACCACGTGTTACTATGCACTAGGGATGCACACGATAATCAATATTATCGATTGATAATCAATAATGGATATAATCTCGATAATCAATAACCAAAATTCATTATCGATTATCGAAATATCAAAATAATTGATCAATAGTGGCACGAACCAAACTCTAAAGACGAAGAATATCTCACGTTGTGCCATGCACTGGCTGGGCTGATGGTGTCACACTCGAGATTTATGTTTGGAAATGAGCTAAGAGTCGATAACGGAAACCAAACACATGACATTGAAGACAGCGAAGCAACAAACGGAATGCAATTGTATTGTTTTGACTTACACTTGCCACACTCGAGGTTCCACTTATTTCCACTTATTTTCACTTACAGGAACAGGCTTTGTTGGGATGATGGTGTCTGCATATTTTAACATTGAAATAATATCTTTATTAAAAATTGATTGTATATAATAGCGAAAGCATAAAAGCAAAAGCAAACAGTTACATACAAACCGACAATTTAAAAAAAAAAAAAAAAAACGGTTAATTGAGTTTCAAGTTATGTACATTTAAAGACTGGCGTTTCAATGATCGCACATCCAAAAAACAAAATGGCCTTTAAAAAATGCATACCACAATTGGAAGTGACATACTACCGGGGTCTGTTTCACAAGGTGCATACTAACACGTGGGCGTCAGATTTGAGATGTTAAGTGGGGTGAGCCAAAAAAAATCCACAGGTTCTGTCTCTTGGACTATACTGTAAATGTATGTCTCAAATCTCAGCCTATAACATTATTATGCCAAACCTCTGTCTAATTTTCTTTTTCAGGCATAAGCAGTGTACTGGTTCCTGTTTTCGACCCAAAACTCTCGCCTCGTAATCACGTTCTTATAGCCAACAAACGGTAAAAAGTTCAACTATATAAATGTTCTTCCTCCGTAACAATGAGTTTTTATTGTGAATTAAAGACTCAGAGCTAGTGGCTGTTTGTGTACCATCCTAACATCCAAATACTATGTTAGGGACTAGTCGGCTAGTGCAGTGCCATTCTAGGTTGAAAGCCTCGAATACAGTGCGCTGATCTGTGCGTATCATTGGTCAGGATAACGTATATAACCACTAGTGCAGGGTTGCCACCAAGAAAAAATAAAAATTCTGTTTGAGCACATCAAAAATCCTTTTAATGTCTAAATGTACCAATTACAATATGATATTGATATATGTTATAATGTAAAAAATTGTTGTTAAATAAATTTGAAAATATAATTTTTTTAAGAGTAGGCCTATTTTTTGATAAGGTATCACCATAAATGCATTTTTTTAACGATTTTTACAATCTCACAACCACGTTTTATGACCGGGCACCTCCACCAAATGCACCATCCAGGTTAGGTAATTTAATTTAGACTACCTACCCGGCACCTCCACCAAAATTCCGAAATTTTGCATTTTTGGTGTAAATTTTGATATTTTTACATCAAAAATATTCCCACATCGATATCGCATTGAAATATAGATTTTTTGACCAGCAAAAGTTAAAAACAGCGTAAAACGAAGAGAAAAAAATTGCATTTTTTTAAAATCTATAAATTGGAATAAAAATCCGTCGATCCGTTTTGCACCCTCAAAATCCGTTAAAACGGATAAAATCCGTAAAAACGAGAGCCCTGCACTAGTGTATAGTCAACAGTATGATGCGGTATACAGCGTGCCGGTAGCACTGGGTCTCGTACCACACAATAAACTTGAGAGGGAGGGATAGTCGCGAAATTAAAACCACGCGAAATTACAGTTTTTTGTGATATCTCGAGAACGATGCAAAATATCTAAAAACTGATTGCAGGCAGCACTGTGGTTTAGTTAGAACAATATAATGCAAGAAAAAATATTTAATTATAATAATCGGTGCGGTTTGTATAAGATATGCATTAAACTAATTAAATATATCAAATAAAAAACTTAATAACCATCACATGACAATATTTTTTCGTACAAGCTATAGTTCTCCCATAACCACAGGGCTGTCTGCAAACCGTTTTGCGATATTTTGCATCGTTCTCGAGATATCACGAAAAAACTGTTATTTCACGTGGTTTTAGATTCGCGACTATCCCTCCCTCTTAATGGCAACAATATATACTGTTCATATTAATGCCTGAATGGTAGGGAGTCTTGGAAATGAAATTACCATCCTTTCTAACACCCTTGATCTGTATTTGTATTTGATGATGGATGTGGATGACTAAATGATGGTTTAGTTAGTGTATGAAGGTTTAAGAATGATAGAATCAACAGCTTACTTTTGGATTGGGTTGGTTTTGTTCTAAGTCAAATTTATACCATTTTGGGGGAAAATAAGCCAAGGCACTTTGGTTTGGCACATGAAAATCAATTCCTGGCATATTTCTGTTTTAGGTAGGATCTGTGTTTCCGACTCCTTTTTAGTTTGACATTCAGCATATCGTCATCCTAAATAAGGTAGTTAAGCCAGGGTTCCTCAGATCTGAGATTTCACTCAAATTACCACACAACTTTATGTACACTGTTTAAATAAATCATACTATCTCTATATGTGCATTCTTTTATTATTATAATCAACAGATGGATGAGTTTTTACTTTACACTGCCAAATTTACTCTTTCTTATTTATCTAACATCAAGATGGATGTTGTACTAAATGTAAATGACGTGACATTTTTGTACAGTATATTGTCCTAAGTTAACCCTTTATTTATAGGACAGTGGGATACATATTTCCCACCACTTTTCAAAAGCTACACAGTTATATCTGCCAGTTTTTCATACTTTTAACCCGGCTAAAAAGCTGCTTTGTTTTGTTTGGAATTGGTAGAATTTTTCCCCACTAAATTCTAATGATTAGAACGATTTTTGTAATGATTTAAAAATCAAATTGTGTATGAAAACACAAAAATACACAATTTCCGGGATGTCCCGGATATTTTGTTTGCCTGTAAAAGATTCAATTTGAACATGTAAAAAAAAGGAAAAACATGTAAAATTGCAAAAACAAATCTAATTTTTGAAAATAAACTCAAATTTTGATTTTTTCCCAAACTTTGATGTTAATTTGGAATCCAAAATCTGCATATTTTTCCTAAAAGATTGAGGAAAAATATATTTAAAAAACATAAAATTCATTAAAAAATCACAGATTTTAAATTGTTAAGGTAGAAAGCAAAATTTTGGGTCCCGGTCTTTTGTACTATAAAGGGTTTTATTTTAAGTCAAGTTTAAGAGGGAGAAGGACTATTATAAATACAAATCATTGGACTTTCCACTGTTATTAATATCTTTATTTAGACTGGTGAAGGACTGGTTTGATGTTAGGTATGTTCATTGTCCTGTAGCCATAAATAATTACATCTGAATAAAACATGGCATAATTGGATGAGCGAAGCGAAGACTTCAATTTCACTGACCCCCAAAAAATTTAGCTTGGGTTTTTTTTTTGTCTGTTTGCTCTCTACCGGGCAAACGGCATATCCGATCTTGATGAAAATTGGAGGGGACGTTTGAAATCTCTGAACTTAGAGGTGTATTGTTTTTGGGTACAATCGAAAAAATATTTCTCATGAATATTGTAGGCCTACTTTTACGATTTTTTTTGATTTTTTGTGCGATATTTCCGTGCCATGTGGGCCAATTCTGACCAAACGGGTGGGACTACAACGTTCATATTATACATGGACATTAAGGTTATGGTGATGTAGTACCTTTTGAAAGAAAAAGTTAGCCAGAATCCATAGAAATAAAGCTTTTAATATAAGTTTTTTACGGTAAATAATACCAATTGACAAGTAACAATAGAAACTTGACAACAATCACCTACAATGCGTAGGCAGCAAAGCAAAGCACTTAAAAGTAAAGATTCCCAGCAAACTAAAAACTTAAAAAAGCTCATCCATCAACAATGCTTATCATGTCAGAAAGTGCATACATATTTGGGTGTTTTTGACCATTTTGACAGATTCTAAATTGTAGAAAATTGAATTTATTTTTATTTATTTTCTATAATCAATTTATGGACAAGTGCTATGATAGGTGCCTTCATAATTCATATTTACACAATGATGTAAAATTGTTTAATTACAAACGGTTGTAAACAGGGGCGGCTCGTGTATAGGCTCAGCTGCACGCGCACCCCCAAATATCTGCGCGAATTTAAATTCCAAATTTAAGGTTCAAAGCCAATCGTATATTCCCAATAAATCGTTGGTTTGTTTATATAGATATTTTGGCCGGCCCAGAGCAAGGCATATTCGGCAGGAGTCATTCGGCAGTAAGTGCCGCCACTGGGGACGCACTCTTCAGAATGAGCGTACATTTTCACATGGTTTTCTTCAGTCGGCCGGCAGAACCAGCCCTCAGGTCATCTTTTGTATTTACAACATCTGATATAGCTCAGGAAGTCGAACGTGCTAATGGGTCAAAACCTGTTACTCACATTCAGATTTCAGATGCCACGGTTTTTTGCTCCCAGCTTTCATTCACCCCCTCAGTCCGTTCAGTAGCCAGTGAAAGTTGTTCGCGTGAAGGTTGATGCAGTTTTCAAGTAGTGAGCAAACAGTGTTTCTTCGTGCTGTGTAATTATATTTATAAATAACAACTTCAGTAATAAGTGATCGAGGCGCGTGTCGGTGGAGATGAAGGGGCATTATTTTAATCAAGCATTATAATAATTTAATTTCGGGATTGTTTTTCATTATCAATTATGGAGTTTTTTTTACTTAAAGTCGTTTTAAGGGTACTTTTAGACTAATAGTATCCGAAAATATTTTCCCCTCCAGCGGCTGGGGCTATGCCCCGACCCCTTTGCTACTCACATATATTTTTTACACGTGCACCTCCACAATAATCAAACACTTCCTGGATTCTTGGATGTGACTAAAATTGGCTGAGAAATTTGAAGCTACTTAAAATGAACATGCCCGCCTGCCTGACTTGTGAATGAGCCTTTACACGGCTGCCTAACACTTTAAAGTTAAGCTGTTAGTTCCTATCATTCTTAACCTCTTCCTTCTAATACCTTTTTGTGTTTATTATTATGATTTCTTTAGAAAACATTTTACTTATTGTTATAACTTGTATCAAGTTGCAAAGTATCAATTTAGCTATTGCTATGCATACCAAACATAGTATTGATATGTTTTACAATAAATTGTCATGTTAGAATATTTAATGGCTTCTTATTTAATACGCCTACCTTTAGTTAAAGAACTTAAGAGTAAAGCTCTGTTTTTTTATACCTGCTGTTTATAATTGGTAACAGTGGCACTTCCTGTATTGAGTGTATAGTTGTCCTACCATTTATTTATTTTAGCACAATACAAAGGAAAAAAATAGTAAACAAAAAAATAAAATCGGATTCAAACTTCTAATTTGCTGCCCCATTCAATGCCCTCTAGTAATAGTACAAATTGAAAAAATATTATTTGGTGGCAGCACCAGCACCACTTTTATGAGGGACTAGTTGCCTCAAGCCCTACTAGCGATACAGTGGACCGGTACAGGTATGCAAATAGCTACTGTTGTGGGTGGGGCAAAATATTGGTTTTGTCTATAAGACTATAATAATACCACTACCAGGTGGGCTTGATAGAATCTAGTAGGTATGTGCAAAATCCAACAGTTTGAGAACAGGATCAGGAAATCGAGTTTCTATTTCCAATCCTATTTCAGTTTTACCCCATTCCCCCTTTTTTTACTTACATTTTGTAATTTTTGAAAGGCTATAAATTATAATCTTATGTAGTAAATATATCATTTTTCCAAATGTAACTATGTATCGTACTATCTTTCTCAAATTCCTTTCACATGACAACAAAACCCAGAAAATTTTAATTCCCTGTTCTTTTTTTAAGTAAGTAAAGTAAATCAATTGTCACTAGTCATTATCTTATAAAGTTGTCTCATTTCTAGAAACGTAAATTAATTAGCCCTAAGTCACTTAAAATTTCCCCTATCCCACCCGTTTCCCGAAAATTACGGTACAAAATTCCTGTTCCCATCCCAAATCTAAAAATCCCTTCCTCCATCCAGTACACCCCTATAGTATGTCCCCTTCAAATATAAAACCCTGACAAAAGGACACATGCAATTCATACTTTACATAACTAGCAGGACAACCTAAGAAAATAGTGTTGTTAAATCTACTTTTAAAAAGTGGCATGCCACAGCTAGCTACAATGTAGGCCTACTTGTAAAACTACTTAAGAGTCTTTACTAGTCAATTATGGCCTTGGCACGCCCGTAAGCACTCAAATTTAAATGTACAACGCTCTGGAGAAAAATTGAATCGACATAAATGAATTCTGAAATGCACAAAACACAGATATTTTTATGCAGAAGAACATACAACAAACAGAATTGCTTTATGTGATAAAACTGATAAACCCTACTATTCACCATTGTTAAGCGTAAAGTCAACGCGGCGCGAACAATCGAATTCTTTTTCCCGTTGTGTCGACTTTATGCGTAACAATGGTGTATGGTAGGGTTTATTACAACATCAATTTTGTTCTTGTACATTTTAGAATTTTCGTATGTCATTTCAATTTTTCTCTATAGAGCGTTGTACATCTGAATTTGAGTGCTTTTGGGCGTGCCGTGTACATGTCTGTTTCGTGAACACTCTTAAGAAAAGTATCAATGCTACTTTACTGCTACTATTTTAATTTGTTCCGCTAGTATTTTGGTAGAACTTTTCTGAAACCCCCTCTCGTCTTTACTTCATTCCTATCCATATAGGTAAAAAGGAACTGTCCTTCATTCCATAATTTGAATATTTTACTAACAATAACTTTAAATATAACTATTTTTTATTTATTTTTAGTGTCAGGTCCTTATTACTATAGTTGTTTGACAAAAAACATTTTAATCTGTTTTCCCGCCGGAAACAACATGTGACGTTATCCATAGTAGGACGTAAGCTAGCAGATAGCTCTACACACAGTATGAACCAGGCTGGAACCTAGTGCTCATGCCTAAACTCCGATGACGTCAGGACAAAATTAATTTCCATTCTTTGTGCAGTAATTAAAAATCATTATTATTATTGTTATTATTTTTATTTTTATTATTATTATTATTATTATTATTATTATTATTATTATTACTTTTATAAATTGGGATGTCTATTAAAGCATCATATAAAATTTTAAATATGTAAAATGTATTTTTGAAACCAAGTCCCAGTGTTGCCAACTTGACGGAAATTCCGTTAAAACTGGTGGTTTTTACATGCCATATAACGGACAAATATTCCATCTGACGGTTAACGGAAAATCTAGTGGAATGAAAATGAGTCTAACGAAATACTAGTGGTTTTCGAAATAACCCAATTTTCGTGCTTTTTAATGATATTTTGTTGACATTTTGTATGGGAAGCGGTAAATAAGTTTAACTTTTAGCAAATAATTAAAATATTTAACCCTTGTAATGATGATGATGGCCATTTTTTTTACACATTTTACTCAAGATTACGCATCTTAAAAAAGTCAAATTAACCTGTGAAAATAACTTTAACGGAATGTACTGCTATCTGGCGGGAATTTAAGGTACTTTTGACGAGATTAGTACTTTAGGAGTTGGCAACATTGCCAAGTCCAGTCCTCTAGTTTCTAGTTATACTCTCCTCGGTATAATCCTATTTTTGTCCTACACTTTTTCCCTCTTTGCATCACTAATGGCTCACTGTTCATAATGCTGTGCATCAGCAATTCCCTGAATTTCTGTGAAAATGCAAAATTCACCTGTAGGCCTATAAGCTATACTACCACCCTATATTAACATATAGGGTGATGTGCGGTATAGGGTGTGGCCAATGGTCTGATAAGAAAAAAATGCATTGCATGCAGCTGAGATGAGTATCCACAGTGTGACAGGCAAGATACTAAGTAGTGAATAAGGAAGAAAAGAGGAGTTTGGAAGATGGCAAAGGATCAATTGCTATGGTATTGGCACGAGAAGATTGGAGAAGGATAGATGGCAAGACCAGGTACAAGCACATGTGGAGAGGAAGAAGTGGATAGTGGTTGGGGAGAGACGAAAGATAATGGGAGGACAGGCAAAAGTGGATAGATCTGGTGTGGTGGCACAACAAGAGAATAATGAAGAATATGAGCTGTCGAACTTGGCAGGTTGGTTCTTACTCTGTGATGCTTAGTACCAGCAAAGATTAGTCATGACTAATCTTTGGTACCAGCATTGAGTTAACCTAATGGTACCAGCAGTGGAAACATCCCTTTATTAACCAAATAAATTATGTTGGGATAAAGTGTAGCGATTAGGGTTATGCAAACAGTCAAAATTGAAACTTGATCTCAAAACCAGTTGGTCAAAGTTAAGGTTCTAAAAAAAAAGTTTTGAGATTTTTTGTGTTTTAGTAGTGTGCGTGTTCTCGAAAATGTTGGTATAGTCTAGAATTTGGGGGCTGCCCCGATTATCTGAAAAAGGGTACCCGACTTTTGTGTTAAAAACAAATATGTATTTTGTGCGGTCCAAAATTTACACACTTTCTTGGTGGAGGTGCCGGTCCAGACTAACATTATAAGATCACGTAACTGCTTGTAACCAATGTCGTTCGATTAACCAATATTTTCTAGTTCCAAAATGTGACGTTTTGTCGTAAGTCTCTCCCCAACTACTATCCACTTCTCTCCTCCACATGTGCTTGTTGTGTGTGTTGCACGTGTGTATGTGATATAGTGCCTTTTGAAAGAAAAAGTTAAAAAGTTTGTTGGAAGGCTTCCAAATAAAGGTTTTAATATAAGCCTTTCACAAGAATATATTAATCAACAAGTAACTATAGTTACTAACTATAGTAACTATAGTTACTTGTCAATGATCGCCTACATTGTTTACAAAAAGCAAGTCTTTGGACCACTAGATATTTTACTTTCTATTGTTAATTAGTAATACCATAGAAATTAATCGATTTTGATAAACTGATTATATAATATTTTAACAAATAATTTTGGAATGGAACTTGAAAAAGTAATGAGATCCCACACATAACAAAAGCTTGTAAAAATACAGCCAAACCTTACACACTCAAAAGAAATGAGATCTAAAAAAGGGCCAAGCTCATCTACCCTTCCACATTTGCGCATTCTTAATTCATAAACGTTCAGTGTCCCGTAACAACATCTTTGAAAAGTTGGGCAAAATAGAATTTGTATGACCATTACGTTTAAATTAATTAGAAAAAAAAAGAATTAGGAAGAACTATTACGTTTAAAATTAATAGTTGCAAATTCTATTTTGCCAAGCTTTTCAAGGATGTTGTTACGGGACACTGTACGTTTATGAATTAAGGGGAATCCCTAGACCCAAATATGATTTCTTAAGAATGCAGTAAAGACGTCTGAAAAGTAAGTAGAATGTAAGAGGGGCTTAATAAAAGAGCGGATAATTTTTTTGAAATTGTTTTGACGGGACATAACCTCAGAATCAACAATTGTATTCAAATTACTGGAATCAGTTGCTCAAGTTCAAAATTGAATTTTTAGCAGCGGTTTTTTGTATATTATTTCTACACTCCTTTATCTACAACCTAAATAAAAGGATTTTTGTATTCATATGGTTTGTTGCGTTGCACAATTTTTTTCGCCTGCCGGTACAATTTCAAATTTTGTACCGTTTAACGGAAAGAAAAAATCGTGCAACGCCTGAAATCATATAAAACCAATAATACTTATATTTCGGTTGTAGATAAAGGAGTGTAGGAAGAATATACAAAAAACCGCTGCTAAAAATTCAATTTTGAACTTGAGCAACTGATTCCAGTAATTTGAATAAAATTGTTGATTCTGAGGTTATGTCCCGTCAAAAAAATTTCAAAAAAATTATTCGCTCTTTTATTAAGCCCCTCTTACATTCTACTTACTTTTTAGACGTCTTTACTGCATTCTTTAGAAATCATATTTGGGTCTAGGGATTCCCCTTAAGAATGCGCAAATGTGGAAGGGTAGATGAGCTTGGCCCTTTTTTAGATCTCATTTCTTTTGAGTGTGTAAGGTTTGGCTGTATTTTTACATGTTTTTGTTATGTGTGGGATTACAATTAACTTCAAATATAGCTTGTTAAAATTTTCCTCAAAAAAATGTTTTGTTTGTTACCAATGATCTCAGCAGACAGCATCACAATCGAATCGTTGATGACCGACCTGGAATACGTTGCCGTTTCTTATTCCCCGCCGACCGCCAACGCAAGTATTGATTTAAAAGAACCGCCATTTTGCGCCTTGTGGTTAGTTTATATAATCGCTAATAGAGCGTACTAGCTGTACCGTTCTGAGCAAAGAAAATAATAATTACTTTAATGACAGATTCAAATTAGTTTTATGAATCTCACATCAAATTATCCTTTTCTCAAACTGATAACACTAGAGAGGAGCGCAACAGCTGACGGGACGGGACCGTAACTGGATCGGAGTATTGGGCCCTGGGATTCAACCGCCTCCGTGGCGCAATTGGCTAGCGCGTTCGGCTGTTAACCGAAAGGTTGGTGGTTCGAGCCCACCCGGGGGCGCTACGTTTTTTATACGCCTTTCAATTGAAGATTTGTGTTGTATATATTCTTTGAAATGGTCTTCACCGCTGCCTGCTAGCTTTATTTTAAAAGATTTTATTACTTGCAATTTGCTTGGCGTCAAATGGAATTGATAAGTGCATTTTTCTTCTCATTTTCTGCCACGTATTATCTTCAATATCAGTTACCATTAATCTCAGTCACAGGACCGTGTGGCCTAATGGATAAGGCGTCGGACTTCGAATCCGAAGATTGCAGGTTCGAGTCCTGTCACGGTCGAAACTTTTTTTATAAGACTCTTGAAAGGGGCTAGCGATCACTTCGACTAGATTTATACTAGGCTTATTTGGCCGGAATTTGCTTTTGACCAATGAGGAAACTGATCACTGCTAGAAACATTTTGACACAACTAAACATGTTTATTTTGAGGTTGTATGTGAAAGAAAACTTAGAACGAAAAATAATTTTAAAACCATCATTCTTTTACTATTAGGTCAGTGCTACTCGTATAAGCGTATTAATAATCATTATGGCAGCAATCGTGGTAATACACAACAACAGATTTCTAAAACATTGTTCAATCCTGGCAGCCGGCAGTCAATGTAAGAACACAGACTAATAGGCCTACAATTGAATTCTAATACTCAACAGAAAACATTTTGAGTTTTTAATGGCGACAGGTAAGATAATGATGCGATGATGTCAACCGTGGAGAATGTACGGTAAGTGTTGGAACAGGAACGATGGGCCCGACAATCAAAACCACGCTCTAGTATGTATGTATGTATGTATGTATGTATGTATGTATGTATGTATGTATGTATGATGTATGATGTATGTATGTATGTATGTATGTGTATGTAAAGTATGTATGTATGTATATGTGTAGTATGTTATGTAGTATGTAATGTATGTATGTATGTATGTATGTAGGGAATGTTTGTATGTATGTATGTATGAGGGTTATGTAGTATGTAATGATGTATGTAGGGTTGTATGTATGTTGTATGATGTAGTATGTAATGGTGTATGTATGTATGTATATATGCCGCTGTGTAAGTCCGGATTTGATTGAGTGGGTAGCTTCTATACCCTTGCAACTTGCAGCTATGATAAGCAGGCAACTGAACCAGTCTCGAACCACCAACCATCGAGAGTGAAAAATGTACAGACAACCTTATCATAAAATTATAATTATGTTTCCAGGAAAATAACGTCAAATCTATCTCAACAGAGATTGCACTTGAATGAGAGGAGATCATCTCGGTTAGATACGCCGTTGCCCATTATAGGGTATAGCACCTCCAAACACCGTAGTTTCGTGTTGCACTCGTAGAAAAATGTTGACACATTGTGTTGCTGATAAGAGTTTCATTGCCTTGCCTCTATATTCTATAAACCAAACCTTGAACTTTGAATACTTCGATGTTCATGAAACTTCCAAGGAACCATCGAAAGCACAAATCTTGGACCGGCCACTGTTTTCAGTGTCATAATATTTTTTGGTATACTCACAAGAAAAAACAATCGCACTTTTATTAATCGTTTTGTTGTAAGTATATTAGACAATGACATGTTTTTCGCTCTCAACTGAACAAACGGCTACTCTTATTTTAATGAATTTCGGAGCTAACGTTTGAAATATATAAAGCTATTCCTGGGCCTCTATTCTATAACTTGATCCGGATTTGATTATATGTTTTCGTCGGTAATCGATCCAGTTATGGTTGATCGAGGTCGAAAGGAATGCGATTTTTTTCGAAAGTCGAGATTTGTTTATGAAATATTTGGACATGACGAAAACGTACGAATCAAATGAGGTTGGAGTTAAAGAATAGGGGTCCTGTGGACTACCACGTCTTTTAGAGATATCACAGAAAAAATTCGTTTCGTGTTGACTGGACTACTGGACAAATAGCTAGTCCAACTTTGTAGAAATTTCATGGAATCGTGGATTTTTTAAACGTAGATTTTCCAAGCGGTTTAGTGATCATGAAAATGTCATTTGTGCCTGCACGCTGTCTCCTTTCCTCCCCCTACCCGTGGCTGGTTCTGAATCTGATCAGCCTGGGATTATCCTCCCCATATCCTTAGTCTAGAGTGGCGCACTATGAGTTATGACCCAACGGTTGACGCGCCCTTGTTCAAAGTAAACTGTAAAGTAAACTATTACTTTTCGTTGAATCGTTGCTTCATATTCATACACGTTTTTCATGATCATGCTTCGATTAGGGGCCCCCGTGTAACGATATCCGCGGACTTTTGCCCTCTACACCTGTGGATCCTATCCCATGCTCAATATAGCTATAATATTGTATATGTTACTAGGAAAACGCTAAAGTCCCACCGCGTTGAAGGATGAGCTTTTTATAGTTTTTAGTTTGCGTGGAATATCTTTACTTTTGCAAGTACTTTGTTTTGTTGCCTACGCATTGAAGTGATTGTTGTCAGTTTCTATTTATTCTTGTCATTGGTATTATTTACCTTAAAAAACTTATATTAAAAGCTTTATTTCTATGGATTTGGTTTACTTTCAACTTTTCTTTCAAAGGTACTACATCACTATAAACTTAATGTCCATGTATATATGAACGTGTAGCCCCACCCGTTGGTAGAATTGGCCAAATGGCACGAAAATATCGCACAAAAAATCAAAAACTTATATAAAAGCTTTATTTCTATAGATTCTGGCTAACTTTTTCTTTTAAAAAGCAATACATCACCATTTGCTTAATGTCCATGTGAAATATGAACGTTGTAGCCCTACCCGTTTGGTCAGAATCGCCCAAATGTCACGAAATATCGCACAAAAATCGAAAAAACGTAAAGTACGATATTCATGAGAAATATTCTTCGATTGTACCCAAAAACGTAGCAAGTCTAAGTTCAGAGATTTCGAAGGTCCTGTCAAATTTTCATACAGATTGCATTATGCCGTTGCCGTAGAGAGCGAACAACAAGACAAAAATAAAAAAAAAAAAAAAACCCCGAGCTAAATTTTTTGGGGGGTCAGTGAAATTGATTCTTTCGCTTCACTCGCTTCGCTCGCTACGCTCATCCAATAAATCAGCTCTACCTCTAGGCTTTCCACCTTTGAGAATGATATTATATTGAAAACAAAAAGATTAATTCAAAAAGTGGGAAATTTCAATATAAAGTATGTTTTATAGCCGCTGTAGTATTATTATTATTATTCGTTTCAAATAACATTTTTCTTTCTTTTGCGCTGCTTCGTGTATTTCTTGTCCCGTTGAACAAGTCAGTGAGTTGACTGAGTTGACAACAATGAAGGGAAGCCCTTGTCGTCTCTTGACCTGAAACCCTCATGACCGACCTCGTATCCCTTCACATGAGAGATGAGTTATTGATCGCCACGAGCAGACGACACGACAGTCTTATCCAACCAATCAGCTGATGATCGAACAAGACAAGAAGCGGTAACACAATCAACGAAGTAATCCATTTTATACCCGGCCCAATCAATCAGTTAACCGTACTTCTTTCTAGTTCGCATTTTATACTGGGTTTACTTGTGCTTTTTGTTGAAGACATAGTGGACTAACTTGGTAAACGCCGGATTGAAGAGGGACTGCTGCTGAAATTAATTGGTTTGGAAGACAACAGTTTTCAACCTGTTATAAAAGTCGTGCCAAACGGTTGGTTATTTTTCCGCGAAAAGCGATAATACCTTAATAACTTCACAGACTGAAACTTCGAACCAAACCTCTCTCGTACGTCGTAAAATCTCTTCCAATTTGGTTTATGTATTTTTATTCTTTTTATTTGTTTAGAGAAATCAATCCAGAAATTAAAAAATCCATCCCAGCGGGGTATCGAACCCCGGTCTCCCGATTATTTGCGTTTTTTGCCGATAAATTGCTTGCATTTCACGAATAAAGAAAAATAGAAAACTAGCCTTCATTCCAAAACTCGAATATGTAAACACATTAAAAAAATTCTCTGGTTCATACTGACATTTTAACGTGGGAAACAAAAAACACATCTACAAACATACATGCATAACATAGTTCATAAAAGACAAATACATAGGAACATTGTACAAACATCTAAAAAAGAGAAGAAGAAGAAGAAGAAGAAGAAGAAGAAGAAGAAGAAGAAGAAGAAGAAGAAGAAGAAGAAGAAGAAACATGACAGTGATACTGTCAAAGTCAACCTTAAATTAAAACTAAAAATTTAAAGTTACGCACAATCATGAATTGCTTTCTTGAAAGAAGCCAGGGACACATTAATTAAATGGATCTAGTACCGATCACAGAAAACTTCCTGAACACGATTCAGGCAAGTGTATCGAAAAACATCTATACGGCATTTTAGTAAAACATACATACCTACATGCCCATCCATTTGCCTAGTCGCTCTGGAAGGTAGGTACAAGGAAGTTTATCCTGTACGACAAGTTATTATCAGTAAAGAAATTGTGCATGATCTTGTAAAGAAATACAAGATCAATGATAAGATAAGATAAGATAAGAATAGCATTTATTAGCTCAAATCAGCTGAACATACATTTTACATACCATCTTATAACAATACAACATTACAATTCTTCCAAAGATGTTTCTTTACATAATGCACACAAAGAAACAACACAATCAACAACAAATTTAATCCAAAGTAACAATACAAGTTATTCCTTACAGTACATACAATTATTACACTCTTGAATTTTTAATAAATTTACTAATTTTACTCTTAAAAACATCTAACGATGTTGCGCCTAGACTTAGAGTAAGAAATCCCCCAGCGGAACACATGTCCACATCATCTCTGTGATAAGGAACCCACGCCTTAAAACAAAGCATTTTAATCAGTTTCTTCTGCACATTTTCTAAACTGGCAGTATTGGTTTTATGGCTGTTATTAGGGTTCCACACAGGGCTGGCATATTAAGGGTGCTACGCACGGTTGAAAAGTACAGCATACATATAGTACTCGGTAAAAATTATTTTAAAACATTTTTCCTAATAAACCCCAATAGCCGCATGGATTTAGGAATGATTTAAAAAATTTGCTTATTAAACGACAAATCGTGACTTGCTGTGACACTGACACCGACAGTTTTATAAATTTTAAAAAAAAATTGTGTGGGCTCGGGAGAATTTGGCCCAGCGTATAGCTCTGCTAATCGTAAAAGGCGAGAAAGGAGATTAAGTCCATCTCGCAAACATCAGCTAGCAATTTATTTATTGTCTATCCTTGTCATTACATTCAACAACAACAAGAAACGGCGTCGACGCTAGCAAATATTTTGCTAAAACACTTAAAATCTATGAAGAAATTTCGTGCCGCTAAGAATTGTTGAATCACAAAACTAACACGGCACATGCCATAGGTTCTGCCACAAGTGCTCCTGGAACAGGGGAAAAGAATAGGGAAGTCTCACCAGTTTTAGATATTAGCGCTGGTGTACAGAATCAGTAGATATTCACTTTATAACACCATCGCCGTAGTTTATAACACTCTAAAGTAAAAACTGTATTTTATAACACTCTAAAGTAAAAACTGTATATTCCACAGAGGTACAAAGTTTTACGTTTACTCTTTCCCGCGCTTTTATCGTGAAAAGACGTGTGACGTCATAACCCTAAAGACATTGTTGGTAATGAATGAAATTGACCACGGTCTTCTAGATCAAGGAGCTAAATTCACCTCTCGGCCGTTCACCAGCTCCTGTTAAAACAAAAGTCCATTGTTGACATTTTCTTTATAAATGTTTTCGTAAAACCATTAATCGTTAAAAATGTATACACAAATGTGCAAATGTTATATCTTGTTATACAAATTATTGTTTATTAATATTTCTTAATCATACAACAAACAAATTTTATTCTAAAAGTGCTTCTAGAAGTAAGATAATCATCAAATATGCTGTTTATTCAATGACAACACGGTGATTGGCTGTAGGGTTATGACGTATTGCCCTGTTTTTCCCGCCATTATTACGCTAAAACTTTAAGCTCACTTTAGCTGCATTCACTACCTGGACGTCGGCGAGCGCTCGCTGCCGGAAACGGCTGTTTCGACCAATCACGATGGAGCGGCGCTTCGTAGCGCCGAGGAGCGCTGAAGTTGGTTCAGTTCAACTTTTGGGCCGGCGCTCGACCGGAAGTTAACGATATTAAGCGTGTTTGAATTATTTATTAATATATTTGCATCTCAAAATCGAAAACATAATTTACCATACAGTTAAAAGCTGAAAATAGTGTATCAATCGTTGCAACTCTCATTCATATTATGACTATTTCTGGAGAGGGGGTAAATAGTTCATCGAGCGCCCGCCTCGGCACCGAGCACTCGGCGCTCGCCGACGTGTAGGTAGTGAAGGCAGCTTTTAGTGACTGAAAATATTTTTGAAACAACGTAAGTTTTATATTTATGTAATCGGAAGCAGGCCCTGAATAAAATAGAATATAATAACAAATATTTGTGAGTCTTCCTATTTCACTGGGCAGTCTTTGAGGGCGGACGGCAGGTCGTTCCATGGGCGAATAACCCGGAAAGAAAAAGCACTTTTAACTAGGGGAGACTCCCTCAAAGTCTGTGTGTGATTAATTCATCCATAAATTATGAAACTTAGAGGCGAGCTCTGGCAGTCGTCGTCGGGGACCTCTACCCATCCCCTTGACGACTTCTCCGACGACGACGACCATGACTACACGAACGATGGCAAAGACGATGACGACCACGAAGTGAAAATCCCCGCCCTTTACTTCCCCTGCCCGTGGCTGGTTCTGACCAGCATGGAACTTTCCTCTCACACCCCCTAGGCTAGAGTGGCGCATTATGACCTAACGGTTGACGCGACCTTAATCCAGTTAATCAAAAGAAAAAAATACATAGTAGAAAAAAATAGAAATACAGATAGGCCTAATGGTAAACAAGCGTATTACATGCCAATTATTTACATTTTCCAAAAATAATAGCAAATGCTGGATAATGCTGGGAAAAGAATACAGCCAGGCTTCAGCCACGTTCTCCCTCACGGCTCACGGTGGGTAATGATTACCGGTATCAACCATGCGTCGTTGGAACTGCAAAACCTCCTATCAGCACTTTTTCTGGAAACATGTATTCTTATCTCGTTGGCAGCATGTTATTCCTAGGCATCTGTGTGTGATCACATGATCCATTCTGACCAATGGAAATACGTTTAAATAGTGGTTTAGTAAACCTCCTATCAGTGTGGGCTTGGAAAGTGTCTGCAAAACCTCCTATACCTAAGTATAAGGCATGAAAGACGCTGTTTCTGTACGGAGAGTTTCGCCAGGATGTTTTTAAACAATTACTGATTGTTAATTATATTCTCATAGCAATTATAGAAAGCTAAAATTACACTGTTGTTATCTTATATAAAGATGAGTCAAACAAACAACGTCATTTTAGAGCAAAATCCATGTTTATCTTGGCATTCTGATAGGT
Organism: Sweltsa coloradensis; assembly: GCA_024449915.1. Lineage (NCBI taxonomy): Eukaryota > Metazoa > Arthropoda > Insecta > Plecoptera > Chloroperlidae > Sweltsa > Sweltsa coloradensis. The sequence continues at coordinate 499,536 of JAMZAV010000759.1, forward strand.
GTTTTTGCAACGTCTGAAATTTTGTTACTTTTTTGCAGACATTTGCAGATAGGAGGTTTTAATAAATATCGTTTCTTGTGTCTCCTGAACAATTTCAGAAAACACTAATAGGAGGTTTTGCAGTTCCAACGACGCATGTTTCTTCAAGCTCCTTCAACACAATCTTCACTTCTGACGTCACTTACCAGTCTACCTTTCACAAACTCACACTGCGCCAACATCATATAGCATCGGTGGTTCAGTGGTAGAATGCTCGCCTGCCACGCGGGCGGCCCGGGTTCGATTCCCGGCCGATGCATATTTTGATTTTTTTTCATTACAAGTATACGAGCTTTGTGTTTTTAGTGCATAAACCCAAAGACACGAGTGCCACCGTCAGCTATACACGCCCACCTTCTATCACGCCTAATATTATATCATTATATTTTATTTATTCAACTGGACACAAATTCAGCCATAGGCCATTTTACATTGTGTATCATATCACGTGACCCGACACTATTTTGTGATTGGGTCAAATATTCCTGAAAGTTTTCCATACAACGCATTATTATTGGTACTTATTGTATTAATAATTCTTCATAATAAAATATTAGATTCATAGCTAGCTCTTCAGGTGTCGTCAGTGGCGGCGCCAGACAAAAATCATTGGGGGGGCAGAGGATGGGCAAGGTAATAAAGTGGGGGGGCAATCAGTGGCGGGTAGCTGGGGTCTGGGGCGAAGCCCCAGCCGCCGGAGGCTCTTTCGCCGAAGGCGAAAAAAATTTCACCATACTACAGTTATTTCGTCATGTTTTAACTGAAAAATGGCAACTGTGGGGATTACCTTTTTTTTTATGAAGGATAAACACTCGGTAAAATAAACACAAATATGTACAGTTTGTTGTATTTAATTTGTGATTTGATGATTTAATTTTAGTAATGTTACAGTGCAAAACAAAACAAAACAAAAAACTCGTTCTGGAACAGTCGCTTCTTTTATAATTATAAGCATTACTGGAATTACGGTAGGAACAATTTATTATAAAATGCAATCGATATACATTAATTTAGAACAGTGTACTACGACTGGGGGGGCAAGCGGGGGGGCAATTGCCCCCCCATGCACCCCCGTAGCGCCGCCACTGGGTGTCGTTTTTTTAAAATCCATAATATGCAACTACAGTAGGCCTACTTCGTTATAGGATAACCCTAGTTATTAATCCGGTAATCTCCATAGTCTACGTAACTCTAGAGCTTCTATGATATAATATGACGTCAACTTACTACTACAAATATTAAATTAAAAAAAAAGTTCTTTGATTAAGAGGAAACGTGACTGCAAAGCTGGTTTTTGAAAAATTATTTTGTTAAAGGGGCTATTACCCTAAAAAAAAATACTTCATAATCTATAACATAAAATTACACTCAAATGACCGTTTAAAAATTATATCTTGTAACTGTGATTTTACACGATTTTTTTTAATTTTTTGATCATAAAATTTGTAAAATTGTCGTTTTGGGAAATTTCTTAAATCGGCTTTAAATTGCTTCTGTTTTGTTCAACATAGATACTAAAGCATTCATTATACCAATCTAAAATGGCCCTTTATTACATCGTGCCTTGAAATTGTGCACAAATATATAGACTTAAACATGCAAAAATAGGCATTCCAAAATAACACCCCGTCTTGGTAATCAGCATATTTTGACCGAACTATTTGCCCAAAGTACAAAACAAAAAATAGAGGATTTACAGAAAAGGCTGTCAATAATGGCCAGTATTTTTTCTGATCAAAATCCTCCAAGGTCACGGGGCATAAAGATCGTCCCCATGTTATTTCTTATGGGAGATTTTTGCCGATGGGACCTAGCTCGAAAAATACCAAGTTCAACATTTTATTTCCGGGTCATGGTGGACCCAATAATTTTCCTGTTGATTTATAAATTCATAACTATAGTTAGCCTGGATGAAATATATTTTTTAGTTTAGCGGCTGAATACCCTTTTAACTCTTTTATTTCATCAATATTGTTCCTCTCGTTTACAAATTACAACTCAATCCTATTCGTTCAAGATTATTTATTCGCTCATCGTCTTGATTAACCTCCTTGAATCGGCTGCTAATACGATGTAGCTGTAATTACAACAATAAGACGGATTGTGTCGCATCCCGGTTCCCGGTCTGTTATGATGACATGCAGTTAACCATCTTGGTAAATTGTGTGCCGAATCTCATCTCTTCATAGGTTAGGTGAGAGTCCTGTTGGACTTGAGTGGCAATCTCAATTCCTGATGAAACCGTTGTTTTCATCATAAAATGATAATATGCTGGCTTTGTGTATGAAATATCCCAAAGCAAAGGCCATGGCTTGATAGCGATGTCGGAGGGAGAATCGTTCGGTAGTCAAAAGAAAACCTTTCCCCTTTCAAACTCGGCCTATTTTCTGCATATTTTCCCTAAATTAATGACCAGCTTCCGCTATGTGATAGCTTCTATTATTAGTTAGCAAGAGATCGTTTTAATTACACACAATCTGATTAAAGCTTTTGAAACTGTGTATTAATATTTGTAGGAAAAAAGTTTAAATCCCTAGAGCTATCGGAGAATTTTCAATTGATCTCTACGTTAAAGGAGCTATTGGAGATTGTTTTCCTTTCACAAAGAGGGTCGCATTGATCCTGTAACACGAGGCCTTAGCGTAATGGCAGGGATCATTAAAGAAATGTAGGAAGTATGGGGCGTGTTCTGGGATGCTTGACTAAACGGAACATGAGGCTTGGGAAGGAAAATCCCCCTCCCCTGTTGATTCGCCTTCAAAGTAGGCGCTATCGGCATTTCGTATCGCGATGGGCGCAAGGGTGATGCTGGTATACTTGATCTTGATTCTTGAACCGTCTTGATCCACCGTACAACTATTGGTGTTGGAGGTTCGGGATACATTGAAATTCCATTGGATGGGCAACGTTTACAAAAAAACGCATGTCAATAATTGGAGCTCATGTTCGGTTTTTATCGTGATACGTGACACGCATAGACGGACGGACGTATAGAAAAGTGTTGCATTGCATTTGATAATTTTACAGTTTGAGAAGGATTGAAACCATTGTGAATGTTATGTTAAACCGTATGAAATCCATGCGGAAGATGTGGATCAATAAGAGAAGACTCTAAAGGTCTTGTGTTGAGCTGATTAACTATAATATCCCGGAAGAGGGCTAAAGTAGGTCTTCTCATAGGTTCTCGGTCAACCGTTTATTACGTTTATTATTTACAAAACTACATTATTTTAAATCCTGCGCAATTCTTGACTTTGGAGCCGTCCTAGCAACGAGGCAAATTCTAAGGTTGTTAAGAATTATCCTTGTTGATTCTGGCGCCGCCCGCGAATGGAATCGTGTCCAGCTTGTTTGGTTGGTGTTTTTCTATTTAAAATACCGCGGTCTCTATTTGGTCATTGTTCGCTCGCGTCGGCGACAACAGGATTGGGTTGGTCGGACTCAAGGTCCCACAGGGGACAAGTTGGGTCGGAATGACAGCGAGGCTCTGATTAAAAAAACTCTATTAAAATATCTAGTTAGTATAGTTAAGACACCTGATACGGGCATGCATTACACCATGACCAATTCGAGTGCTTACGAGCGTGCCGTGTACATGTCTGTCTCGTGAAGTAGACAATAATTATTATTTGTAGCCCAAAAATTTCAAGAATTAAGTATTTGCCCCTTCTTATGCTGCAGTAACTGATCATGGGACTATTGCAAATAAAGTTACAGTACAGGTAGATTAACTTTTATCTTTTTTTTTTACGTTTACAGGGAAAACAACATTGCCCCCGAACTGGTCAAACCGAAATCGTTATCTCAAAACAATTCGCGAAAATAAATTATCAACATTGCTGTTCGATGCCCATGCCCTGGTAGTTATCAGTACACGATCATCATCGTCGTCGTCGTTAATGTCAACGTCATCGTCTTCGTCGTCGTCAATCGAGAATAGTACGATATTATCATTGCAAGTTCATGCACTTCTAAACGTCACGAAACCTCTATAATATGTGTGTCTTCAAATATGTGTGCTGAAATGGAGATATGAAAAGAGAGAGAGAGAGAGAGAGAGAGAGAGAGAGAGAGGAGGGGGGAGAATCAAGTTAACAATAGAGCTCGAGTATTCTGCGGCTTTCAAGTCCCATGTGGTCTAGTGGCTAGGATAGCTGGCTTTCACCCAGCAGGCCCGGGTTCGATTCCCGGCATGGGAAATATTTTTACGATCGTTAAATCTTCTGTTTTGCTATTTATGTAATGCACAAGTTGTGAGAAGGTTCAGGTTGGGTCGGGTTACGCGGCTGATAGCAAACATCAATCTCTTTGATAAGTTCCACTACTCACGATTGTTTGGCTCAGTTGTTAGCACAGCACATGCACACACACTTTGCATCTTCAGCACAGACTCCCGTTCTTACTTTACGACAGACCTGTCAAGATCTGTGTATGTCCAGTGAGATTTATGCAGCACATTTTTTCTTTGCTTCTTCGGGAATTTGTGTAAATAGACCTATTATTGGAGCAGTAAATGTATCCCTTTTGTTGAGACGACTGCAAAATATTCTTCGTAATATGCAGCCAGAAATGCTCACAGTTCACGGCTTGACACAGGATTAGGAATTTACATCAACTTTTTGTTATTTTCCCTGGAATCCTTTCTTGCACTTTGCATGCATAATATTCAAATAACATATTTTTATTCGTTTGCCATCGTTACCGAGATGTACTACACTTACTCGGTTCAGTGGCGCAGCTAGTAACTCAAAGGCCCGGGCGCGAGGTTCTCTTATGGGCCCCTGTAGTTGCGTGGGCTACACGGGGTCTGGGGCGAAGCCCCAGCCGCCGGAGGCAGAAATTTTTTGGACCGTTTTTTGCTCAAGATAGCCTGTAGAGCGATCTGAAACAGGAACTGTCCCAACTACTATTTTTGGAATACCGGGACAGATCACACAAAAACGGGACGATCTTGTTAAAACTGGGACGTCTGGTTACCCAATGACCCTATGTTTATAACGATGCATACAATGCAAACAACAATAATTAAGTGCCATCTTTGTCATATCGACAAATTAATTTCCAATGTCAATGAAGACATTTTTTATTTAAAAATTATTTTTTGTAATATTGTCTAACACATTTAGGACACCCTACATATAGTGGAATTCAGTCTCATTTGTAATTCCTATAACTGGACACATGGTTATTCGGGGTTATCCCTGAGGAGGTTATCCCTGAGGCACCGGGCCCGGGCGCGGTCGCGCCTCTTCGCGCCATGGTTGGTACGCCCCTGACTCGGTTCAATAAATATCCATTATATTTTAATCTTCACCTATGTGGTTCGTGTTTAATTTACAAAATGAATTTGGCTGATATTACATTCCGATAACGGTATCATTCGTCATAACGGCTTCGTTCTCCTCGACGTGTGCTTGACAGTCCGGGTTCGTGGAGGAACCCATATGACTGTCAAGGTTACACCGTCCTTTCGGATGGGACGTAAAGCCGTTGGTATTCTCGGTACTTTTCGAAAGGAGTAGGCTACGTGCCTGTACCGGGTTTCCCCCCACCCCTTCTTTATTAAATTTGCACTAGTGGATTGCATTATCCGTTGCAAATAGAGACTTAATAATAATAATAATAATAATAATAATAATAATAATAATAATAATAATAATAATAATAATAATAATAATAATAATAATAATAATAATAATAATAATAATAATAATAATAATAATAATAGATATTATTATTATTGAATGATATCAATTGTCATAAAAGTATGCCCCGACTGGGGATCGAACCTCTGGCATAGCTCTACCAATTGAGCTATCGAGACACAAGACAAAATTTAATAAAATTGCTATTTGTTGTGACATACTTTTAATGACAATTGCTATCATCCAATAATAACTCATGGCCCAAAAGGGATTGGATTTTTCCATGTGTTATTATATAAAATTCCCATATTATTGATAACATAGGTAATGGACAATCAGTGATGAACGTAATTAGAATTATTGCCCGCTGGTTTGTCAGATCTAGCGTCTATGACGAAAGCTTGGGACAGGTAAAATACATTAAACAACAACAACAACAAGGTAACTTCGGATCTCCGAACAACTTTACCAACATTCTCACGTCTACTAAAGTTGTGTCGCCGATCGGAAGGTAGGCGCGGGGCCCTACTTAGTCTTTGTAGTGCAAGAGTAGGCTATAACTAATACTTGAAGTAGAAACTTGAAAAAGCAAAACTCCCAAATCATGCGGGTGGTTTAAATATAAAGCAACTCTTTGTTCGTTAAGTGGAAGGGTGAACGGACGAATATAAAATAGACCTCAAACTACAATCACCACCATGCCAATACTTTGAGTTGAGTAGCAATTTATTCAATAAACTATAATTCACAGTGGAAAAACACAATAGATGAGGAGGTAAAATAAAATGCGGGCATTATTTGGAACGTTCTGTCTCATCCTTGTTGGAGGGCATTGCCAACAAAAGATCGCATGCCAATCGGACGTCGTTTCGGTTTTTATCGAGAGACGTGATTCACGCACATATGGATTTTAATAACCCTTATCTAATAAATATAATTATTTCATACATTTAAAGATTAAAAAAAAACTATTTATTCTCGGTGATAGATATTATATTTGTTATAGTTTATTTACAGATATTTTCCTGTTATTAAAACTCGGTTTCCAATCCCACTTCAACCAAAAAAATATGTGAAAGAAATATAAATATCATTTGTATGTGTAGTCATGTGTACATGAGCATTGATGCGAGGGGTTCGTCTCTGCTTCACGCTTCAGTTGATCGTGCCGTAATATGTTGTAACTTGAGTATATACCTCCAGACCTACAACGATGTGAGATTTGATTAGCTCAATGCCCATCCACGTGAAAGACAATCAGCAAAGTCAAAGTGATTGTCAAGTGGTCAAGAACGGATCTCGCTAAATCCCCTTGGCAACTGGCATTGGCAACAAAGTCATAGAACCGCTTTGTCTGCCCTTTTCAGCATTTTCTTAAAAGTTGACGAGATAAAAGTGGAAATCCGGGGCAAGTTCGAAATACTATGCAAAAAAGAGACTAGATTGTAATAAAAAAAATCAATGCAGTAGCTAAAGGCAAACATTTTCTTCCACTTTGTGTGGTGCACCCTAAAACAAAGTTTGTAGATAAGCGCAACGCAGTGTAAGTAAAATATGTTCAGTTTTTAATAACCTTATTTTAAAACAAAACTTTATAAACATGAACACAGGAAAGTATGCAAAACATGCGGCCAAAGTGGAGCATAAACTTAAAGTTTTGTTGACTTTGTTTTGTATACAAAATAATGCTTATCCAATTTACTTACAATACTGGTACATAGCACAATGCTATACGATACAAGCAGTCATGTTAGTATGAAACTGATTTTTAATCTATAGAAATAAAACCGACATATGAATAAAACCGCTCAATGATTATAACGCCCGGGACTCTGATTTGATACCCGCCACTTGGCATTACTGAAAGAAGCCCTTGGATATTCGTGTTGGATATCCACGTGAAGGGCCAGGGTCACATAATGTACAACGGATGTGCTCCTCAAAGTGTATACAATTAAACATGCTGCAAGAGTAACATATTTGGATTAAAAAATTACTCTTTAAATCATTGATAGAACCTCAATCTAGGTTCTACACTCAATGGTTAAATGTTATTCAACACAATTTTTAATGTAACTAAAAACTAAATTGTTTCCCTGTATTACAGTCTATTTACAGTCTAAACAGTTCCATCAATTATATAACACTGATGAGTCATGCACTAAAACTAATTATGAAATTGTAAAATTGTGATTGTAAGCTAAAATATTATTTAAAATGGAAAAACGTTATAAATGGTTTGAGCTTCAAACAAGCAATATTTTATCAAGATATTATTCAACAGTGAAATGATTTCAAGCAAGTTTGAAGTGGTTTCTGCTTATGTTCATAATAAATTATAGTAAAAAATAGCTTCTTATTTTTTCTTTCTTCTTTTCTTCTTTCTTTATAATGGATGTTAAATTAATCAAGATTTAACGGTACATGATACACATGCTCCCATTTCCGTGACTATTGTTTGTGAATGACAACGATTTCAGCTGCTTTCTACAGAAAAGTGTTATATTTATATTTTGCCTTCATAGTGAAGGAAGGCTTGCCTGAAGATGATGAAAATAAATATTGACATAAATGTTTCCCGAACTCAATGTAAATACGTTACGTTCCACACGGACGAAAACAAACGCAAAAAAAACAGAGAAACAAACAGCAGCGGAGCGACAATCGAATCATTTTTATGCTCACATCTGAGAGAGCGTCGAGTATAGAAGGTATTCAGCACAGATAACAGAGTACACTACGTGGTATTCAGTGTACACTTTACACCCACAAGTCGAGTTAATATTGGCACCTGTTCCAGCTAGGTTCATAGACAAATATTAAACATGAGGAGGCAAGGATCGAAATTTATTGTAACCCGGTAGCCCCTGGCTGGCCAATTCATTCTCGGGGTACCAAAACCAGGCAGTCTCCCGGGCAAAAATTATATACGGTAATTGAGTTTTTTTATAGAACGTTTCGCTAGAACTCGCTATGCACAAATTATAAGCTAGTAATACGTCATAAGAGCGAGTGAGACTAATTTCAAGTCCAACTGTAATGTTGTAGACTGTATAATGTTTTTCTCGATTTGGATAGTCGGGAAACACTCCCGTAGGTGGAATTGTTAATATTTAATACAATTCAGGAAATAAAAAATCCATCCCGATCGGGGTTCGAACCCTAGTCTCCCACATTCCGGGCAGGCGCCTTAGCCAACTAGACCACCGAGACGGTAACTATAACAACACTAACTAAAATTAAAAAATAAATAAACTAAAACTAACAACAAGTTTAGTTAGCTAAGGCGCCTGCCCGGAATGTGGGAAACTCGGGTTCGAACCCCGATCGGGATGGATTTTTTAATTTCTGAATTGTATTAAATATGTATATTGTGTTGTTTGTACAAATCCTTCACTATTTTGTTACGAGTTTAGGTACCAACGTAACCTAGTAAAACAAACATTGCAATCGACGCCTAAAGAACACTATGAAATAATCGAGTTGGGAATATAAACAAAATACATGCAAAAAGCGATTTACATGTTTTGTCGAATAATTTCGACTACTCGAAATATCTAAACAGAGCTGCCAAAATCACGCAGAAATTAGCAATTCCCAATGTGTGTAGTACTGAATTTATATTCAGCAGGAAGGTATTTTAACCTTTTATTGATTTTGCTCATCATACTTTATAAAAATTATTATTTTGTAATTTAACATTTTTTTAAACTACGTTCTTATTTGTAAAATATATTAGCCAAAAGGCACACATATATTAGTGTTATATATTTTTGTTATATCTATAATTTTAATTTGTATGAATGTATTCTACATGATTGTTGATTAATGTTAATATAAGTGTAAAGTCTACAAATATATGTAAAAATATAACCACGATCTATGGAGATAATATACGAATTAACTATGTATCTCTATTGCCCACCTATTGATTAAGATTAATGCAAACAATATTTTTGCTTTCAAATAAAATGATTCAATTGTAACCCACCCGAGCATCAGGTTGGCCGCCCGATGACAACGCGCGCCTGCGCGGTGACGGCCGCTTCCGGTGACCACTTGAGCACGCGGCGGGGTTACTCTTCAGTCCCTTATCCGTCGTGGCGTCGCCTCCTCTGCGTTCCGCACAGCGCCGCGACGCTCAAAGCATGCTCGCTGGCGGCTTTCATTAGGGTGGGTTTACCTGCGAAGTTAAGGGCGGGGGCTTAAAATCTGACAACTGAAAAGTTTTTAAATCCGTATTCCGTAATAAAGGTGATGACGAACATTTAAAAATACTATTTAGGTCGGTATTAAACTAGTGTTAAAAATTAAACTTTTTAGAGCTTACGAAGTCAGAAATTCGAATTGAAAAACGTCGTATTACGTCAAACTAAAATGTGGTGACAATATTAAAACACCGAGGTATAAATGTTAAAAATTTACATTATTGACATAAAAAATTAGATGTCAAATTGTTCTTTGCCAACAGTAATTCGAAAATAACAATACTTCTATCTAAAAATATTAAAAAAAAAAAAAATGACGGTTATCATACATAGTTAGCTTTCAACCCAAAAACATATTTTATTTTCGCCGAGTTCAATAATAAAAGCCGTTTAACAGACAAAATCCTTCCCGTTGTTTTCGTCAATCTTCATTCAATTTCCCCTAAAAATAACTCCATAAAGTGTTTACTCTTATAATAGATTTACTACTGGGTCGTAAATCGAGCGAAGTGCTTTTATTTCGAGTTTGATGTAATATTCCATGCGTCGCACTGTTCGACCGAAGACCTCTCCCGCCCAGCATTGTGAGTTGGACGTCTCATCGCTCAACAGCTATTTATTATATTCTACTTCATAATAACATAATTTGATGACGATCTAGCGCGTGTAAAGAGCTGCTACCATGAGTGAGGATGGGTCTGGTGGTGACAACCACCAGAACCGCTCGACGCCCAACGACGTGGGACACTCGAGTCCAGCAGACGCGTCTTCGAGCTCCGCCAACGACAAGATCTACGAACGCAAGACTACGAGGAAGGTGATCAGGGTCCTTACAGTCGTGGCCTATGTGTTCTTCGTGTCCCTCGCCGCAATCATGTTATCCATGTACTACATCTTCCTGTGGGACCCTGCGGAACCAAAGCGGGAGCGCCTGGAGGCAAGAGTCGACCCTGAGGAAACGACGCGTCCTTGCTCAACAACGCGTCGAGGTAAGTTATCCATGTACTACATCTTCCTGTGGGACCCTGCGGAACCAAAGCGGGAGCGCCTGGAGGCACGAGTCGACCCTCGGGAGAACGACGCGTCCTTGCTCAACAACGCGTCGAGGTAAGAAACCCAAGATCAACTTGACCCCGTTCTCCCGTTGTTTGCTAACATCATTAGCCTCGCGGATGTGAAGAGCTGACTTCTTGAGAAAGGTGGGGTAAGCTTACATCCCTCGTAGGGTTGCAAGGTCATATCGATTGGCCTTGTTTTATAAAGGGGCGTAACAAGCATCAATCAATCACTCATACAGTGATTTAAAGATTTAAGTACAATAATATTAATCGTTGACAAGCCTGTGTACGTGTGCTGCTGTAAGATGTTAATTTAAAAAGTTGACACCTAAGGAACAATAAGACTTTGATATAATAATTATATTGGTATTGGTATTGTGATTATTTATTTCAATATAGCTATGAAAAAACTCAAGTTTTGTCCCACAACACGTGCAATCGGTTATTGCGAAAACTTACCGACAATAACGGATATAATTTCTTTGCGCCCAAGTGCTCTTGTTTCAATTAAAATATCGTGTGCATAATTCCCATGGTCATTTTGTTTTCGTATCAATCTAAACCTTCAAAATATACATGTTTATAGGCTAACTTTCAAGAAATTAAAAATGATTGTATTTATTCGATGATAGTAACTGTAATCTAGACACTGAAGAATAAGAGAATGTCCTGAAACGTGCTATAGTCAACATTCGTCGACAGATGATACAAGCCTATGCTGAATGGACTCCAGCCCATCCACAGATCTATCACATGGTTTTGAAGAATTATTATATCCCACGAGAAAAACATAATAAACCTGAATTTACCTCCATCCATTCATATCTAAAGTCTGTCTGGCCAAGGAGACTGAGTAGAGGGTGTGGGTGTATTCCCTGCACAGCACTCGGGTAAAATGTTTTCCGTCTCAGCCTTCTGAGATAACATTGTGGGAATTGAAATAGATTGCATCAGTCACGAAGTGTTTTACGTTAATAAGCTGACATTGACAGGTCACTTTTGTGTTCAATGTGGAGTGGCCCACACCTTAAGGCATACAATTCACAAAGGTATTTTCTATAATGCATTTTTTTAAATGTATTTATTTAAATGCATTTATTTAATGTCTATCCTATTCAGTTATAAAAACTGATTTTCAAAGGAGGACAACAAAAAAAATATAATTACATAGATGCAGACACAACAATGAACTACATTTAAGTAAATATTTGAAATAGTAATATTACAACAATAATGCATTAAACCCCAATGACGACAGCCAAGACAACACGATGATGATAACAAACTTTGACGACCATGACATGATAACCCCCCCTTTCCTCCCGCTACCCGTGGCTGGCTCAACAATTTTGGTAACATATAAAAAGGATATTAAATTAAATTTATGAATGAATAAAATATAAAAAGGGTGGGGAATGAAAAGAAAAGAAAAAAGTAAAGAAAAAGAAAAAGAAAAAGAAAAAGAAAAAGAAAAAGAAAAAGAAAAAGAAAAAGAAAAAAAAGGAAAAAGAAAGAAAAAGAGAGAGAATGAAAGAAAGAAAGAAAGAAAGAAAGAAAGAAATCAGTATAAAAGAAAAACAAAAATAAAACTGATTTATTAGACGATCCCACTCAAACGAATATGCGGTTTGCCAAAAATCAGGGACAGCAAATCAGGGAGTAATAAATCTTTCGCGGAAGAAACCACCGAACGCGAATCTTCATTCTTGTGTTCAATCTTCATTTTTGTGTTCAAATCTTGATAACAATTTAGTACAAAAGATCTTGAGTCTAATATTGCATAAGGTCTTTGGTCAACAACAATGTCGATTGCACATTTAAATGGCTATATGAAGTGAAATGAATTGAAATGAATGAAATGTAAATAGTAAAAAGAAAGAAAAAGAAAACGTTAATACTGATTTATTACTCGATCTCACAAACGAATTTTATGAGAAAAAAATATTTTTTTGTGTATGTGTGTGTGGATATTAAATTTGTGCCCGTCACCTGAAATTCCCTCTTCATCTCTAAGATGGATATTCTTGCAATAAATGGAAAAAACAGCATTTTATCATTTCAGCAATTTTAAATCCTTTTCTGCAAATGAAGAAATTGGATCAATGTTCAAAGGAGGGATTGCTACTGAAAAAATCTTATAAGCTTTAAACATAACCAGTACTACCTGTTGTATAAAAGCCTGGGTATAGAGTAGACCAACCCCTAATCTATGATGACGATTATCTATCTGCACAAACCCTTCTATAGCGTAGCCAATAATAAACCGCCATGCAAGTCAGGACTCAGGTGACTTTAATTTAATCGGCGTCGATTACAAAATGAAGTCTATCCATATTATGTCAATATACTGAACCCTAATCATATACTACTTAAAATTTGCTGTGCACTATCAGCATTCAATAACACAGTGAAATACTAGTTACCTGAGCCATTTGGATTTGAAACTTTCAAAATTTAAAGCACTTCAAAACGCTGATGCTTCATCAGAATCAGTTTGACTAATCAGTTTGACTGTAAGATAATGAATACATGCTTGCAATAATATAGACTGGACACGTAACAACTAACAAGTTTGAGGAGGCAGGAATACAATCTTACGCGACTGTACATTATAGATTATAGCCAATACTGCAGCACATCTTTTCAAGCGAGCTCTCTCGGTGAATGGCAGAAGATTCGGGATCATCTTTTTTCCACTCTTTATTCGTTCTGAAGGCTCATGTAAAATAGGGTTTCGAAGCCCGTGAGCTTTTGATTACATTATTGTGATCCTACTTCGGTCTAGCCAACCCGAGCTCACCTGATTCGATCTCCACCACACCCACAGTTGTAAGGCTTGGTAAGCCTCTTATTGTCAGCCGCACGTCCTCAACTATTACTGATCACCTAGCATGAGCATGCCACGGTGTGCCCTCGGGGAGATCTATAGATCACTAGCACACCCGCAGTTGTAAGGCTTGGTAAGCCTCTTATTGTCAGCCACGTACGAGCCCACCTTCCGGGTATTCGCTATACTAATATAAAAATATAGAATATTACTACTATCACGGATGTATCATGCAATCTGGCCCTGAGTCAGGGTGATGTTATTTATAACACATACGCAGTTGCCGCTATAGCAGTTAGTTTATTTTTTATTTTATCATATTTGTCTTTAATTAGGGTAGATTAAGACGCTTGAAATATGATACTGTTCTAGGGATATAATCTTTGGACATAAGCTTAGGAGATATTCAAAATAGTTTATAATTAGCGTAACGAGGATATTCAAAATTTACCATTAAAGTGTTTGATGAATATTTATAATTATGGTAGTCGTGTCCCTTGAGAGTGCCTAAGACTGAGACCAACCCTAGCTTTAGTGTAGAGGAGTGGGGGTATACACAGGGTGGTACTCCCGCTCTGCTTGACCAGCACCTTCGTTGTCATCGAAACACCCGCAGTTGTAGCGTTTGATAATCCTCTTTGGCCAGCATTGTCAGCCGATTATACGAGAGAGCACTGCCCGCACGTGGCCAATAATACATAATATAGAGATAAAGGGATAATGAGTGAGCAAGCTATAGGAATACATTTTCAAATGCGACATTGTTAACTACTTCCCACAATCACTTTACTTTCTACGTAATCATAAAAGTATTTCGAGTGGGTAGCTGGAATCGAACACCCCACCTTTCAAATATATTGATTGCTGTGGACTGACATTCGGTCAGTTCTAATTCATTCATTCATTCATTTATTTTGAAAACATCCCCGTTATTAATGGGCATATTATTTAAATTTATGTGCAATATTATGTTTTAAATGCTTATCGGCATTGGTACCGGTATGTGTCGTAGTAATTTTGTGAGCACAAATATGTGCCATTTATTCTATTCATACGTATACAGATGAGTGTGCGAAGCATTTTCAAACCATGCAATGTTTAAGCAATTTGATTCTTAAATGTAGCATTTTGTGTGTTTTGAAATTTTAAAATTAGCTTTGGAGAAAATTGATAAATTCAAGTTCCTCTCTTAAAAAACTGTCTAATGAGACTTTGCTTCTATCTATATCTTCTTCTCATCGGAACGCTTTGTCCGTGAGTTGCAATGTAACTTTGTCACTTGTTATGGATGACTAGGCTTTAAACAAAACGAGAAGTCGATTTCATTTCCAATCATTATGGGTCAATTTTATTTAAAGCAAACATAAGGATGAGGCAACATTTTCAAGAATCGTGAACTTGCTGATTTTGCTTCTGCAACGCATAACGCTATTTCATCTGTATCATCTTTATAGCACTGCGAAGTGGTGATCTGATCTTATGGTTTCTAAAACTCTATTTACCACCTACTTACTATACAAACAGCGCAAAACGATATTTTTACACGTTCCCCGATGAAACTTTGGATAACATTGTCTAGTTTCGGATCTCGATTGAGCTCATAACCAAAAAAAACATCAACAGTCGAAACGTCAACTTTAGGCTTGTGTCAATAAATCAAAACCGCAACCACGCATGCCAATATCAAAGAGTAAATAATCTAAACATCCGGCATCACAGTATATAATTTAAGCCTTTTCCGGTTTAAAGAAGGCTATAAAATAAAATCTCTTTCAAATTTGGGTCATTTGATTTTATTTGTAGCCTATGCAAAACACCGCCAAATCTATAAGTGGACGCGGTTATTTTTTTTAGGGTGTGCTTTACTTTCCGTTATATCCAAAAACACATAACGCTTTAGTTTGTAAACAAGTGAAGTATACTTCCTGTTTCCACTGACTGCATGAGGTAACTTTTTAATTTGGATTCTTAAATACTAGGAAAACGCTCAAGTCCCGCCGCGTTGATGGATGAGCTTTTTAAAGTCTTTAGTTGCGTGTGATATCTTTACTTTTGCAAGTGCTTTGTTTTGCTGCCTACACATTGTAGGTGAATGTTGTCAAGTTTCTTTTGTTTCTTGTCAATTGGTATTATTTACCGTAAAAAACTTATATTAAAAGCTTTATTTCTATGGATTCTGGCTAACTTTTTCAACTTTTTCTTTCAAAAGGTACTACATCACCATAACCTTAATGTCCATGTATAATATGAACGTTGTAGCCCCACCCGTTTGGTCAGAATTGGCCCAAATGGCACGAAAATATCGCATAAAAAATCAAAAAACTTATATTAAAAGCTTTATTTCTATAGATTCTGGCTAACTTTTTCAACTTTTTTTTTCAAAATGTACTACATCACCATAACCTTAATGTCCATGTATAATATGAACGTTGTAGTCTTACCCGTTTGGTCAGAATTGGCCCAAATGGCACGAAAATATCGTACAAAAAACCAAAAATCTTATATTAAAAGCTTTATTTCTATAGATTCTGGCTAACTTTTTCAACTTTTTCTTTCAAAATGTACTAAATCACCGTAACCTTAATGTCCATGTATAATATGAACGTTTTAGCTCCACCCGTTTGGTCAGAATTTGCCCAAATGGCACGAAAATATCGCACAAAAAATCAAAAAAATCGTAAAAGTACGATATTCATGAGAAACATTTCTTCGATTATACCCAAAAACGTAGCAAGTCTAAGTTTAGAGATTTCGAAGGTCCTGTCAAATTTTCATCCAGATCGCATATGCCGTTTGCCCGGTAAAGAGCGAACAAACAGACAGAAAAAAAAAAAAAAAAAACAAAAAACAAACAAAAAAACACCCGAGCTAAATTTTTTGGGGAGTCGGTGAAATTGAAGTCTTCGCTTCGCTCATCCAACAAGGTAAAGAGAAAATTTTCAAAATATTTCAATTGAATTTTTTAATCGTAATGGGATAGCAAAACTGGGGTGTATCTATTAAGCGAGCGAAGCGAGCGTTTCCATTTGACTCTGCCGGAAAAATTAGTCACTGGTTTTGTTTTTTTGTTTTGTTTGTTTTTTTGTTTGTTTGTTTGTTTGTTTGTATGTCTCGCCATAACGTTCGAACGGAGGATCGGATCGATTTGAAATTTTGACCATCCGCAAGCTTTGTTCTCGATTGAATGCCATTAGTTTTGTGGCAAAATCGTTCAAAAAGCTAAAAAGTTACATTAAAGTTAATCGAAAGTTTTTTTTTTCAAACTAAACGGCGACAAAATCTGAGGTGGCCAAATCATTTAGAATGTCCGTCCGGTCACGAATATGTTAATTTTATTTTGATCCGATAAGTAGTGTAAATGGAAATTACATTATAACAAAAGTAACGTTGCCATGGCAACGAAAAGACGCGCGAAGTTTCTAATGCACTGCCACCTAGAAGTAATCAAAATCCAACCAAATACAAAAATTTGTAAAAAAAAAAAAACGGCAGCCAAGCTCTCCTTCAAAAGTCTTCGGCTGTGAATGCTGTGAGATATAGAAGTTGAGCCAAGCTTTTTATTCTTTCTCCCTAGTTTCGCTTTGAAAATAAGTAAGATCATTTCGCCTGTTGACGAGCGCCAAGCCAACGATTTTTGTGGTAAAAAAGTAAAATTTTTAAACTCGAAATCATAAAAAAATTCTTGGCCATGAACCAAATTCAATGGCCAAGCCATTTTTTATGATTTCGAGTTTAAAAATTTTACTTTTTTACCACAAAAATCGTTGGCTAGGCGCTCGTCAACAGGCGAAATGATCTTACTTATTTTCAAAGCGGAACTAGGGAGAAAGAATAAAAAGCTTGGCTCAACTTCTATATCTCACAGCATTCACAGCCGAAGACTTTTGAAGGAGAGCTTGGCTGCCGTTTTATTTTACAAATTTTTGTATTTGGTTGGATATTACATCTTTTTGTTGTTCGTTTGCTATCAAGGTGTGAATGATGGACTCTGAATGATTAAATTTGTTAAGTTCAAAGTTGTTTTTTGACATTTTTGGGCCCACGGTCCCCCAAAGATACCCCTTGTGTTTTAAGCACTAGATATTTATAATGGTTAAGAGCATGTTTAATTTCAAGCTTGTACAAATTACTACGCCTGAGTAATTACGCGTTTTGATTTTGATTTTGCCCGGTTTTGGTTATATGAGGTACATCTGAGTGTGGCCCAAGTTTCAAAGTTCTTAGATGAACCGTTTTCTCAGTATAGCGTATTATTCATAAGAGTACGGAATTACTTACTTTTGATAATTTTGATTTTCTCCGGTACCCGTTACCCAATTTTGCTTTCCATATTCAAAAGTGATAAAGAATGAGAGATATCAAAATGTATTCCACGTTTGAAACATCTCAGTTGTAGCGTTTTCTTTGAATGATTCATTTCTTAAAGTTCAGATATGTTTTTTGTCATTTTTGGGCCCATGGTTATCCCCAAATTTAGCCCCTTGTGTTTTGGACGCAAGATATTTATAATGGTTAATAGCATGTTTAATTTCAAGTTTGTACAAATTACCACGCCTTGGTAATTACGCGTTTTGATTATCATCCAAATTTTGATTTTCTCCGGTCCCTGTTACCCGATTTTGGTTTTGAAAGCAAACGTCACTGCGTCTGAAGTACATCTAAGTGTGGTCCAAGTTTCATAGTTCTAAGATTTACCGTTTTCTCTGTAGGCTAAATTAATCTCCGCGGAGAACTAGCTAGCCAGCAAGCCACCAGCCAGCCAGCCACCCAGCCGAAAGGAATTTGACGATGTTGAGAGCCTTTTTTAACACAGAACGAGTTGTCGGATCGGGTTGATTTTTTTTTTGTATGTCATGGACCACATACCAGGTCATATACCGAGTTTCACGATTGTAGCTCTTTCGGGGCGGCGTGTGCAGATAGCTGAAAACCCCCCAACTCTCGTAGCTGCATATAGGGCTGGAGTTCGTGTCGCCTAAGCAGTCGCATGCGCTTGTCTGCCGGGCGACGACCGTCGCCCTAGATACTTTCGAGGAAGCAGTCTATTATTTGTCACCAAAGTGTTTTAAATAGTTTTCCCAAGGAGTCAAGGTCCTCTAGATGGCGGTGGATTTTATCCACAAAGTAAAGGTTTACACACGGGTTTACCCAAATACCTTGGCAATAATAAATAATATTGGAAACATGGCCCTGTGGACAGCGAACGTCGCAAATTTTAAAATTTAAAAAAAATGTGCAATGTGGGTCTAGCTATAGCACGTGCTCGCTTATCAACGCGTCAAACTGAGCGTTTCCTAGTTTTAAAGATAATAATTGTATGCTTATTTAGTGTATCTCTCAATAGGTGCAAGGTGCCAATCGTGTGTACAAAGTTAGACAATGTTTTAGTGTTGGATGAGCTCGAGCAAACCAGTTGTTTTGGAAGCTCAATCGTTTGTCCTATCAGATTGTGGTTTGCACCAAAATGTCAAGTAAGAATGTATGACTGTCGCAGTCATAGCAAATTTCCAAATAGGGCTTACTTTTTTGTTAGTAACTCAACATAAATATGCCACCATCAGCAGGTAATTTGCATTCAATTCAAATTCACAATTTGAAATGTGCTCTGATCGCGCATTGCGCTTATCCATTGTACATGATTTCCCATAAATTCGATTTTTGGGAGTGATAATTATTGGATGACGAAGAGTGGTCCCGAATGTATGTGAAATTAGCTGCATTTTCCGACCAAGCAAATCTTTAAATGGACATTTAATATTGTAAACAAAAAGTTAGCCCTAAGAGCTCATCTCCCCAACTTCAAACACCAAGACATGGGTCTAAACAGGGTCGTCACTATATATATATCGCTTCGCTGGCCTCAGTCTAAACCCTAAATGCCCGCACAGCCGATGAACATGGCATGGATTTGCGCTACCGTCTATTACAATTCATTGCCTATATATTATCACAATTCCACACATAGGCCTACGACGCTAGAACAATGACTCCACTGACTCGAAAAGAAGGGTTTGAACACCACGGACTCAAATATATAAGATTACTTTATGGAACCGAGTTGCACTATACATGCACACTTTCACACGAGACTTATTCGCAGGGTCGTCGCTTCGAAACCTGCCACCGGCAATCCTGACTCAATGTTTTGATCAAGATTTACTTTAGTCACAATGCAAATTTGCAGGGATCATAGAGTATTAGGCCTATCACAAGCCCTATGCCGAACTAGGCCTTAAAAACCCCCTTGTAACTATCCTGATTCTCACACCTACCTAGTTACGGAATTGAGGCGTACTATTCCTGGATGGGATGAAAAAAATGTTTATAGATTCAAAGAATAAACACTCGAGTAGACAGATTATTTATATTTGTATGTGGTCTTGTAGAGAGATGTGGATCACTCACTGATAAAAATAGCTCAGTCTCAATGATCAGCCAGTGGCAAACATACAAACTCCCCCTTGTTTTTGGGGGGCGACAATTTTTTGTAATTTCAAAAGTTGAATGGTCTGCACTTCTGAAAGGGGTTTGTGGATCATCCAAAAAAAATTTATGCCACCCTGCCAACTTAGCAAATCGCGTTTTCTCCTCTTGGATTTACAATCATCCAACTTTGAGGGTTTCAGATCTGGTATTGTAGGACTACATTGTAAGCATAAGAAAGATCACGTGTTCGTTCATTGCATGCTAAGCTAAGCTTGCTCTTTTCGTGTTAAGTTCATGATTGTGACAATAGGGGGTCTTGGGGGGGAGGCCCCCCAGCAATTCATTTTTCGATTCGTAGTGATTTTGAGTTTTTTTAACTAGATTTTATTGACAAAAATCTCACAAAATGTGTGAGAAAATTGCAAAATAAGAAAAATAATATTCCTATAAATATTTCACATAAAATAAAAATTGAAAAATCCCGTCGTGATGTAAAGTGATGGCTCAAGCGAGACTCTTTTTCAGTAGGCATCGGTTCGAATCCTATTATATGAGCCCGGGCAATCCTGAATGAAGTTGTTTTCCAAAGTTATTTTAAAAAAAAAGTCGTTAATGCGAATGCAAGGGATTTTAGTGCGGACGATCGGGCGTCAGAGTGCAGTTCTTTCGTACTTTTCAAATTTTACATGGAGGAAATCCACTTTTTTCTTTTTAAAAAAAAAAATACCACGTTTTTTTCCTGTTTGTTTGCGCTCTACCGGGGCAAACGGCATATGCGATCTTGATGAAAATTTGGAGGGGACCTTCGAAATCTCTGAACTTAGACTTGTTACGTTTTTGGGTACAACCGATCGAATATTTCTTATGGTTATCGTACTTTTACGATTTTTTTCGATTTTTAATGCGATATTTTCGTGATATTTGGCAAACGGCTAATCCGATCTTGACGAAACTTTATGGGAACGTTAACAATCACTGAATTTTTATATGTAATGATTTAAGAGACATTTGAAGAATTAAATTTTTTATAGAAAACGTACTTTTACGATTTATTTCCGGTTTTTTAATACAATATTTCGTGACATTTGGGCCGATTCTGACCAAACTGATGGGAGTATTTTACATTGATACAAAGAATAATGTGATGTAGTGTCTTTTGAAAGAAAAAGTGAAATATTAAAAAAAACTCATCCATCAAAAGCGACTGGAAAAAGCGTTCGCGAAGCGCCCTAGTATAGATCAATAGTATGAACGCACATTTTCGCCTCCAATCGTAGCGTTTTTACTTTGTAGGGGATTACTCTTCAATACAATACCTACTGCGAGGGGCAAGTTGTCTCTGGTCAAATGTTTTAAGAGAAAAGAGGATATTTATTTCCAATGGCTTTCAAAAGGAGTAGTACAACGTAAAATTAAAAGATGAATCGAGCCAAAGCCTAAATCTGCATCACATAGGTCGCGCGTTCAATTCCAAGCGAGCCACAAAGCCACAGCTACACAGTGATTGCCTAATATTAAAACTACGAGCGATCGAATCCCTTTGTGTTTTACGCGAACTGCATTTGATGAGGTGAGAGGCGGGGAGATCCCGTGAAAAAAGATTCTAATTTTTTTTTCAAAAGGGGAAAATTTATGTGTTTTTTTATTTAAAACACGTAGTATACCACAATTTACTGATTGATAGATTATTACTGCATTGCGGAACATGGCATAAAGCCATGCAAAAAATCCGATAATCAATAATTATTTTATGGAATTGGCATTTAATCAAGATCAAATGTCAACCTCATCAACCTAAATCCACCTAATCAAAATTCCCTCCAAATAGCTTCACACCAAACCTATAGTTAATCACGAAGTGCGGCAAGTTGTCCCTATGCTGATTTCCTTTGAACATTGTATATGAACGCCGAAAATCACTATTAATTAAGGTACTCCCAAGGTATCCACAAGTATAACTAGCTTTCAATAAGAGTAATCCTTGTCTGAATACAGAGAACACTTTTCAAGTAAAATGTCCACTACAAAACACACAATGAAAACCTCATGTAGAAATACTTGCAAGAAAATACCCAATCCACCCCTAAAGTTCATACAAATCAACAAGTACTAAGTAAGAGTTCTTTGTCCAACAGAATTTCGATGAATGGACACTGACGCTGATGACGTCAAACCTAACCTCAGTAATACTTTCAAATCGAATAAAGAGTTGAGCGAGTCGTTGAAACCGCCACTGAAATGTAAACAAAGTTATTCAGAGAAGTAAAGATTACCATAATGTAATATGCTGCCACTGTCTGTCACCAGTCCCCACTCACCACGGTGTGTGGCGCAGCAGCTGCGAGCTGTGGCCCCATTTCCATCCGATAGCTAATGAAATAGAAGGAGAAGTCACAGTTTTCGTGTGAGTGACAAACACTAGGGCAAATTGTGCATTGTGCTTACTTAGTTCATAATGGCTCCATGAATAAAACATTGAGGAGCTTATAATTGCTCCTAGGTTTCCGTCTCTCTCAGTCCAACGAGCCACTTGACGGCTTCCGCTCGATCTATATTTCATTTCACCATGCAAAATTTGTAAAAAAAATCAAATCGTCAATATTTTGAACACATTTTTTTATTATTGAAAATTTAAAACCCAACCTTCATCAGAGATTGAATATGAAGTACGTTTCGACACATGGTACCTATAGTGATTAATGTGAGGTTCTGAGCTAAAATAACTCCACCAGGGATTGAACACGGGTATCCGGGATCCCGCTGGGCGGACCGATGTGACAGTACTGCTTGGAATCGGCCACTTTTGAAATGAAAAAAAATCGAATGCAGGGTGTGGATGAAGGAATTTCCACCCTTTACTACATTTTCCCTGTGACCCTCCACCTCTCAGTATGCTTGCAGACCCAACCCCCCCCCCCCCCAAAAAAAAAAAAATCCAACTCGCAAACCTTCTCGTGGTTTGGCCCGTGATTAGGGGAGTTTTTCTCCCTGAAACTAATGGCGAGCTCTGGGTCGTCGTCGGGGAACTTCCCCCTTCCCTTTGACTACCTCCCCGACGGCGACGACAATGACAACACGGACGGATGATGACACAGACGGAGACGACCACGACGTGGGGGAACCCCTGCCCTCCCCATACGCTTGAGGCTGGTTCTGACCAGCACAGGCCTGTCCACCCCTTGTCCCCCCGCGTCATCCCTTACGTCCCTCCCTTCGTCTCGATTAGCCAAGTTGCATAAATATGAGACGTTAAGCAATATCCAATCAATCAAATTGAGCTAATTATGAAAAAATGCAATTTGAGACCATACTACACACATAATGACAATTATTATCAACCACACTCATTAGTATCTATCTATGTGAATAATAATAATAGTCATCATAACTCAGTTCCAACTATGTCGGGTTGAGGGGTGCAATGCCACCCGAGGGCCGTTGCAACAATGAGGTGGAAGGAGAAGTGATTACTCAATAAAGAGATAGATAATATACAATATTTACAACACGGTTTAATTACACATTAAGACACACAACATATCAAATACCGTACGCTGCCTTACAAGGTCTGGATCCGACCTAAGCAAGCGCACCTTACCGACTGACTTCACACACTTGGCCCCAACGCCTCTCAGTAGCGTCCCCAAGCTAAACTCACCCTCGTCAGAATACGCCCCCTACCACATGGACTATCTGGTCATGTGGCAATCGGCAACTCTGACCACCCGCAACGCATCCCAGACACCCATATGTTTGGGGTGCATTGCATGACCCCCCCCTAAAGACAGGTGAACAACACAAAAAGACAATAACAATAAAGGAGACAACAATATATGTACAAGTACACTAAATGAAAAGCCCCATCGTCTTTGGTAAGATTGGGAAATCAGTGGCTTACGTTATATATAGTTCAAAGGTCTATATCAAAAACCTTTACACTTTATATTAAAAACAATTTTCCCAATAAAATATGTACGAGGTACCCATGAAACCCACAAGGAAAAACCAATCCATCGACTTTGCAAATAGATACTCAAGGTTTAACATACATAATATATACTTTAAAACTGGTCTCATGGACTCCCTACATACTCTAAAAAAACCCCAAAAATCAAAGGAAAAACCCCGGGATACATCAATTACATGTGTTTACTCCCACACATTACCGCACGCCCGGTTTTTACACAAATATAAAAAAACAAAATTTCCGGAAAAAACTTTAAGAGCTAAACAAAGCCATAATAGTATAAAAAAGGGGTGATCAAACTTGTACTTTTCGATGTGTCCTGTAGTTTATGTAAACGTTATAAAGGGTTTGCACCAATACTTTGCCTCCTTAAATACTTTGCACTCTTTTTACGTCACCTTTTTTATCCCCCATTTTTTTACCTTAATAACCCTTTTTACCCCCCCATTAGGGTTTTTTATTACAATTACATTTTTTATTAAATTTACATTTACTGACGCCCGGGTTAGCTACTTTAAAATCAGAGATGAGGGGTTGGGTCCCGTCGTAGTCGATCGTAAATTGCCCTTATGGGTGGGAGCCCGTGGGGGGGGTTTGATAGGTTTCTATTGTTGGGGAAACCCCGCCCTTTATTTAGTGTTGCTTGTGTGATTTGTAGGGCGGCGGAAAACACAGCCCCTTTTCAGGTTGTGTAAAAAAAGGGGTTTTGGTTGTTCAACATTGTTATTTCCCTATGCTTTCCCCCCGAAAAAAAGGGCCCTACTATTTCATACATTTTTTGTTTACTGTTTCGAAAACCCCCAAGGCCCACCCTCTTTTTTGCCAAGTTACGGGCTTTTCCCCTTTGACGGGGTCAGAAAAACCGTGCGTTTTCCCTTAAAACAAATTTTAAACCTACTGACTGACATCACGTTCCCCGGGTCATAAAACCCGGCGTCGAACCCCCTGCGTCCCCTTTGCGTGCTCTGACCCGTAGTGACCGGGGCAATTTTTAAAACGGTCGCCCAAATTTGTTTGGGAATATTCGGGGGACCCCATTGGTGTAGGTGACACATGGCCGCCCACCCCTGGGGTAAAAGCAAGGGAAAATTTTAGTCCCAAACCCAAGGTGAGGTGGGGCCGGTGTAAACCCCAGTTGTTTCATGCCCCCCCCCCCGCTACGCAATGAAAAAGCCGATTGGGAAAACCGACACCCCCTTTTTATGTTCCGTGGTAAGTGCGACTTAAAATGTTTAGGGTTTTTTTACTTTTTCAGTGATATTCCCGGGCTGGCCTAAGCTAAAAATATATTTGGGTTTTAAATTCCCCCCAGTGAGGGGCGGCGTCCTTCCTTTTTTGCTTACTAAAAAAATTGGAAAACCATTTTTCCGATCGCATTTGTAAATTAAAAAACCGATTTAACAAACAATACTCCATTAAGCCCCGGGCACGCCGCTCTAGTTTGTAGCACTTCTGGGGATACAACCACCCCAATTTCGTAAAATCTTTAAAACTATCACAAAGGGGTTTTGGCCGTTCAAAGTAGTCGGGTAAGGCCCCATTAAATAACATGATATATGGGGCCCCGGCGTTTGGGCTCTGAGCTTTTCCCAAAAGCCCCGCGGCTTTAAAGGTTTGGGCCTGGTTTTAGTCTTTTGGACATTTCAAAACCCCTTATGAAACGCCTGAAATTTTACGCAAACCACCTGCCCAGGAAAAACCTATCCATAAATATTTTAAATTTTTTCGCTGTCCGAGAGGGGAAGCTAACGCATTATGTGAAAACAAAACCCAATCACATTTCTTTTTTAGTTCTCGGGGCCCAAAATTTTTTTTGAATGAACTTAGGGGCCAAACCCCCCTTTTTCATTTTTGTTGACGGCAGTATTTCACAAAGCACGCGATCAGCGTCCAGCGACATGCCGCCCTATTTTTCCCCCCCCCCCCCCTGGGCCTTCTAGCCTAGCGTTTAGGGGGGCAAGCAGCGGGTCCTTACGCTGAAGGTCCCTCCCCGTATCAGTGTCGGACAAACGCATTCAACTCCCTTTCGCCAGGGAAAACACATGCCCACTTCTGGCTGGAAGGTAAAGAGGGCCTCGCAAATTTACCCTGACACTCCGTGGGGGTTCCCCCTCATCCGCATCCTTATCGGCAGAAAGCTCGTCCACAAAATCTTTCGCCCCCCCCCTTTGGGCCTTGCCCCCCCCCCTGCAGAGGAGTTTGGAAAGCAATCAGCTGCCAAGTTCGACGCCCCGCGCGATACTTTTTGTGCAATCAAATGGCTTTAAACGCATTGCCCCCCCTTTTAACCCCCCCCGTGGGGTGTCCATAGAAAAAAAATCTTGAGGGCAGCATGACCCTTTTCTACTGTAAAATGGGGCCCTTTCCCAAAGTACGGGTAGAAATTTTTTTACCCCCACACTACAGCTAACCCCCCCAAGTTTCTGTCCCTAGAGTCCCGATCTTTTCCACACGCGGGTCAATTGCGAGACGCAAAATTAATTGGCCTATTGCCCTGCATGGGGACGGCCCCTAACCCCTCCTTGACCCATGCTTTGGATAGTGAACTCCATATCCAAAATTGGGAAGAGCTAAACAAGTATGGGCTTGTATGTGGGTTCGCATTTAAAATCGAAACCCTTTCTGCTTTTCAAAGCCCCCAACCCCTCGAACCCCCTTTTTAAACAGGGGTAGTGAGGGGGAGGGCCGCACCACTGAATTGGAATGAAAGCCCTGTAAAATCCGCTAGCCCGAGAAATCTTTGAAATTTGGTTTTTTAATTAGTAGGGCGCTACAAAACTTGCTTTTTGCTTCTATTTTGGGGATCAGGTCCCAACTTCCCCGGGTGTGATTATGTCCCCCAGGAGTTGCAGTTTTTGCGGACAAAAGTGTACTTTTTAGGGTTGATTGTGACCCCGCCGGTGCCACGGTCTATGACGTCAGCTACAGTAGCCGGGGCTCTTCCTAAACTTTTGAGTATCCCCCAAAAATGTAAAGGAAAAAAAAAACAAAAAAACAAAAGCACCCTCAAGTCCCTTATCCATCAAACCGTTTAAAAGGTATGGCTACCCCCCTTGAGCCCAAAAAGGCATATTTTAAACCTCAGGACCCCTCTGTTCCCGCCATAAAAGGTGTTTTTTGGGCCGATCAGAAGGGGGCCCAAACCTATCTGGTAATACCCCTGCGAAAGATTTGGGAAAATAGTCATAAATTTTTCCTTACCCCAAAGGGGGAAAATCCAAACCCATGCAGGCAGTCATGGGGGTAACCCCCGTCCCTTTTTTAAGCGGCCTGTAATCTGCACCATTCCCATACCCACCCGGTTTTTTTCTACCCGAACCCCGGGCAGCTAACCCCTGACTCGTGCAAGGGTTTGGGGCTATGTCATCCCCCGATTAAACCCTCAACGATGTCGTCTAACACTTTCTCGCTTACGAGCGTTCATGGGGCCCGCGTCCAAAAGCCCCACTGGTTTGGACTCCCCTGTGTCGATTTGATGGACAATAAATTGTTTTTTCCTGGCCTCTCCGTAAAAAACCCCCTTTTTAGAACCCAAATGTTGGCAAGCCTTTTCCTTTTAGTGGGAAAAGCATTTCACTCATGCACAAAATGCTAAGAGGGCCAAAAATACCTAATACCCCCGCCCACTGTCAGGGCGCGTATTTACGGTAGCACTAAATGGTGGGGTGAATCTCCCCTTCTTAATTTAACCAAATTGTCAAAAAGGGACAACGACCTGCGGCCCCTACCCCTACGGC
Source organism: Sweltsa coloradensis (assembly GCA_024449915.1). Classification (NCBI taxonomy): domain Eukaryota; kingdom Metazoa; phylum Arthropoda; class Insecta; order Plecoptera; family Chloroperlidae; genus Sweltsa; species Sweltsa coloradensis. Next base: position 527,443 of record JAMZAV010000759.1, read on the forward strand.
CCTCCCCCAAACCCTCCCTAGGGCTAATGGGTTAAAATAAGGGAGGTAATAATAAACAGGGCCCCTCTGATACCCCCACTCCACCCTTTCATTCAGAGTGACTTTTCCCAACCCCCGCACCTGCCCACCAAAACTAGCTGCAATGAGCGCGTTTTCCCCCTTTACCTAAATTTTCCTTTTGTAATATACTTTAATAACATCACCCCCTACAAGGGTGAAGAGAAAAAGTGTTAAAAAGCGCAAACAAAATTTACTCCCGGGGAATGGACTGTCAACAGTGGCTCATTATTATGCCCCTGTAAATTCGCTGGCAAAGTTCTAGTAATACACTTTTCCCTGTGAGGGATTGAGGTTACTTTCCCGATAGGAGGAAAACCCTTACAAGGACTTTTCCAGCGTAGACCAAACAGTAGGGCATGATGGGGCCCCCACTGAAAATTCCTTGGGTGCTGGTTTTTTCCCCCCTCGGGTTTTCCGGGGGGTTACGCTTTTAAAAGGGAAATTTTCTTCCCCAAATTTCCAGCACTCTACTCGCCTTTCTAGCCTCACTGGGCCCTCCACCTCCGCGTCCCACCCCTCCCACACAAAATTTCATGGCCACACTGCCAAGGGATAAATCCCCCCCCCCGGGGTCGAACCCTGTTTAAAAAGTTCGCCAAGCAGGCACAGGCTGTACAAAGAATGGGTCTAGGGCCGCCTATGACAAGGGGGGATAGTCGCTTGGGCAAAACATTCCCGGGGCCCGCCCACTTTCCGGGGCCCGGGGAACTCAATCCCCCCGCGGTAGCGTGTTGGTAGGTCTCGGCGTCCATGCCGGCCCAAAGGGTCCCCGGACAGCTCGGCTGGGGGGGGCGGAGATAGAGGCGTCTTTCAAACACGTCGCCTGAAGCTTTTTTTTTTTTTCCCCCCCCAGCGACCCCCCGCAAGGAAGCGAAAATTTTCCGGTTTACCAGTCGACGAAACCGGGATGCAGTTTGTATAGCCCTCCCCCACCTTCTCGGGGCCCCGCTGACAGTCACGCCCATTTTGTGTGTAAAACCCCCGTTTGGGCCCGGATGTACGCGGGGATTTGGGTGTTTCCGGGTGCTGCGTTTGCCTCTAGCTCCCGTTGCAAACGCCGAACCCTAGCCGGGCAGCGCCCCAATCCCCTTCAGGCCGTTTCGAAACCCCGGGCCAGGGCGACGAAGCCCCATTTAACTCCCCCCAGCGTAACGCTGCCCAGTTAGGCCAAAAGGGGACGACGCGCGCCAGCAGACGCGTCATTTAGCGGGTAGCGGTGCCGAAACGGCAAATCCCCCAGAAAAATTTCGTCGGGGTTTTTTGTGTAAAGGACCCAAAAGAACGTGGGTACCGAAACTTTAGTGGCGTCCAAGAAATAGCCCCATCTGTATCATCGCACAGGGGGGGGGGTGGTGTGGGGGCGTCGCCGTCCGCCCCCCCCCGCCAGCCTCTCTTTTAAAACCTTTTCCGCAAAAATGGCTGGGTCCGCGGGGTGTCCCCTGACAAATTTCAACCCAAATCCTGCAATAACTCCCCCGGACGGCAAGTCCGCCCTCAATTCATGACGTTTTGGGTTTAAAAACCCCCCCACCTCAAGTTAAAATACACGCACTCGAATAAAACAGTTAACAAATCAAAACACAAGCGGAAAAAAAAAATCAAACCCGGGGCGAGCCCCCAGTGGGAAGGGCCCCCCGAGGGCCCTTGCAACAAAAGAGGGGAAGGAGAAGTGATTTACTCAATAAAAGATGATAATATACAAATTTACAACACGGTTTTAAAAAAAACATTTGGGCCCCCCAAACATATCAAATACCGTACGCCCGCCTTACAAGGTCTAAACCGACCTAAGCAAGCGCACCTTTCCGAATGACTTCCCCACACTTGGCCCCCAAAGCCTCTCCCGTTTGCGTCCCCCAAACTAAATCACCCTCGTCAGAATACGCCCCCACCACATGGACTACTGGTCATGGGCAAAGGAAATCTGACCACCGCCCAAAGATCCCCCGACCCCCAAAATGTTTGGGGTGCATTGCAGTGGTGGTTTTCCACCATTATCTAGGGCATGAAACTGTAGAACTATACTAAGCTTGCCAGACTCAGTGTTTCTTCCACATCGTCTAACTCCTTCCTCTCCACCAATTTACTCCACTCTCTTTTGTCCTCCTACAGCTTTACTCTTGCCACATGCTCTCACACTTCATCCCGTTTTCCAACGTGAGTGTGTGAATAATTATTATTATAATAATAATAATAATAATAATAAAAAATAATAATAATAATAGAATAATAATAATAATAATAATAATAATTAATAATAATAAAATAAGGGACGGCCCCAACTGATCCAAACCCCAACTGATCCAAAACCCAAGTGACCCAAAAATAATTGAAAAATAATTAAATTCCCAACTGGTCCAAAAGCCCAAGTGTCCAAATGCACCGAAACCAGGTTTGGATCACTTGGGAAATGGATCAGTTGGGATTTGGATCAGTTGGGAAGTTTCGGTTTTATTAAAATAATAATAAAAGTATTCGCGTGACGTCAGAGCCGTCCCAACTGATCCAAATTGCGGCGAGCGGCGAGCGCGGCTGGTACACTAGCGCGCTCAACGTAGAAGTGCGGGCTAGAGGAATGAGATGACATCTGAGTTCGTCCTTGAGGGATTTGGATGTGTCGGTACATCATGTCAAACGAGAAAACTATAAGGATTCCGAAAATCAAAACCCCAAATCGATAACTTCAGTATTTCTCTTCCGTTTAACAATGTACAAATTGAAAAGTGTGGTTTTCCAGGAAAATCGCTTGAGGAATGAGATGACATCTGAGTTCGTCCTTGAGGGATTTGGAAGTGTCGGTACATCATGTCAAACTAAAAAACTATGTCGATTCCGAAAATCGAAACTCCAAATCGCTGACTTCAGTATTTCCCTTCCGTTTTACAATGTACAAATTGAAAAGTGTGGTTTTCCTTGAAAATCGACATTAAGTAAACAATTAGATAATCCAACTCGTCAAATTAAATAGTTATAACAATCCATTCTCCCACTAGCGCTTGCCATCTGGCTACCATTTACCGTGAGAAGTTTTTAGAAAAAATTTAGCCATGCATTGAACCATGATGTACATAATCAAAAATGTAAAATAACAAGCCAGTGGTTTCGTTTCCGTTCCATAACAAAGCCTCAATTTGAATTTATGTCAAACCACAGTTTTTCGACAAGTCCAAACACTTTTCTCATCGAAAACGCATTGTTATTAAATTATCACGAATGCTTGTTACATGTGCGTTGATGGATGAGCATTTAGTGTTTAGCGAGCCGCCTAATCCTTTAGTAATTTGCTATGTTTTTAGGAGGTGGGATTATCCTCCCTAATAATGTATGTACTACTCGGGGTTATAATCTATAACTAGGAAGCTTCGCAAACGCTTTTTCAGGCGCGTTGTTGGATAAGCGTAATTGTTTAAACACGAAAAAAAGCGTAAATTGCGATTTTCATAAGAAATATTATTTCGATTACGCTCAAATTTCACACAAATATATTAATTCTGTGAAAAAAATTATTACAATCGGATTAAGCATTTAGGGGCCATAAGTTAAAGAAATTTTTTTAAAATCGTAAAATTGCAACTATCATGAGAAATAATTTTTCGATTCCGCTCAAATTTCACACGAATATATCAATTCATAAAATTAAGGTTCTGTAAAAAGTCATTTCAATCGGAGAAAGCATATAGGTGTTATAAGCCGAAGAAAGTTAAAAATAAAAAAAAAATCGTAAAACTGTGATTTTCATAAGAAATAATTTTTCGATTTCGCTCAAATTTCACAAGAATATATTAATTCATAAAATAAAGGTTCTGTGTAAAAATCATAACAAACTGAGAAAGCATGTAGGTGTTAACAATCGAAGAATTTATTTTTTAAATCGAAAAAAATCGTAAAATTGCGATTTTTATAAGAAATAATTTTTTGATTGCGTTCATAAACGTGGCAGTTCTAAGTTCAAAGATTTAGAAGGCCTCAAGAAAAATTCATCTCAATTGGAGTATCGGTTTAGCCGGAATCGTGTTAACAAACACACAAAAATTCAAAAAAAAAAAACGAAAGAAGAAAAAAAACATTCCGGATTTTTTTCTCCAGTGTAGTGAAATGGAATCTTCGTTTCGCTCGCTTCGCTCGCTACGCTCGCTACGCTCATCCAATAATCTATAAACCTCATTTTGATGTTTTGTTCTGTTTTCCAAACTAAAATTTCTAAATAAACGCGTTAATAATAAATAAATTAAATAAACCTTGAAACTGTAGCCGACGAGCTTCAGGTAAAATCGGTCATCTGTTGTAGTGGTACCTATTACACCAATCATCAATGTCTATGAACGCTTGATCTAAACGAGTGTACGTGCCCTACTGATGTGAAAAGGGCTGAGTAAGGTTGCTGGGTCAGTTTTGAAGGTTTATACTCTTCCTTTTTTAGGCCATTATATCGTTCGAGTATGCAGGTACATATAATATAACTTATTTATTATATGCTTTAGTTTAGAAAAAACCATTCCAAACACAAACATAGATATAAAATCCACATCAACAGCTTGTTCGACAAAACGACGAACGAAGAGTACATACTGGCATCGGCGGTAAATATTTTTTTCGCCTGTGTGTAAGTGAATATCAAGTTGATTGTCGAAACAACGTAATTTCGTAATTACACTTGATACTTGTTCTGAATAACACATGCATACAATGCGTTTTTTTATTTCAACCTTATTTGAAGGGAGTATGTCATACTTTACTACATGTCATATTATCTCCCCTGCCCGCGAGCGATAACACGACAGCTCGCAAGACATTTTGATATCCAGTGTTGGGTAAGATACTTTATTAAAGAATCTAGGTGTAGGTAAAGATACTTTTGCTCAAATAGATCTTGATACGGGTAACACACTTTACGGGGACACATTTTAAAAAATATGTCTATGTAAAGATACAAGATACTAGTAAAGTACCTTATAGATACATAGGTACTTTTTAAAATAAATACTGATTACTAAATAAGTGTATATGATAAAATGACAAGCGATTTGAGAACATCTTGAAGTGAAAATATGGTAGTGAAAATATTATTACTACGTAACGTTGCGTGCACTTTGATACTTCCTTGTGATTGTAAATCTAGACGGGTTTAAATGTTTTCGTTTTTTAAACCATTTTACAGAAGTCATTTGTGCCCCATTTGGAATAGAATATATTATTTCCTTAAGTTGCGAGATCATATAATTTGTTTGAATCATTATTCGCCCATCAATTTGGAGATCAATTTTGACTTAATTTAATTCAATGCCAACAATGTTTAAAACATGCTATCAGTAAGCCCGTTCTTAAAAGGGTAAAAATATTCCCTCCCTCTCCCCGCCCCCTGGAATGAAATTTTCCCCAAGTGACCAAAACGATGGTATATAAACGGTACTCAAGAAATTGATTAAATTTAAGATTTATTCATTTATAAGAATTTATTTAGAAGACACCTCTAGGTCAGGAAGAGAATTTGGCCTAGAGATCGTAAAAGGAGAGAAAAGAGAAAAAATCCATCTCGGAAACATCAGCTAGTATGTAGGGAAGTATGTTACTTCCCAAAACTAGAGGTGAGCTCTGGCCAGCGACATGAAAAACTTCCCTCATATCCTCTAGGGTAGAGTGGAGCATTATGATCTAACGGTTGTGACCAAATAAACCAAATCTAGAATTTAAGTAACAATGTGCATATTAAAATGTAATTAATTTGGTTGAAAGTATCTTGTATCTGAATTTGCTGAAGATACACAAAAATTAGTATCTAGATATACAGGTACAGGTACAATTTTTTTAAATTTGTATCTAGGTATAGGTAATGGTACACACAATGACCTAGATACAATATCTAGATACATGTATCTAGGTACTCCCAAAACTGTTGATCTATCTACCAGCCGAGGCCGAGTCGAACGCTGTCTATTTCATTACTTACACATTTAACAATTACTATAGGGTAATTATGATTAATTTCGGTACAGAATTTGTTGTAAATAGAGTCTACTTAGGTAAAATATAGATGTTTGGGAACACCTATACATAAGAGAAGAGGTAAACGATCCCTTCAACTTAGGCAGTGGCGTAGGAACTGGGGGAGGGGGCAGGGGGACAAAACTAACTTGAGTTTAATATTAATCCCACAATTTTCGAAGAAAATATGCACATACACCTTATACAATTTGACAGTCATTAACCTGGTAAAACGAATATGTTTGCCTGTATGCTATGCTTCGTCATTACAATAAGAAGTTAGCTTGAAATTAATTTAAATGGACCGCTAAACGTTCATTTGTTAAGTTTATAGATCGCAGATAATTGCTGTAAAACATCGTTTACAGAGTCCGAGTGCAGTTAAAACATGACGAAAAACTGTAAAATGGTGAAAGGCTGGGGCTTCGCCCCAAACCCCAGTTACAGCCCACACAATATATTAAAAATATCCCCCACCCCAACTTTCAAAACGTTCCTACGCGCCTTCAAACACCCAACCAGCAATTGGGAGTCCTGGGTTTGATATCCGGCTGAGATGGATTTTGTAATTTGAGGGTTGATTTCTATATAATAAATTGCACCTACGGGAGTGTTTCCCAATTAATGACCCTGAGAAATATGTTATTATTGTGATGTGAAAAAGGTTGGCCTAATAATATTATTAACTAAGAATTAATATAGTGTATAAGTGACCTTTTGAAGAGAGTATGCGATATGACATGATTAACATGATTTCAATATATGAATAAATACAATACAATATAATATATGAATAAATTCGGTCGTGTTTCAAACGATGTCAACGTAGATTATCTCATCATTCACTGGAAATACACGAATTATTAGCCAATCAATATTGTATTATTGTTACCATTCTTCCCTTTATAAATAAAATATGTAATTCAAGAGGGGCACTTTGAACCAGTGTGTTAAAACTACGGCCGGCCACGTCATGTAGTCCGCGAAGCCAACTTCAATTAATCCGACTACAACATGTTGTAAATCTGAAATACAAAAATTTATGTGTCTAATGCTAATGTTTGCAGTAAATTGATTCTGCATTTGTACACGTGACAAGACAACCTACACATTGTGTATTTTATCTTCCCTGTAACACACGCCGAAGGTCAATAAGTCACTGACGGTCCACTCCACACACAAACAAGAGCACAACAGGGGGGCAGCTCCGCATACAATAATCTAGTCAAAACTGAGTTAGACCAGAAACAAAATGCAACGATTGGTTTTATGGTACGATTCTCTTCAGAAAAATGCCATCTATACCATAACATCCAAAATTCGCTAAAATCCCCAAAAGATTAGTGATAATTAATTTTTAATAATCCCTGAATAAATAAACTTTGTTGCTCATATATTGTTGTTCCAATCGCCAAACAGAGTCTACTTATATGTATAAATCTTTACCAAAAAAAAAAAAACAAGTCAATGACAGTCAATGTTAATTTTAAAGAAAAACGAAACATGACTAAAAGGCTGCCAGAGATAACCGAAGCCAATTATTTTGATATTACTTGGACTTCGCGATCGCCATTTTCAGTTACGTTGATGGATGAGCGTTAATGATACATTGCTGCTACAACAGCTAAGTTTTCTTATTTCCGCCGTCTCTAATGAAACGAAATTACTTGGTTGAATTTAATAATTTTGATAATGTGCATCGTGGTGCAATAGAAGTCTCATACATTCCCCGAACAATTCAAACCGTAAATGCAAGCAAGCGCTAAAAATTGAATAGTTTTTTTTTTATTTGACGAAATGGATTATCGAATTTGAATGTCAATATTCAAGGAAAACTCATTTTTTCATTTGTACCTTGTAAAACGTTAGATAAATCTTGTACCTAACACCTTGGGAGCGAGATTTTCGGAATCCTCGTAGTTTTTCGTTCGATATGATGTACTCACATTTCTAAATCGTCCAAGTATGAATGATGAAGTCATATTGATCCCGAAGCTCGCATTTCCACATTGCGCGCGCTAGTGTACCAGCCGTGCTCGCCGGCTGCGCGCGCATATTTTGGCGGTTGGACCGCGTACAATCCGTACATGCTGTTCGCCGCAATCACTACAACCACAACTACAAATAACCAAAATTATACAAATAATTGCACATTGAAACAAAATATGTTGACTAATAATACACCATCCTTTTTAGTTTTTGCCAACAAATTTCACGGTTTCATTTCATGTCTCTTCATGACAGGTGGGGGGGGGGGGGGCCTCCCCACCTAATTGTCAATTCATGGATACGCTATACTGCTTCTAATGTTCGTTTCATAGGCCATTAGGGGAAAATATGTAAATTTAACAAAAAATGCAATAATCTTTTCCAAGTTCCAACAATTAACAACAGTCAACACCACATATTTTACACGTATTTTAATTGTTTCCTTGTAGTAAATCTTGTGCACAATGTGCAACAGTGCAATTTTATGACATCATTCCTTCCTGTAGTAGTAGGGGGCCGCGCGTTTGAGGACTAAGGCATCAATTATCAAGTAACTTATTTTTAGGATAGAAATTGTGAGGGAGTATCTTCCGATTGCACCCTGCTATATACAGCAATTGCACCTTTCCAAACACCTCAATAAAAAAGTTTATTTGTTTATAGCAGTAAGTAAGTAAATACTTATCCCAGACAATATAAACTTCGAGGTAATCACAAAGTGTTTATTATTGGATGAGCGTAGCGAGCGAATCGAAGATTCCATTTCACTACACTGGAGAAAAAAATCCGTTTTTTTTCTGTCTTTTTTTCTTTTTTCTGTCTGTTAACATGATTCCGGCTAAACCGATACTCCGATTGCGATGAAATTTTATGGATGCCTTCGAAATAACTGCCACGTTTTTTAGCACAATCGGAAAATTATTTCTCATGAAAATTGCAATTTTACGATTTTTTCGATTTTTAAAATATTTTCTTCGACTTATAACACCTACATGCTTTGTCCGATTGTAATAATTTGTTTACAGAACCTAAATTTTATGAATTGACATATTCGTGTGAAATTTGAGCGTAATCGAAAAATTATTTCTCATGAAAATCGCAATTTTACGATTTTATTTTTATTTTTAAAATTTCTTGGGCTTATAACATATGTATGCTTTATCCGATTGTTATGATTTTTTCACAGAACCTTCATTTTGTTTATTTATATATTCGTGCAAATTTGAGCGCAATCAAAAAATTATTTCTCGTGATAATCGCAATTTTACGATTTTTTTCGTTTTTAAAAAATTACGCTCATCCAACAACGCGCCTGAAAAGGCGTTTGCGAAGCTTCCTAGTAAATTATAATGTAATATGCTATATGTTTGGAAACAGACTTTACCATTTTCTTTTGATTTAACACAACTCATACAACGCATTTTTGTAAATATATATTACGTAGTGAGTTTGCCAACAATGTGTTGACTTGAACTGACATTTACAATGATACATTATTAAACGAACAAGACATTTCGACAGGTAAGTGGGAGTCCGAGGTTCGAACCCTCGCCCCGCCCCTGCCCGTGTCGTCACGTAGCCCTACACCAAGAATCGACCGCGGCAGCGCCGGCTTATGTATGTCTATCCCGCCCGCCACTCCCATCAGTTTCCGTAGTGTAGCGGTTATCACGTGCGCCTCACACGCGCAAGGTCCCCGGTTCGATCCCGGGCGGAAACAGTTTTTTTTTATTTTCACTTACAAACTATTTACATGTTCGTTTCGGCATATTTCAGTTACCTTTGCATGGTTTTCTATTTCGAGCCGGGAATTCGGAGTTGTCGTATTCATCTTTATTTTCTATAGTCGACCAGTTTGCCATTGATTTCACGATTTGTCATGATGTTTTGTCAGGAGTACACTTTTGTATATAGGCCTACCTACCCAGTGGCGGAACTTCGTTTCATGGTCCCGCCCACAAAATTTCTACGCCCCCTCCCCTAACAGATACACACATACATAGATTCACTTTTGAATTCAGGCTTTTCATCCCGGGGGTAATACATAGGGACCAAGTACGGGGGCTTGGGGGGGGAGGTCCCCCAACAATAGCACCGCAGGCGAAAATTTTGAAAATCATGTTTTAGAGGTGCGTTTGGGTGTGTGTTTTAGAAAATTCTAAGATAAAAAAGTAGT